>VDFB02269277.1:0-366529 GCA_007258455.2 Sequoia sempervirens | reverse complement strand
GCGAATGAGTCCCACTGGTGATTTTTTAGTGATTTTTTTCAAGCATTCAGATCATTTCATATTCTTCATTCTCTGCCCAGGTGCACTCTGATTCAACTTTCTTCTTTTCTATTTTGCATTTGTTCATATTTAGTTCATGTTTGCATATCACATTGTGTTTTCAAAAATCACTTGTTTCTTAGGTTTTGCATTCATAATCAGTCAAAAATTTCATTTAGTTGCACTTATATCATCTCATTTAGTCTAAATAAAATCATACACATCTTAATTTGAGTGAACCAAATTGTTTTTTCATGAGGTTTATCTCTCTCCTTTTAGGTGAGACATCCTAAGAGTGCAAGAGTAGTCTATAAGCCTCACGCCCAAAAATATATGATTCACATGGATTCTATAGGAGATGCTCATCAAATGCCTTCTTTTATTGTGTTTTGTGATCAACTGACTAGGGAGCAAGCCATGTTGATCCAAATGGATACTTTTCTTAAGAGTTATGCTTTGATTGCTCAATCTTCTAAGGGAAAAGGTAATAATAAGAAGAAGCCTAAGATAGATTCTCCTCCAAGAGGTGATAATCCCTCCAAGACTAAGGAGAAGAATGATTAGAAGACCCCACCTTCTTCTTCTAACTCAGGAGAATCATCTTCCAAGTCTAAAAAGAAGGATAATTGTTCCTTTTGTGGAAATTCAATGAATAATGATTCAAATTGTTTTGTGAGGCTCACAACATTGGAGGAAGCTATGAGGAAGCATAACATTACCATGCCTAAGTCTTCTTCCTTGGGAAAAGGTCAAGCCCTGGTAGCAAGAGGTTTTTCCTCTACCCATGACAATTGGATTCTTGATTTCGGTGCTTCACATCACATGAATCATGATGTAGATCTTCTCAATTTTCTCTTCAATAGTCATACTACTCACATTGCGGTTGGGGAATCTTCTCATATTCTAGTTTTAGGGATAGTCTCAGTTTAGATTTAGGATGGCTACATTGATGATGTTCTTCTTGTTCTTGATATTTCACAAAACCTTCTCTCCATTTATCAAATTTTTCAGCATGGTGATGGAAGGCTTGTTGACTTTTCTCCCAGTGACATGATTGTTCAAGAGTTAGAGAATCCTAAGAAGGTTGTTGCTACTGGTACAGTTGATCATATAACCCATTTGTATAATTTTGATGGGTTTGAGTCTTCATCAGGATCATCCTTTATTACGCATGCAGATTCAGTGAGTAAGCTTTAGCACGAGCAGTTTGGGAACTTGAATTATAGACATCTCCAATAGGTGAGCACATAGAACTTGGTGATTGGTATTCCTCAGATCTCTTGTTGTGATGGGGTTTTCCTAGGTTTTGTACTTGGGAAACATCATTGAGATACATTTCCAAAAGGTATGGCTACATGTGCTTCGACACCCCTTGAGTTGGTGCATAATGATCTTACGTCATTTCCCTCTCCTTCATTTTCACGGGCCAAGTATGTGCTCACCTTCATTGATGAATTTTTTTGCCACACTTGGGTGTACGTTTTGAAGTAAAAGGATGAGATTCTTCATTTCTTCATGACCTTCCTTGCATTTGTGGAGAAGAAATCCAGGCATTCCCTTCACAAGATTCACATAGATAATGGGGGGAATACGTCAATTGGGCATTTCAGACAACTTTTGTAGTGCTTGAGGTATTCTTCATCAACACACAATTCCATACACTCTATAGCAGAATGGTGTGGTTGAGTGAAAGAATAGAACCTTACAAGAGATGGCCAGTTGTATGATTCAATCTAGGTCCATGGCTCCAACTTTTTGGGTAGAGGTTGCTAATTGTGCCAACTACATTCAGAACCATATGCCTCACAAGGTAGTGTGGATTATGACTCCCAAGGAGGCTTGGTTTCATGTCAATCCTAAGGTCTCCTACTTCTAAGTATTTGGAAGTGATGCATTTACATTCATTCCAGCATGTAGGTGGAAAGAAATGGAGAAGAAGAGTCAGCAATTCATCTTCATTGGCTACTGTGAGGATGTGGAGGGTTATTGTTTGTTTGACCCTGTCACTCGAGAGGTACATTTTCATCATAATGTTCATTTTGACGAGTCTTTCATTTTGAAGGATTCTCCATCATAGGCCTCTACCTCCTTTCTTCCCAATCCTTCTTCAAAGGATGTTTTGTTTCCTGCCGATAATGATGATGATGTTCCTAATGCTCTTGATGATGGTATTGATATTATTGTTGACATAACTCCATCTTCTCCTGAGCTCACACCCACACCTCTTTGGGCTCACACTCTTCTTAAGGAGGCTAGTTCTCATACAAGAAATCTCGTAATTTTTCATTGCACTTGTCCTCAAACTTCATGCATCAGTCTTTTGATTCATGCAATTTCTACCGATCCTCAGAAGTTTTCAGATGCTTTAAGTTTTCTAGAGTGGGATAGTGTTATGGCTGAAGAAAATATTATTCTTTGATGAAGAATCATACTTGGGATCTTGTTCCTCTTCCTAAGGGAAGAAAGTTGGTTCAGTGCAAGTGGGTGTATCATACCAAGTTTACAGCTGATGGTTCTATTGACAAGTACAAGGCTTGTCTTCTGGCTAAGGGGTTTTCTCAAGTTGAAGGTATCAACTATTCAGAGACCTTTTCTCTTTTCACCAAGATGGATTCCATTCATCTTGTACTTTCTATTGCTACATCTCAGGGTTGTTCAGTGTATCAGATGGATGAAGAGTGCTTTCCTGCATGGTGATTTTTAGAAGGAGATCCATATGGAGCAACCACCAGGCTTTGTGCAAGACCCTTCACTTGTTTGCAGGCTTTGACATTCATTGTATGGTCTCAAACAAGCCCTTCAAGCTTGCTATGAGAATATGGATAGTTATCTACTTGCTTCTAGAATCACTGGATGTCACTCTGACCCTGCAGTTTACATTCAAAGTCATGGAGGGGATCTTCTCATTCTTGTTCTCTATGTGAATGACTTGATTCTCACCAGGAGTTATCCTACCATGATTGAGGATAATCAAAGAGCTTTAACAAAGCGATTTGATATGATTGACCTTGGTCCTTTTCATTTCTTTCTTGTTCTTCAAATTCATCAGTCTTCTGCAGGTATCTCTATTTTCTAGCAGAAGTATGCTCTTAATTTTCTTTGATGTAGATATTTGGGATGGTTAATTGCAAGAAAATCCCTACTCCTTTTCAGTTAGGTGTTGTGTTGTCTTCCAGTTGCAATAATCCATTAGTGGATGCTACATTGTATCAGCAGTTGGTTGGAAACCTTTTGTACTTGACACATAATCATCCTGATATTTCCTTTGTAGTTGGTTTTGTCTCCCGTTTCTCTCAAGATCCTCATGAGAGTCATTGGAAGGAAACCAAATGTATCCTATGGTACATTCAGGTTACTACTCAATTTTGCATTCATTACACATTAGGTGCTACTCAGATTGTTGGCTTCACTGACTTAGATTAGGCTAATGGTGTTGATGATTAGAGGTATACTTCTGTCTTTTTATTTTGTCTTGGTTTTGGTTCGATTGCATGGTCTTGCAAGAAGAAAATTGCTATTGCATTATCATCTATTGAGGCTGAGTATCGAGGTGTTGTTTTGGCTAGTCGGGAGGTTATGCGGCTTCAATAGTTGATGGCTAAGTTTGGCTTTCCTGCTCATCATCCCACTACTCTTTTGTATGATAATCAGAGAGCTATACATCTTTCTCACAAGCCAATGGAACATCAATGTACTAAGCATATTGAGATCCACATGCACTTCATTTGGTAGCTCATTCAGGAGGGTGTTATGAGTTTGGAGTATTTGCCTACGAAGTAGTAGGTTGCATACATATTCACTAAACCCTTGGCATCTCCTCACTATCTTTTGTTTAGATTGATGCTTTGGGTAAAGGAAGTTCTCCTTGGGGGGTCTTGATGAGTCCTCCTTCCTTTTCCTTTTTTTTTGTTTTCTCTTTTGGAGAGGCTCGTTTTCTCCCATGGGGTTTTTCTCCTTTTCTTTGGTTGTGAGAGATTTCTTTTTTTCATTGTAGTTGTGCATGGGTACCTAACATGGCCTTTTTGTTGGGACCCATCTTCCATCTCATTTTTCATTTTTAGTTTCCCTAAGTTGCACTTAAGGGGGAGGGTGTTAGAGTGAATGGATTTTTACCGTTCACATTCTCTTAAGTTAACTTAGGCACACCAATATTAATTATTGGTGGTTATGCATTTAATAATTTGTAATTGTATTATGTCGGTTACCTTTCTTTCATTGATCTTCTTGTGCCTTTGTAAGGCATGCTTTGTACACTATTTTTTCATTTCAAGTCATTGTTTTCACTTCTGGTGAAATAGCCTCTTCGTGAACGTGCTTCTCTTTTTTTAATGGTGTTGTCTTGGTTTGCAAATGTTCTTGGAAGCCTTCTCCAATAGTTGAGAGTGTAGGCTGGAGGGGTTGAGGGATAATGTTCAAGGTTGAGGGTATAAGGTTAAGCGTATAGGGTATAAGGATTAGGGTTTAGGATATTGTGTATAGGGTTGAGGGTATTATGTTTACGATTAAGGGTAGAAGGTATCTATTTAGGGTTTAGGGTATAGGGTTGATGTATGGAGTTTTGGGTTGAGGGTTTAGCATATAGGCTTTAGCACCTACGATTGAGAGATAGATTTTAGGGTCCCATATGAGTTGGATGATGATTTTGAATGTCTACCTTGGGATATGGGCTATTATGGAGGAGTTATAGGTCAAAGATACCATTTATTATTGGTATGCGGTTATTGGTATTATTCATGGCTCATAAGGAGTTAGATTTACTATTCCTAGAAGAGCCTCTTAATTTTGGACATGAGAGGTTTTTAAATTTTACCATGGTTTGAAAATAAATTATTTTTGGACACCATTTATGGTATTCCTCTTCCATTTCTCTAAGAATTAGAGGCATTAAATATATATAGTAGTTTAATGATATTTTGTATATGTACATAAGTGTTTCTAGAGTGTTTTCAAAGTGAAGAGAGTGTTAGTGTGTGGACGTGTATCTCCTTTGATGATTAATACATACTTATCCTCTTTCTTGTGTGAATTTTTTTATGAAAGGGTTTCTCCATGTAAATCTCATGTATTGACCATGGGTTAATTGTTTTACCTTATTATTGATTTTATATCACACAATTTTAATATTTTAGAAATCCTTGATTAAGAAATAAATTTTAGGTTTGCATACACTTGTATAAGTCATTTTTGTAGTAGTTTCACCTTTTTAATCAAAATTTGATATCAAAGCTAAGAATTCTTAATAGAGAGATACCTTTCTAATAAGTGGTGAATTTTTATTGGTTGCAGTGGAAACTTTGGAATTGTGTGATTTTATAGACTTAAAGAAAGGGTTGAATAACATAGCTTCTAATTATTGTATGGATATTGAGAAATTGAATGGTATTAGATACAAATCTTATGGAATTTGAAAATATAATATATCCTTGAGAAAGAGATTATTGGTTGTTGGTTTCAAAAGAACCGAAGCCATCATATGTGTCTCATGAAGATTGGTCAAAACTAGAAAAGAGTCAAATGTCTTGCAGATTCTATCTTATTGAATGTTTCAAAGGAGGATATCACATACAAGTTGTGGAGGATAGGTGATATCTATATAGCCAAAAATATTGCTTAAAATTTATATCTCAAAAGATGATTATATTAATTAAAAATAAAAGATGGTAATTTCGTTGTAGATCATTTGAATATTTTTATTTTTATTTTAAGTCAAATTGATTTTGTATATTAAAAGTTGTGAGAGGAATATAAATGCATATTATTGAGGAAGGCTCTAGGGTAAAATTACAAACCTATGTCACACTTTATAAAGGAATCGACCAACACAAACAAAAAATTTCAACTTTGACCAAATAAAAGTGGTTTTTACGTTTTGAGTTTCAAAATGATGTAAACTAAAGAAATGTAGAACTCTTGATGAAGTTTATTCATATATTTTTAAAAAAATCAAAAAAATTTAATAGTTTTTATAAATTTAAGAGCAAATTTTGAATTGTTGAAAATTTTAAGAAAAAGCGATGTTGAGCTAACGTCAAGGAAAAATAAAAAACTATTTTATTTTCCCTTGGATTTTTTTCCCAAATAGATAACTTCAATATCTAGTGCATGGAAAAAAACTTAAAATTTTGATGTATATTTTCCTCATAATAATGTTTTAAAGTCAAACGTACCAAAAATTGATATTTTTTATTTGATGTCAACTATTGTCTAATTTTTTTTTATCATTTTCAAAAATAAATTATACCCTTTTGAAGAAGATTCTCTCCTCTACTGTACCATATATTTTGAAATATTTTTAATATGTTTTAGTATTTTTTAAATTTCTAATTAGCCTCATTTTTTATTTTAACAACCTACTTACATTATTTAAAATAAAAAACATATTAAAACTAGCCAAAATATCAATATATATATATATATAGTTGGATTTTTTACTTTTTGCTCTACAAAAGGGTATTTTTAATTTTTTTGAAAAAAATCATTCTAACTGAAAAATATCATGTTCAAGTGGAAAATTTTCAGAAATTTTTGAAAAAAGATGAAATGGCTGCTAACAAAGATACCACATAGATATTTCTGGGTGAAAGGGTTTTGGTCAAAACCCTTTCAATTAAAAAATTATATATAAATTTAGTCAGATTCTAAAGCGACAAAGGAAAATACTCAAATTTTGTAGTTCCGGGTGAAATGGTTTTGCCCGAAACTCTATGTGCCACATATAGGCGATGTAGTTTTGGGTGAAACTATTTCAACCAAAACTGTTTAGGTCAAAAGTGGACACAATTTTATGCTTTTACCCTCTATTTCCCAATTATTTGGTAGTGGTGTGGAGTCAAAATAGATAATTTTATTGGCATTCTTCTTTTAGAGGAAATGAGAATAAGTCCATGAATGAAGGTTCAAAAGATGCTTTGCATTCACATGGTAGGTACAAATAAAAAGGAGGGAAGGTAAAGGGGATAATAATAAGGATAGATCTAAATCTAGCAGATGTTTTAAGATCCCAAGGAAGATCAAAATAAAATGTTGGAACTATGGAAAAGAGGGGCACATGAAAAAGGAATGCAAAAATAAGAAAAAGGATTTATATTCCTCCACAAAAGAGTCATTTGATGATCGTCATAATGATGCATTATTTATTTCTACTAATAGTATAAGTATTGATGCTTGGCTTATTGATGTAGGTTTCTCCTACCATATGAATCCTCATAAGTAATTTTATACGTATGCAACCTAGATGATGGGGAAGTTTTCCTTGGATACAACAATACTAAGTTGATTGTTGGTAAGGGAAAGGTATGTAGATCTGTATCAATGATATAAGGGTTAAAACTATTGATCATATATTACATATTCTAATTCTTGGGAGAAATTTAATTTCTCAATCCAAGTTAAAAGATCTTAGAGTGCATTTGGCATTTGGTGAGTCTAGTTGTAGGTTGGTAAGAGGGTTCTTGGTGATTGCTAGAGGATCTAATATTGGTACTTTATTTAGGAATACTACCTCCATATTTTTTAATTTTTTCAATGTAACTAGAATTAAAAATGCATTTATGTTGTGGCACCAATGTTTGGGTCACATAACTGAAAATTTCTTAAGACCATTATTGATAAAAATTTGGTTGATAGTTTTTCTAATTATTCTATTGGTAAAAATATTTTCTATTAGTATTGTGTTTTTAGAAAATTGAATAGATCTTCATTTCTCATTAAAAGCAACAAAGATAAGATATTATTATAAATCATTCATTCAAATGTATTTTGTTTAGTGAATGTTGGATCTATGGGTAAATATTCCCCAATCCTCCTTTGCATAGTTAGTTGTTGCTCTTCTAAGGAAAATTGCTTCTATCAAAGCTATATCCATCAAACTTTGTTCTTTTTCATCTTTTCTTTTGGTCTCCTTCAACTAGGTCTTTTGGATATTTATCTATGTCACATAGCCTATTGGGTTAGGAACATCTACAAATCCATTTGTCATGAGCTCCCAAAAATAAATTTCTACCATTATGATCTTCATATTCTATTCCCACACATCATATTTCTTTCCATCAAAAGGCGGTGGTTGTTACTAACTCTTGTTGTCACGTCCAACCATACTTTAAAAACTCAAACAAATATCTAAATGTTGAAATCTAATATCCAGTACAACCTAAACCTAGGGCTCTCATACCATTATTTTGGAATAAAACCAGACCGAACAATAGAAACTACAAGTCTGATACCAAATTTTTGGAACAAGACCAAATAAAATAACAATAATGGAGACCAAAGAGGATAACAACACACTTTAAAATAAAGAATATAAATTCTATTTATATAAAAAAAAAATGTTTGCAATAGTGTTACAAAATAATCACGCAAAATTTCCACAAGTAGATTTGGAGCTACTGTGTTTGGTCCCATCATGTATGCTCTCAATTGGATTTGTTGTATGCATGCCTATAACTATTGCTATTGCACCACTCCCTCTTCTTTATTCTTTTCTTCCTCACTTTGTTGCTACAATTTCTAATTATTCTTCTTCTACTTACTATTCATTTTCTTCTTCCTTTTTGTTTTTCTCGTCCTTTTCAATTTCACCTACCAATAATAAATTTCCCAAAAAAAATTGCTATTCAAAATTCCAAATTTAGGCATTAGAAATAAAGCCCCCAAAATTAGCTGTTGTTAGGTGGTTGCAAGTAGAATGAATGATAGAAAATTCAAGAGATGTTTGTTAGGTGTAAAGTACTTGTTAGAGATTTAATGTTCTAACTCAAGATTAGATATTCTAACATCTACATGTCTATGAATCTTGTATTTAATCTTTCTCACCACCATTAATCTAGTCTATTAAGGGGTTTGACCTAGGAGAAGTTGTTTGTCCCTCAAGTTAGCAAGCTTGTCTATGGTATCTCTAAACAACACCGGTGACAAATTTATATATGTTAAAGGCAGAGGCAAGAAGACCTTTTGACACACTTTCTATCAAATTATTTCATGTAACTCAAATTAATTCCATACATATATCAGGTTTGCAATAACTATGATCAAAATTGTGGGACCCAAGATTGGTCTACATCATTTTTATGGTAATTCAAGTTTTGAAACGTTCATCAAACTGAAACAAATAAGTTTCTTACAGTAAAAAATTCATTTAAAATGAAATGAACAAAAAACATTTACCACCAACTCTATAACTAAATACACCTATCCTTCTATTTTATTACAAATTTATTCTAATTCTATTATATATCTCAATTCTTTTATCTAAATTGATTTGTAATAATTGATTACATTTATTTAATTAATCTAAATAATTTATATAAAAACAGTTTCATTTCTTTTCAAAACTAAATATATAAAATTAATTTTTATTAGAAACTTTTATCAATTTTAATTAAAATGTGAAAAAGTCAATAGAACACCAGCTCAAACATCAGCCACTACAGAGTCAACAAATTCCAATTGGAAATGAGAATAAAAGTACATACAGCAATCTTGTTATTGTGGACAGTAATCAGACAAGCCGGTTCCAAATATGTCAATACAAGTGTACGAAATGTGAACAAACAGATGATGACACATTTGTGGAGACGGCATCTCTGTGGGCATCCAGTTCGAACTTTCCAACATTCGATTCGGCAGCCAAATTTCCATTCATCTGTACAACACGTCCCTTTAGAATACATCGTTTACTTTTTCATCTCCATTCCAGCTGCTTTTCCATTTGGGTCCAGTCGGTCCATCCTCCCCAGAAACCTCAGACGGCAATTTAACACATCCCAGCAGGTTTGAAGAGGCATATTCGATCTCAGGCCCCCATTTCCTTGCATAATCCAACCACGCTGGCTCTGTAACATTTTCACCGCTCTCCATTTCCTTGAGGTACTCTGCAGCCACAATTTTATACTTTGTGCTCGTATCCAGAAAGTGCCTGCTCGTGGCTGAGGAATTGGCGATGCCCACTCCAAGTATTCCGCACCCCTGAAGAACCAGTCCTGCCTTGGAAAAGTTAGCATGCCCATTCTTGGATGAATAAACCACGGGTTTCTTGCTCCCCTCCGTGGAATCCAAATTCTCAGCATTAACCCAACGCCCTCCGCTGTGCTGTGAAAAGTAAATACCCCATAATTCTCCGGTGAAGTTGTTTACACGTAAAGTTACATGCTCCCAGTCACCTACGTGCTGTCCAATTTTACCCAGAGGTATGAACACCGATCCAAAGAGCGACAGAGTAGCCGGACCGTTGCAGGGGTAAAACAACCATATTACGATGTCTGTAAATGTTCCTCCCAATTTTGCTTTCACGTGTACATACGCCTCTGCGCTCTCTACATCTCCACGCCTCACAATTTTAGCTTTGGCAGAGTATGTAGGCAGGTCAATCCAGTACTCGCCGTCCGCCGAGCCGCCCTGCGGGAGGTTAGAACCGTCCTCTGCAATTGCTTCGGGCGTGGATGAATCCTTCTTGTATAATAATACCCCCTCGTTGAAAAACCACGAAACTGAAGCGGGAAAATACATCTCCTTGGGATGGAAAAACACAGTGGGGCCATACTTGCCTATAATTGAATGCACTTCAGCCAGACTTGGCATTCCCGTTAGGGAATTCGCGTTTATTAGACAACCCACCGGAAGCTCTGAGATTGCACTTTCGCTGTTTGTGGTGCAAAAAAATGTCCCTGCAAATACCCCATTTGCTTGCTTTTCTGGATCCGGGATTGTACTCCACACTTGGAAAGAAGACCCACCTGTTTTCTTATTCCAGATGTTGGTGTCAATCTTGGAAACTCCAGTCAGGTCTGATCGAACGCATCTGACCTCTTCCAGAGATGGTTTCTCCGGATCGTTCGTGACAAGGAAGCCCAGAGCTTTATAGCCTTGAGGGGCAATCGGTTGCCAGAAGAAGCCATTTCCCCCACTTTTATTCTTCTCTGCCTCGCTACTCCACACCAGCGAGTAATCCACTGGTTTTTCTAGTGGGGGAAGGGATGCCGACCCACCCTCCTTCTTTTCATCAATATCCTTTGTCACAACCACCCAGCCTTGAAGGGACTCAGTGTTAGACTCACAATGATGACCCAGAATGAAATAACCAGGAGGAATATCAACAGGCTTGTAGAATGCAACCCCTTTCTTATTACTGCCCCCGGTGGAAATCCATATCTTCTCAAACGTTGAAACATGACACGCTTCAATCTCTCCAAGCGTAATCCTCCCCGTTGCAAATCCTGTACCTGCAAAAGTTCATCTGATCCACGATGACGCCTAAAATATATATATTCTTAATATGGGTGTCAAAAGCTTAAGAATTTAAAGCACAATAACTACAGATTTCTCAGTTCTAGCAGGCCTGATTAATTTTGTTAAACATTTTATCGTACAAAATATGACGAACAACCCAGGCAATTACCAGTAGGCCTTGAATGCGGGACGGCAGGCGGCGTGAGTAGTTGCGCCATATATTGAATTTTTGGACTCTGCAATGAAATGAATATAATAAAATCACTGTTTTCTCTGTAGATTAAGTTTCGTTACGAGCATTGTGATTCGTGATCTAATTTGTAGACGCTACTTACAAAGCTGTGGATGTCCATTGACGGGTGTTACGAGAAATAGGAAAAGCACCCGAGCAAGTTAAGAAGCGAAGTCCAGTAATTTTGGTTACCGTAGGAAAACAAACCGCCATAGAAGTGTGCTTTTTCTTCGTAGCACACAAGAATAAATTCAGAAGACTTTTTCTAAAGCACACCATTAAAGCATGAGAAATTAGAATATGCTCTTCAAACCTTGAGCGATTCAACAATTGGCGCACCTTCCAACAACCCCAGGTATTGTATATTAAATGTTCATCCGCCAGCAAACTGATTTATGAAAAACTTAGAAAAAAGAAATTATTATATTATTGCTTATAAAGGTTTTTATTGGCCCTTTTCGAATGATGGACCTCTAACACACCTACCGTGATAAAATCTTATATTTGAATATAAATAAAAACTAGCAAATGCACCTTGGTGTGCAATGGGTACGCCAAAGAGGCGTGGAATGTCAATTAGGTAAAATCTTTGGGCTATTTTTGCATACATTTGTGTATTACATGAGGTGAATTGGTAGGATATTTATAAATTTTTTTATTTTTTTTTGCTTTTTTTTATTTGTGAAAAAAGGTCTTAATGGAGAAGTGATAGCTTTAAATCAACTATACATCTATTTATATGGATCGAAACATGAGTGAAACAAAACCTCTTAATCAAAAAGATAATTAGTATCCATTATCAATAGGTTCATGTTATGTTTGAAATAAGGAGAAAGGGGGATAGATAGGGATAGAAAGAGGAATAGATGGAGGAGGGAAGAGAGAGAGAGATAGGTAAGGAGATGTATATAGAGAGGAAGATAGAGATAGACATGGAGATGGAGGTGGAGAAGGAGAGGGAGAGATAGAGAGAGATAGAGAGGAGAGAGGGATGGATAGAGATGGAAGAGATAAATATATAGGGGGAGAATGAGAGAGGGAGAGATAGAAAATAAAGATAGAGACATGAAGTGATATATAGAGAGGTAGATAGATGGAGTGATATCGGGGTAGAGAGAGATGGAGAGATAACAAGTTAGAGATAGAGGGATAGATAGAAGAAGAAATATGGAGGGAATGAGAGAAAAAAAGAGAGATATAGAAGTCTAGAAAGAGGGAGAGGGACAAAGAGATGAAAGTTTGGCAAAAACATCCCTTTCCATTGGGCCAAAGGAATTTTGCTCAAATATTTCAAAGTAAAAATAAAAATAATTTAAAACATAAAAAATGTACTAAGTAATCCTAGGCGCATGTTGGTGTGGTTTTTGTCCAAAATATTTATAAGATGCAGTACCCACAAGGCTTGGAAGAGCACACCAGGAGTCAAAACGATAAAGCATTGAAAAAGTTTAAAAGGGGGCAAAATCATTTAAAGAGTGCACTTTGTACAAAGTTTGAAATATGTTGAAGCGCTGAAAAAGGTTTTCCTAGCATGTGTTATTTGTGGTTTTTGCCACAAGTTTAAATGCTGAAAAGGCAATCAAAATGCAAAGAGCATGCCCATCAGATTTGGAAGTAATTTTTCATTAATAGAGAAGTATCTTTCTCCTTCAAATTGGGTTTGATCACCATTCCTTCTCATTTCAGATTTGTCATTAACAAAAGGAAGGATAAGATTTCAGTTGCAGTCACTCAAAGGGACTGTGATCTACTCCTTTGATGCATGATTGTTCACAAGGGGAAAGACAGCAGTAGCTCGAAGGATTAAAGCAAAATTTTCAACTTTGTTGATAGGTTTACAATGTTTATGTGTCCATTTTTTCTTTTTCAAAGCATCTTCGGTAGATCTACAGCATTGCTCTATTTTTAGCCACCATTTTCAGACAGATTTTTATCATTCTTTGAACAAGAAACACTAGTGAATATTAGCATTTTTCATTCAAACATTTGAAGTTTTGAATAAGAGGGTTTTTAATATAATATTTTGTCATTCATCTACTCACATCCTACAGATTCAAAAACTCTCAGTTTGCTGATTTGTATGACAGCTAAGATTTGAAGGGTGGATTTTCAGCATAAAGAGAACAGAATGAGCAAGAGTCCTCCCAACCAAGTACATGTATTGGTTCCAATATCTAGATTTTCCTAAACTCATGGAATATCACTTCCAAGTTGTGAACACTTCATCCATATTGGTGAATGATTATCCAAAGGTCAAAGACACTGAAGTAGGGCATATGAATGTTTAACATGTTGATTTGGGGTAAAATATATATATATATTTTTAGCAAGGTTGCTTGGAGCTTGTGAGATTGTGGGCTTGTCAAAGCTACTTCATTTCCTATTTCTGAACAAAATCAAGACTTCATGATGACAATGTGCCCTAAAAAGAGGGAGATTTATATGGTGAGCTACCAAGTCCTTGCAAACTTTGATGTGGATTCAGTTGAAAATGTTTTAATTTGCTGTTGTATTAAAAACTCAATATATAAGTTGTGAGGAGTGTGATGGGATATGGGACCAAAACCTTCAAAATTGCCATAAACATCCACAACCACTCTATCATAGGACGAAAACCATTGTGCCCTCAAATATCCAAGAGTCCTCCATGGTGGGATAGGCATAGAGTTCTGCTTCAGGGAAATTTTTGCAGCTTCAACCAAAAGTTGCAACATACGTTCAAGCTTTACCAGACCACCTACATAGATCACAGGAAGAGATCTCAGTATGGCGTCATACAAAACTGTGGGCCTTGCAATCTCAAAGTGACTTTGAAAGTCAATATCTATTATCAGACGCTCTGGGGCCTTTTCATCTCCTTCCAGCAGTATTACATCCACATACTCGTATTCACCTGCAATGGTAAATATTGTCCTTCAGAATCTTCTTTTTAAAAGATAAAGCCTACAGCAGAGACAACTAATAACACTAACAATAAGACAGGGCGATAAACAGCCCTCTGTTTCACTTACCTCCCGGAACTTTATCACATGCCTTCCACTTTGACTTGCAAACTGCAGCATTATAACCATGAGACTTGAAATATTTCACTAATAGCTTTCTGATGCAGCTAGCCTTGCAGCTACCAACCCCAAAGACACGAAATGGGAAAAGCACTTCCCTTAGCTTGTGGTAATGGAAGGAAGGGGAAGACAGGGAATGAAATCAATAGCTTGTGCTCAAAGTGCAAGGAGAAAGAAGCCCAAGTGAAGGCCAACCAGATGGAAAGATTGTGCGGGGACATCCTGCAGATCCCGAATAAAAGTGTCTGCCTTCTCCACGACTAAAGAGACATCCCTCCCGAGTCACATAACTATGTATCAGAAACAAACAGCGGCATTCCCTCCTCTTTGTTTCCCTTCACAAATATGCAACTGAATTTCACCCCTCAGCTCGATTTAAGGACTTCAGAGCCCCCGGCAGAGAAATTTTTCAGGTTCACGGCAAAAAGTATTTGGCAGCTAGCTTTTCACCCATTGGACCGGGCCGTTGAGTCAGTCAAGTCGGATATTAACGGACACGTGGAGCTTGACACAATCCAACGTGGATTCTATCTTCATGCGTATATATAGCGTCATTGTCGGGACTATAGATGAGCTTTCCTGTCAACATCATCCAACAAAGACCAGCCGACCAAAAACTCTCGAGACAAAAAAAGCGGTGGAAAAAATTATCGACTGCGATCATTTTGATCGTCTCTTGGAAGGTAGTGAACGTCGATTGCACATTTTAGGTTGGGCAACTTCACATTGGATATGCCTTCGCCATAAATAAACAAAAACATTTCTACTTATAATGGTAAAATTTGATATATTTTCCACCTCTATGGTATATAAAAAAAAAAAACTTGATTTCTTCACCTTATTTTATGTAATAATATATCAAGAAGTGATATATTTTTGAGTTTAGTTTATAATTTTATTTTTTTATATATATTTTATATTTTTATTTGAATTTATTTATCATTTATTTATTATTATTGTAGTTTCATTCACATTTATTTTTACACATTCATTTCTTACCTAAAAATTATATATTTAGTCTTAAAAATTATTTTTGAGTGATTTAGAGTTGATTGGTTTAATCTCAAAGTGTATGAGAATGACCTTTGAAAATTTAAACTAAGTGATTCATTTATCCTAACATTTTATTAAATAGTCTTCATTTGGTTCTCATACACTCACCCTTAGATGGTGCTTCATTGCTATATATATCTTTCACCATGAATTATCATTACACGTTATATTTAACCTCTATTCATGCCTATCTCACATATTTTGATACAATTATACAATTTATGATATTTAATCCCATTATTCTTGATTCACTAATGATATTTTATTATAAAGACATGGTTACATTGCCTATGGAGGCATTGTTTCACCATGTATACACATTCTCCTTCTTTAGCAACATAGTTGTTATTTCCTTCTCTTTTAAATATTCTCAATTTCATCATCCTTACAGCTCACATTTTTTTTGACTTCTTTTGTAGATAAGGATAATGATATGCTTAAGAATAACTCTACCTTTGAACATTGTTCCATCACATGATTTGATTCATGATAGATCTTTTGTGGTAGATACGCATATTGAACCATATAGTGAATCACTTATTGATGATACTTTATATTCAAGCCATATACATACCTTCCATGTCTTGAGTATACTATATAATCATCATACAATTGAAACATACTTATAAGGATGTGCTTGAAGGACATGATAAGCTTGATCAACTTAAAAATACCCCTACAAAATATCTCTTTCAAAATGAATGATTTCATCTTTAAAATCTAGAAAGACATTTTCAAACAAGCTTTGGGTAGATAACTAAGGTTTTTACTATTCTAAAATTAATTAATCAAGATAATTAAGATTTTTTTGCACCTTATGATTATCTCTATAGACACCTAAAATTTATCCTTGCATTTTAATTTATTTTTATCATTAATTCCATATTTACCTTTGACATTAATTGATTAAACAAACTATTTAATTGGTTATGTTAGTTTTTTTCAACTAATTAAAAAATTGTATTTATTTAATTAGATCATCCTAATATTAACTAAGTTAATGTCCATCATCCCCCTCTTTGTTTAGAAAATATAAAATTATCGTTTACCATAAAATCTAAAATCCAAATCATATTTTTTTTTAATAATTAATTGCAAAAATCCCAAATGAAATCAACCTTAATTATAGCCATCTAACTCATCAAACCAATCCTAACCACATCTCCAACTATCAACCAATTAAATAACAAAATCCAAATAATAAAATCTTAAATGAAATTATTCCTCAATCCTAGCCATCAATCTAATATACTAAATCCTAGCTATTTATTCCCAACTATCTTCTATTCAAATATGTCCACTTAAACAGATCAATCTCACCCCTCAATACACTAACTACTACCATTTATTTCCATCTCCCTTCCAAATTCAAATTAAATATTATCTCATTTAATCCCTATCCATTCATTTCAAATGAATATCAAACCTTCATCCTAAGATCCTTACATCTATAAATCAACTACCATCCTTGACTAAAAGTAAGGAAAAATCTATTTGATCAAGTACATGGTACCACATTGAGGACTCCCAAGAGTAATCTAGCATCTAAGCACATCCACTCACCTTAGGTTTGCATTGGCCTTTAGCTTCCAATTTGAATTTCCAATTTTCTCAAATAGAGGCAGTTGTAGAGTTTGAAGGTTCCAATTTTATTTATGTTTCATTATATATTTTATTTATTTTCCACCTCCTACATTCATGCTTGGTGGGACACATGTCCCAAACTACTATTTTCCTTGAATTTTTTTTTTGATATTTTTTACAAGTTCTTGATCTCCTAGCCCATATTTTCTATAAAATGACACATCTATCACCTGTGTCAACAAATATGTTTTCACTATTACCCCTGTTGATCATATACATTAGTCTTGCGGAATTTATATTTCTATCAAAATAATACATTCTTTCAAATTTAATAGGTTTGTTTTGCATTATGAATACACCAAGTGTATGAAGTTTCTATCTTATATATAGCAAATCCATTTTCCCTTCTCATTTTTTTTGCAAAGTTGTTTTGGATCATTTTAAACATCTTGGTGATTAAGAGAGTTTATTCTCCTTATCTCTAGTTAGTTATGTTGTAGGTTCCTCATCACTATTGATTTTATAGAATTTTTGTTCCACTATCTATCTCTAGAAAGAGCCGACATATCTATTTGGGGTTTGACATTTTAATAATATTTTTTGGCACACCCATCACATAATGACATATTTTTGTTGGTAAACTTTTTTTCCCTAGTTCAACATTTTTTTCTTGTTATATGTATTTTTATCTAATCACTAGGCACATACATTATCTATTTTAACATTTTTATGGGAATTTACTCATTTTTCTTTGTTTTAGCTCCTTTAGAAATTTTCTAAACTTGATTTGATTTTTTTTGTTGTAATAAATCTATTTGTACAAAAAAATTATAATTCTAAGTTAATATTTGAAACTACTAACCTCTAATTGTATTATGTTCATTTATAGAAGATTGAAAAAAATGAGACCTCTTTCACACATTTTATGTTAAGGAATTTTTTTGTGTGACTTATTTGATTTGTATTTTTTTTTTTTTGTGAATAAGCAGTGTATTCTCTCCTCTTGAACCAAAAGGCAATCTTGAGGATCAAAATTAAAAAATTTCACTTTTTTTTTTTTTTTTTTAATCTCGAAGGGGCATTGTTTATGCTCTCTCCTTATGCTTTAAGGTGATCTTTGAGATCAAAATAACTAATCACCTTCTATGTTTTTATTTTATAGGTAGGTTTGTCTTGGATTCATTACAAAGCCTCAAATTGAATCCCTGTGTTTTAATAGTGTAAAAACTAAGAGGAGAATCAAAATATTCCCCTTTAAGGTGTATTTTTCATTCAAGCTAAGCTAGCAAGAAACTTTGTAACTTTTTTAAGTGAATGAGGAGAGTGGATTACCATCTTATATCAAACAATTAGACATACACCTTGGTTTCATAGACTTGGGCCTCATGTGCCATCAATTATATTGAGGACTCCCCTAGTGATCTTTATAAAAACCTAGCATAGTGACCCTTTTGATCATTTGGTCTTTATAGTGCATAGGTTATAGGTCAACCCCAAGAAGTTACTCACACTATAATTCTATAAATGGCTTATACATGTCTTATAATTAATTCTTCATGCTTTACGGCCACATGTTATCTTCCTTATTCTTGAACATATATTTAAATCATATAATTTTGCATGATTCCACACTCTTTCACACTCTTATCTCTCTTTCACACTCTTATCTCTCACTCTTTCATCATATCCTTTCATAATAACACTTAATCATCTTATTCCTATAAATTTACCTTTTTCTCTATAATATTTTACACTTTTATAGCTTATTTTTGCATATTAGAGGTGTTTTAAGGCTATTTAAGTGGTATATAATGGATATGTGGGTCTAGAAATGACCCAAATGAAATTTGTGGTGCCTCACAACCCTCTATATCCTATCAACATTCTCCCCAAGCCTAAAAAATTGTATTTTCCTCAAGAAAACTTGGTGAAACCACTTGTATCCTTCATGATTGTCCTTCTTGGAATGGTTCTTCATCTACGTGAGTTAAAATTTTTTGTATCTCTGTTTATTTTTGTGGCATTTTTCTATTTTAGTCTTTGCCCTTATTCTTTACTTCTTTTTTCAGCAACACCCCTTGGGTGTGCTCTAATCCTACTCAAACATTCAAAAAAAAAATTCTATTATTTTTAAATAAAAATTATTTATAATTGTACAAAATTTTAAATATATATGTTATCTTTTTCCAATTATATCCATGAATCCATCCATAATTCATTTGCATGTAATATTTCATATATTCTTTATTTAACTCTATTCCAACCCATCTTTTTAGAATGATTCTTCAAACTACAATGGCTACAAGGATGACGATCCCAACATATTTCCTTACTATGTCATTTCCTACGAAAATAAGAACATTGTATTTTTTGAATATATGTGGATTTATCATTTGATGATGGATGATATTATATAGTGCTTTTTGGTGTCATGTAGGAGCTCTTAGATCCCATTGCTACAATCAAATTTCTTTGATATATTTAGTTTCAAATTGAAAATAGATGGTTATCTTCATGTGATTTGGAGATTTTGATATCTTAGTTAGTCATGGAGGACTCTTAAGTCTTTGGTTGAGGTATTGGATTTATGACTTGTCAATTTTGTATAGGTGATCCTTGTTGATAGGATGGTTTTTGTAATGTGTCTTGTTTTACTCTTGATTATCAGATGGAGTTTTGATATGATATAGGTATTCTTGGGAGCATAATATATTCATTTGGAGCGTATGATCATCTTTTGAGGATATGCAAGATCAAGATTTCATAATGTGTTCTTGATTCCTAGGTTGAAGCTCTAACATTAATCTTGATATTTCTATTGGTATCAAGAGTACATTGTTTATTTTCTTGGGAGCTTCATTATATAGTGTTGTGTTGCATTTGGAGCTTAGGATGGATTGATCAATTATAGGTACTCATGGTACCTAGATACTTGGGTGAGGCTGTAGTTTTCTTATGTTTAGAGACATTTATTGATATGGTTACTTTTTGGAGGTTTCAATAAGAAATTCTAAGGAGCCTTCACCTAGATGTGGGTGTAAGTTCATGATGGATAGGTATAGAGGAGATTTTTCTTGGAGAGAGTCATAATGACTCAGTTATCTTGGAGGATAATTCTCATTCCCTACTCTTGGTCTACTTGATAGTTTATAAACTGAGAGGCATTTTCTCATTCTTGTTTTTAGATGCACTATGTTTTATGCTTTTTCTTCTCATGTATATGGATCTTGAGCTATGGATATTTAGTTTCAAAGGGTTAATTTGAGGGATATTTGGCATGGTTATCTCCTTATGCATATGATTTCATTTATGATGTCATTCATTGATAGGGATTTATGATATTTTATTGGGATGATTTCCTTATTAGGGAATGGATTTGAGTTTTGTCTTTCTTATTTTGAGAGGCTTACATTCATGTTCATGATATGAGATACATATGTTTTGTTTGATCTTGGAGATTGAATAGTTGAGTGTTAAGGATTTTCAATTTGGGTTATGAAGGAGATCATACTTGGCATGGTTAATCATTTAGAGGTGTGTATCAAAGGATATGCTACATGCTTTGATTTGTAGATTCTCTCTTTGGTCTTGTTTTTCTTCCTAGATTTTTGTATTCACATGCAATTGGATCTGAGGTTTGTGTGGAGCTATATGATGATCGCTATGTTTGTTTTCATGTGTGGTTCATTATTCTTTGGTGAAAAAATGGAGGTTCATTTATATCTTTCTTTTGTTGAGTGTGGAGAACTTGGGAGAATTATGGAGAATACTGATGAGATTTGTATTGCAACAGATGTGTTTGTAGTTTTTGTATATCTTTGTGGATTTTTCTTTGTACTACATGATATTGGTTACACCTTCTATGTGATGCTATTGGTAGAATTGGTATGCCATGTTCATTTTCAAATTTTGCATTACCCATGTAGTGGGAGTTCTTGTAGTTATGTGTGTTCTTCATTGATAGGTTTGACACATGGAGCTTGTGATTGCAGTTTATGGGTTGCATATATTTTTGGAATGAGTTTAATGGTGTTTGGATACCTTTGAGGTATGGATCTGATTGGATGTATTATATTTTTTCTTGGTTAATATTTAAATAGTCATGTTCCTTTTGATAGTAGCTTGCAACCTTTGTTATCACATGGATTTGATTCTTGTGTTCTTTGGATTGGTGTACTTTCACATTGGCTTGTTTCTCTTATTTCATAAATGGAATGTTGGAGGATGAGCTAAGATTTATTGTTTGAGATGGTGGAAATATTTGGTGTTGTTATAGGTATATTGATGAATCATGAGAGCATGATGGATATTCATGTAGTTTTATGTATGGTTATAATAATGTATCATTGATTGAACTTTATAAAATGTATGCAAAAAGTGGGAGAAAGGAATAGGTGTTGTACACCTTGAGTAACATTTGATTAATTTAATTATGTAAATAAATATTTATTTGTGGTGTGTCTTAGGTGATGTTTTTAGCCACATTAAACATTTATTTTGGTCCACTTGTAAAGTTATATTCAATATTGGGTTAGATACTTTATGTGTGGGTTGCACATTGGGAAAATATTTAATCTTGGAAAACTTAGTACCAAGAAGTAAATGTTGGTTCAATGGTTTTATAAACTCATGTTTTTGATTCACATGGTTTTATCTTTCCACTAAGTTGTATTTGTGTGAGCTTGATTATATAAAAGAAAACACATCTTTAGTGAGTGAGGTTGGTTATTGATGGTTTTGGCTTGGTTGTTATTGTATTAGTCTTCTTTTGAAGAGTTCATATGTTAATCATGGAATGGGATGTGTGGATTCATGCTTCAACACATGGAGGATGCATTGGAGAGGCTTGATGTTTCAAAAGTGTTCATGGATACTCTATGGGTGTATTGTAATATTTTCATTGCTAAATAATACATTTAGTGTGAATACTTTTGGAGGCTATATTTTTTATTCTATGAGATTTTTCCTAGGGTATTGATGATACCAAAAATTAGCTAGTTTTATTTTTTTTAGTTCATGATTTTAGACATTTTCATATGCTCTTTTCATATACATTCCTAAAAATTATCTATCTTTTTATGCCCTTCATGCAACTTAAACTAGGTTTTGATGAATGAAAATATGATTATGATATGTTGGTAATTGTATGATTAAATGTGTGAGTGTATATGGAATGTAGTATGGATCTATGTTTAATTTATGGTTATTAGTATTGTGTATAGTTAGATGAATTAACTCGCATTCGAGAAGCCAGAGTAAGAAAATTGTAACCCACAACAACTAGGAAGCACAACCTGTAGCCAAAGGATTTTAGACAGAGATGTAGTGGATATTCTAGAATGAAAGGAATGTGAAAATTGTAGAAATGTAAGTTCTCATTAATGAGGATGATTGTGAATCACTAGAACATTTAATAAGACAATTGAAGGAAGGAGTTTGCAATGATTGGGAAGCCAACATGACTGCTTCTAGAGTACATGTCTCTACTATGCATTTGAAACAAAATTCCAATCCTAATTGTCTTCTTCCATCTTTTTAGATACAAGTTTCATTATACAGACTTTGTCACTCTCTATTTCATAGGGGAGTGGTAAATTGCATTTAGTTTTTTGTTTTGAGTCTTCACTCTAATAAACCTCCCTTGAACCTATATGGCTGGCTTGGTGGTTACAGAGTAGATATAGTGAGAGGATATGTTAAGATAGATATAGTTTTTACATTACATGGATAGTAATTTCTTAGTTTCCTATTATGTTTTCATGAATAAGATATCTCAAAATATTCTTGTCAGATTGTGAAATCTAGTTATATGTAATGAAGAGGTTTCATTTTATTGTTATGTTCATTTGATTCAAGGAGTGTAGAATTGAATTTATTTTATGGATATAGTAACTTGAGCAAGGGACACTTTAGGTAATTGTTCTCCACTTTTGATTCATGTACTTTAATTTTTGTTGTTACATTAGATGCTTTCATTATTGTAGTCATCTCAATTAGATTCATCATTTCATTTATGTGAATGATATTATGAATGAGATCTTATCTTATGCTTCATGTTTTGTTTTGTCTCAATACATTATCCTCCAGAGTGATTCAAAGTTAGTAGTTTTAATTTAATTACAAAGTTCAGGTTTTAGCAGTGAACTAGTCACAGTCTTAAGTTGTAAGTACCCATAGCAATAGTTCCAGATTTAATCATTTTTCTTATTTTGCAGTTTATGCTTTATTTCCTTTTTCACATTTTTCAACCACCTATACTAGATGATATAGGAAATATAGAATCTTCAGATGCACATATAGTGCCAGCATCATCAAAAGCTTATGTTATCCCTGGTTGATAATTAAATGTAGTCTTTACAAGGGTTTAATAGACTATTCAGTTAGGAAACACCTTTGAATTGTGTGTCTATCACCAAGTTTACTAAGAATTAGTTGGGCCTTGAATTTTTGGCGCCATTGTTGGGGATGAAGCTATATTCAAGATTTCTCCTATGTTATTTCAAGCTTTCTTAGTTTATAGTTTTGTTTCCAACATTATGATAATTAGATTCTAATCCGCCAACACTGAGATGTTTTACTAACATTATTTAGGAGCCAGTAACACAAAAAGTCATAACTTTTGTATGTGGAGGTAGCAAGATGCTTTGGGAAGATTTATCCCCTCAACATACAAAGCTAGAGAGGGTATTGGTGATCAAAGTGAACAAAGCAAGGGTATTCCTAAAGAATAACTTTCCCTAACACCAACATCCATTGTAGATATAGAGGAGACCTTCCAAACCATGGCTAATGCAATGGTGAATGACCCACTAAAACATATAATTTTTTAGTTCCCCATTTCCAACCAAGAGAGAGTGACTACATTGAAGAACATACCTCCTTAGATATTGCATATCTTCTATGGTTTGGTTATTGAGGATCTAGATATCTTCTTGTTTGAGTTTGATGTGTTGCATAGAAGCTATGATTATAAAATAGATGCACATAGGCTGAAACTATTTCTAGCTACCTAAGTGAAGGACGTTGCTTTAAGATGGTTTATGGGTTTGGGAAGAGATGTTGTTCTTAATTGGAATACTATGAAGATAAATATTCTGGAGAAGTACTAGGACTATTGTAGAGGAATTGACAAAAGAAGAGATGAAATTTTTAGGATGTATCAAAAAGAGAATGAATCTTTGGAAGACTATGTATGGAAATATTCTAGTTATTCCTTAAGAAATCCTACCAAAATAGGCTATCTAATGAGTCTCTAAAGCTAATATTCTTAAGATGGATTAATGAGGAGTGTATGGATACACTTAAACCCATTGGGGCGGGGGATATTTCTCAAGCACCATTTGAAAAGATATGCAGGGCATGCAGGAATTATTCAATGTTTTTTACAAAGAAGGTTAGAGGAGATAGAACATCTTCCATCAACAAGACATCTAATGGAGTATCTAAAGTGGAACTAAGTAACTTGCTATCAAACATGAAAGAAGACATAATAAGCCATTTTTATACACAATTGAACACTCTATATGTGAAGAAGAAGCAAGAAGAGGCAGAGCCAGTCCTTACTGAATACTACCCTAATTGTAGTTAGAGAAAAGTTAATTGCAAGTGTAAAAGAGTGGCAAGTATTTCTAAGGACAAACCAAGGAAAACAAACTTTCAAGCACTTGAGGGTGAATACATGGACAAATGTTCTACATTTCTCAAAGGAAATCATGGCATCCAAGACAAGGTATGCCTCAAGATCCTTTAAATTATAATATGCCATTTCTAGTTAGTAAAACTTTCTCTACTTGGAACCCTCGGCCTTGGGAAAATACACAAAAACAATGGAAAAATACTAAACCAAACTAGAACCAACAGTAACAAAATTTGTAGGCACAAAAAAACTATCAAGGATCTAAATACAACCCCCAATGGAGAAAAGGAAAGCAATGGTAAAACCAAAACATGAATTATCAATAGCCATAATAGTCTTTGCAGCCACAATAACAAGTCATCATGCCAAATCTAACAAATACATCACATCAGCCACCTAGAGCACCTCAATTTCTATCCCAACTTGCACCTAACCTAAATAAAAATCTTGTTCAATAGGCCTATACTAACGAGTATATTCAATACGCTACTTATGGGGTAGAGGTGAGTGATGTCCACCTCAAATCAAGAAAAATATTGGTTGGGCCTTCATCCCCTCAAATCAAGAAAAATACTGGTTGGGCCTTCATCCCCTCAAATCATTGATTTGGTAGATGAGGAACCCTTAGAAGATACCTTGGAAAACCCACCTATAGAGCCTGAGTCAAATTAGGTTAACCAAACCAATTCAAGTCCATAATCTCCATTCGTAGGATGATTAGTTGTTCAAAGACATTATAAAAAATCTAAAAATAACCTATTGGCACAACTTAAGGATATGTGTATAAAGATAACCCTCATCCAATCCATCAAGGATATTCCCATCTACACCAAAATAGTGAGAGAATTTTTCCTAAAGAAGCAAAGAAAAAATGAAAGGACCCTCAAACTATACATGTCTTAGGGAAACTTGCAGACATTATGTTGAGAAATATAACTGACCCTAAGTATGCAGACCCTGGGAGTCATGTAGTAGATGTCAAGATAAATGACACTCATAAAAAACACCTTGATTGACTTAGTCACAACTATTGTAGTTAATAGGACTTGGACCTACACCCATTGTCCTACAATTGGAAGATATAGAGAAGGGGGATTCATCACCCTTGGGGCTCTAGGTCATGGGAGAGCCCCAAGCAATGAACTACCTTAAACTATCTCAAGTTGTTTGATAGGTTGAGAGAGAGGCTGAAAAGGAAGGGAAAATAGTGCACTATTTCCTTTATGCTAAAAAAAAGTGTATCTAGAACTAGGTGAGCTAACCATAGAGGTTTCAGACTATAGACCAAACAACTCACTATCTAAGGATGGTAGTGTGGGAACTTGAATCTAGCACAATGTGTTGGCATCTTGTATAGATAGAGGTCTAGCAAATAGATAGAAAACACAAATGACCTACTTATGACCCAACTGACCGAGTTTTACAGTTTGACAGAGAGAATGCAAGAAATAGAAAGTACAAGAAGAATACTGAAAAGATACTATAGTATGAAAATGACAAAGAAAGGGTGGGAAAAGATACCTTTCCACTCATGCTTTGATTCTTTATCTTAACTCCGAAAGGATGAACCAACACCTACACACATGGAAATAGGAAAAATGTTGGGCTATGTTTTGAGGTCTGCCTCAATTAGACCCCCATTTTGGTGTTCCCACCTCTATAGATAAGCAGATATGCAACGAGATAGAGAAATCAATAATTGAGAATAGAGAAGACACTATCAAATAGAGTGCAAAGACAACCTAAATGCTACTCTATAAGACATAATGATGCATGTATCTAGGAAAAATGGTTAAAGCATACATGATATCAAAATTCTGAGACCACAAAGAAAATATCATGAAATAAAACCCCAATTCATCAACAAAATTGTGAGAACAAAATTCATAAAGAAAGAAATGGAAATGTAAACCCTCATGATGTGCTTTTCTCACTCCATTTTGTTGTCCTTCTTATTCCAAGTCAATAGATTTGATGTGTAGCTCTCAAAATGTAATCAAATGCACTAAACATTGAAAGTAATTTGACAGAATGATAACAAGGAAATCAAAGATGTGGTCTCTCTAAATTGAGAAATAAGTCCTCAATTTATAGACTTACCTCATGTCCCCATGCGGCTGCTTAACTCCATTTTCTGCTTAAATTTAAGCAGCAGGAGTGTTCCCATGCATAAATTTTATTAATGGGAAAGGATAATTTGGAATCTTTTCCTATTTTAATGGAGCAGCTACTGTTTAGGAATTGAAAATAAGCTGTGGAAAAAGAGGGGGGGCTGGAAATAAGCAGCAACTGCATATTGCTAAAAATCCATGTGGCTCCACAAATTTGTTTCCCTCTTTTTAATCTTTGCTTTTATTTTTATTTTTCTAATTTTTTATTGTACAAAAAAATTTAAACTGGTTGCTTACAAATAAGAAGAAAAATTAAACATTCATGGGGCCATTAGCTCCACAAATAACTCCTAAATAAGTTGAGCAGTGGCTACTAGCCAAATTAAGCTAAGCAGTTGCATGGGGACATGAGGTTAGAAAAGATAATTGAATGGACAAGATTGAATGCAAGGATAAGTTAGAAGGGAAACTTGCATTTAAAAGTGGAGTACAAAATAAGTTAATTGAAAATAAATAAAGTATTTTTTTTCATTAAAATATACTTTTTCAAAAGTGGAGGAATGAAAGAGTGAAGTATGAGTTAAATTGAGAAAGAAAAGAGTTAATAAAAAATAAATAAGGAAACTATTTATTTTCAACTAAAAGCTGCCATTTTGAAATTGGGGAGTGGATTTGGAAAACAAGAGTCATGAGTGGAAAGGGGAAAGAGTTAAGTGAGATAGAAATTAGAAAAATGGAAGAGATAAATGGGAATGAAAATTGGAAAGTGGAAGTGAAGTGAGAGAAAGTGGGAGAGATAAGTGGTAATGAAATCTAGGTGAGGATAATTAAAGATTTTATAATTAAATAAGATGAGTTATCCCCACCTTTCAAAATTAGCAAGTTAGAAGGATAAATGCAATAAATTAATAAATATAATTTATTAATTTATGAGCCCATATTGGGAAATTAAATAAAATGAATTTATTTAATTACAAAGAAGATAAAAGGGAATAAATAAATAAATGTTATTTATTTATCACACTAGGATATGGGGGGGAAATAATTAAATAATTAATTCCCTTAGGACATGTTAATGTTGAAAGGGTTAGTTGATTGAATGAATTAATCAATTGGACTGATGTCAGGGATGATTGAAATTGAAGAAAAATTAAATAATTTAAAGAATTATTTAATTTGAGAGGAAAGATTAAGGGATTAAACAATTAAAGAACTATTTAATCTAAGAGGAATAGTTAGGAAGAAATAGTGATGAACATTAATTAAATAATGAAAATTATTTAATTAATGGTTTAGAAGAACAATAATTAAATAATTAAAAATTATTTAATTATAGGGAATTAGAAGAAGAATATTATCGCTAATTAAATAATAAATTATTAATCAATTTTAGACGAAAAAATTAGTGAAAAGTGTCATCAAAGGCCTAGGACAATTTTCAATGTCTACATTTTTCCCCTTTTTGAGACTGTGATTTTGAGTGTTGTTTCAAAGAAAAATTAAAAGATCATGCCCCAGTAGACCAAGAGATGGAGGTAGGATGCCCCCTCGAGAGATTGTTTGTGCGTTAAAGGCATGAATGATCTCTCGAAATAAGAAGAATGTTAGAGAAAGATGAAATGCGATGAAAGAGACGAATGGTTAGGATGGAGTGAAGAATGATAGTTGATGGTTGATCAATTGATTGATAGATTGACCAAGTGATGATTGACTAATTGATTGAATGGTTGATAAACTGATAAATTGATTAATTGAACTAAAGAAGTGTTAGTAAATAAAAAAAATAGATGAAGAACAATTAGTAGCGATGAAACCTTGCTTTCATAAGTGCACTTTATTTTAAAGAGAATTATTTGATTTTGTAAAATGGATGCGATGCACCATGGCACAGAAAGCCAAGGTGATGATGCAATCCCTTTTGCATAAAAATTGACAGTCGCAGACAAGGAATGTCCTAACTCATATTAAGGGTCATGTTGCCCCAGTCTTTTTGTCAAGACAAACCACATATACAACAATCAAATAAAAGACAAGTCATGAAACATCCTCACTCCTCTAAATCCTATGGACATCCTCGAGGTAGCTAGTAACATGACAAAAGAAAATCCAAAATATAAAGACAAAATAGACCAACAAGGTCAATAGTCATTTAGATAATTTTCTAATAAGTGTGTGCCAGTGTGTTAAGGGATGAAGCGAGAGATAGGTTGACTATTTTGACAAGGCCTGGTTTTAGGAAAAGAAACATGTTGTATAAGGCGTCAAGTCTGGTTTCGATCATGCAATTACCTGTATAAGGAAAATGACAAAGTGTGATAATAACAAGGTCTAGTTTTAAGGACACATCCTATATAAGACCATTGGTTTTGATCGATTTGACTGGTTTGATTGATTTGACTTGGAGACTTGTTGGATTGCTTATCATGTTAATTCAAGATTTATGTTTGAAGTTTAGATGATTATGTCACATTTGAGTTGATAGTGTCTGATTTATTTTGACTGACCCGATGAACCCTAAAAGACTGACCTTGGGGGCCTTGGGGGTACATCAATAGATGGCCTTGCCTACGTAGCAATGCGCAAAGACCTCGTAGTTTGACATGACCGTTGACTTTGTTTCAATGACATAGGACAGAATCATGATTTTATTTGACAACACCTAAAGACTGACCTAATGCCTCAGGGGCACATCAATAGATGTCCTTTCCTATGTCTAGTCACAAAGGCAATGTAGTTTGACAATGAAAAAGACTGACATGACTAACTTTGAATCTATTTTTTGGATTTTTGAAAGTTATCTAATTTTTTTTGGGTTTTTTGCATGTTTTGATTTTTTTTGGATTTTGGGAATATTTGATTTTTTGGATTTTTCCAAGACATTTTATGATTTTTATGGATTTTTTCAAGATGTTTTGTGATTTTTAGGGATTTTTTCTAAATTTTATGGGGAAGTGTGGATTCTGATACACTATAAGGACCATGAAAAATGCATATGAATGATGCCTACAAGCAAACAAGCCATCATGCACAAGAATCCTAGGACAAACATGATCTTGCCCCTAGTCAAGCTGAATATCAATTGACAAGTGATGATGATAATGATGGCGTTATTTGACATGGGAAGGACACATCCCAAAACAATGTAAGGATGACGATAATGTGACTAAAGGATCAAGGTTTGTAGCAGGGCTAGAAACAAAGCCAAGGAATGTTTTGGATGATGCGCTAGGATGCATAGTAAGATTGTATGGATTAAGCTTATTACATTTGGAATGACTTCTTAGGATTGAATGGGATGATTGAGGGATGTTGAATAGGCATATTAGAATCCTTAGACTATTGACAAGGGAAAATGAAGACGCGCGATAGGTAGGAAAGGGTAATGGATTGATTTTGGTAAAGGATAGGAGACATGAGGATTATTGGATGGTAGAATTAGCATATGATCTCCAAGGACTATGTCGCATAGGAATAATTATTTTTCTCCAAGGTATGGGTTTAGATAATTCTATGAAGGCAATGAAATGATACTTCATGGATAGTGTATGACCAAAGAAGAGACATGTAAATTTTTTTCCCAAAGTATGATTTATGTTTGTACCCCAGGCCTTATCAAGATCAAGGTAGCTAGGAAAATAGATGGGAATGATAGGGCTTAAATGGATACATGGAAATTTCATAAGAAATGCCATGCAAAGGGTATGGGAGATTAAACAACTTGCCCCCAAGTGTAATGGTCCACATAGATAATTGATTCTACGCATAACGCATGTTTTCTAGGTTTTCATCATGGTACTTGTTAGGTCTAAAAAATGCACGTTTGAACCACAAGAGGTTGCCAAGCTCTTGATACATTTTTGGCTAACATACAAGGCCCCAAGGCCAAATGATGAATTTGAACCTTCTACTCTTTAGGTTCCACCAAACCTAGGTGGGTAAACCTATGTGAATGAAGCAGATTTGAACTGTGTATTTCTTCCCTAAGTAATCTATCCATAATGGAAATTGGAAGTGGATAAATGAAACTCTAATTTGTTATGAATTGTGTAAGTACTATCAAAGTAAAATATGTTCAGTTAACAGATGTAAAAAATTGAATTTTGTATGATAAAATTAAATAAAAATGTGTGAGACTAGTGCTTTTTTGGGTAAAATGAAGTCAGATGAAAGTCTGAGATGAGTGGCTTATATTTGGTAGAAATTCTAATTGTTTGGCATACAAATATTAGTTTATAACTTGAATAAAAATGCAAGAATTTAATTACCAAGTTCTTCTTAATGATCCAAATGACACTTCCAAATTATTGTGAATGACTAAAAGGATTTAATCTTTGCTTGAAAGAACCAGTTAATCATGCCATGCGAATACAACAAATGTGCATTGATAAATTGAGTATATACCTGATATATCAATTTAAATAACAAAGAAACATCAGCCTTGGAGACAACTTGATTATATTTTCAATTAGTTCAACAAACAACTGATACCAGAATGACACCACAAAATCAAAGTTCTTTAATTTATTCCACAAAAATTTATACATGCATCATAGTCTTTTGAAATATAAACATTATATCTATCCCTATTCGCCTATTATTTTCACCTATCTCTAATCTAATGTCCCTTTTGGTCTTGGTCTCTCGTATCTATATGAGAGGCAACAAGCTTCAAACCAAAGAACATGTCTTTAAATAACAAAACATAATTATAAAATAGAACATAACTGAAATAACTAAATGACCAACATGTGCTCTAGTCGATTAGTCCTCGAGTAAGAAGCTCGTGGTCATCTAAGACCTGTGAAAATATTTTACTTTATGATTTTTATTTATTTGTGATGTTGATGATCAGTCCTCATCTGAGCCCAGATACTTCTACCATTTTCTTATTGTCAAATCATTTGGCCATTTGAATTCTTGAGCAACAGTAAGATTGGTGAGATCACTCTTCCATCTGTTATCAAGCAAATTCCTGACATCTACCACAAATTTCGTGTATCCATTGTCCAATATCACAATTCCATCAAGCAAAGTGTGAAACCTATCAAGGTTGATATCCCCATCACTCTGTATGTGTATCAGGCATTAAGAAACTATATGATCAAACTAATTCTTCCATTCATCCACACCCTTTATCTGATTATAATCTTTAATGATTGAAGGGCTGAAAGTGTGATTTATAGAGTCAAATGCATTTCTTCTACTTTCCACTTTCTTCTTCATATCATTCAAATACTTATGTTCCTCAGTCACTCCCTTCACCATTTCCTAATTTTGTTTTAGCCTAGGAGGGGCATCTGGATCCCTTTGTGTTGCCTTGCACAGAGTAGTTAGAATGTGATAAGTGGGCTGCAAATTTTTTGAAGCTCCTCTACGACAAGGGAATTAATATTAATCTACTCCAAAGCTTTAACTAGATTACTAAAGCTCTCATGTACCCCACCTATATTTTCCTTCAATATCTCAATTTTGTGCTCCAATATTTTCCTCAGGGTATCTAAGATGTGGCGCTTGACATCTTCCATAGTGTGCTTTCTAAACTGATCAATTTCATTTTTCATCTATTGAATCTGTGGGTCCTCTACTTGAATAGGTGGATGATAGAAAACTATTTCATCTCCCCTTACTATTGTTTCCTGCTGCAATTTTTGTTTCAACTTGAAATTTTCAATAAACAATTTATTAACTTCATCACTTGACAACTTCAACCTTTTCTCATATTTAGTTATTTTCTTCTCCATGTTTTCCACCAAATCTTTAGTGAATATTGTTGAATGCATAGTTATGGTAGCAACCTCTATTGGAGTTGTATCCTTCATTGTCCTCACCATGGCTAACCCTCTCATTTCTTGTACCACATCCAAGACTCTAGGCTTCCTTGTACTCTTCTGCTTTGCACATAGGGCAAGAGTTTGAGTGGTAGGGTTATACCCTGTTCCTGATACTCCTTCCTCTGAGTCAAAAATGTGCAACCAACATTAAATCATCTTGTGATATTATTTGGTCCAACAGAAACACCTTGGACAACTCCATTCTTGGTATGATTAACATATCACTTTTCAGAACTAATTCCCTTACTTCCTGAGGAGTAACATTAATATTATCAATATTTAGTTATACCCGTGTTTGGGCCTGAATCTCAACCTGTTTTGAATCATCGACTCCTATGAGATTGATCTTTAACCTTTCATAAAACTGCTTAATTTCTATTTTGATCCAAAAATATTTGAATTCATTAGTATGAATGAAATTGTCATCCTCTATAAATCTCTCAGAGAGGCAACCACTCTCTCATCATCTTGAATTTCATCTGCAACTTCTTCTAATATCCTAATCTTAGGATCATGGGGCTCTTGAGTTTTCTATTGGTCTACTACCTTTTTCATTTTTGACAAAGTTAGTATTGCTTCATGTTCGTCATCACTTGAGCCATAGTCAACTAATGACTCAATTTTCTATTTTTTGGACGGGGGTTCATGTGTGGGAGATGGAGGGGATGAATGTACTTGTGTGGGAGGTGGTGTATGAGATTTGGATGCTTCTTGTGATGGTTGTTGGGGTGTAGGAAGTGGAACCAATCCTTCATCTTGAATCATCTTATAAAAATCATCAAATTTTCCAAGGACCAATTGCTTCCTTTTTAGAAGATTAGGTTCATAAGCAAACGACCCTTTGAAATTCGTATTCTTCTCCTTCTTCTACTCTTCCCATCTTTTCATTACTATCCATGTCCTTCTTGTTTGAAAAAAAATAGCAAAATATAGTAAATTCCTTATTACATCTTCCTCAAGGTCAAAATCATGAGATATGTCCCTCTTGGTAAGCAAAGTCTTGATCATATTAATCTAACCTTTTGGGTCACACACTATTTCTTTCCCAGACTTGAGGGGATAATTAACCCTCATGAATATTTGCAATTCCTCAAGCATATCTGATCCAATAGCTAACTCTTCAAAAACTATTAAATCAAGAAAAAATGTTCCTTTTCTCTTATTCCTCATTAGATCATGCTCCATCCAGAACATCTGCCACATGAACTCCAAAAAAAATATTCTGGTAGGCACAAATTTTGGTAAAGTGTGGGGTGCCTGATCACAACCGTACACCCTGATGATAGTATGTTGTGGCATTAGAAACCAATCAACATAATTATGTGTGAACCCCTAGCCTAGCTTGTATTACATGGGCGTCATGACCTCCATCAAAGATTGTGGCAATCTTGGTGTTGACAAACCAAGGGCAGAAACTATTCTAATAACAAAATCATCTCTAAATACAACAAAATCACAGTCATTGCATCTACTATCCCATATGAAGCACCAATTATGTACAGGGAGTTTGACTCCATTCTCTTGTGTGAAAAAAATCATCCTTTCAGTCCATTTTGTCTCATTTTGATACAGAATCAAATGACATAACAAATAATACTTTCTAAAAGACATGGGAGCTTTAGCCTCCCTCACCTGCACAATCCCTCATGAATTTTTTTTTCAATTACAGAAGCAAAGTCAAATTCAACATTTGATTTTGAATGTTGAATGATCATAACCATCGTCATTAACCCTAATGACATGTTATCTTTTGCATCTATCCCCAAAACCTGACACAATGCATGGTATGTATTTTTGAAGTATACCTGGAAATCAAACACTAGAAAAGGCTCTACATTTGAAGAGGGGATGGGAAGTATCCTATTGTTATCACCCCTTTTCATGTGCAAGGGGATCTCATCACTCTATAAGTTCTTCTTAATCTCTTGTATTCTTGTTCTAGCTTCCCCAAATTTACTTTTGTAACTGCTTCTTTATTCAAATTAAAACATTTAATTATGGCCTCCCTTGAAACATCTACAAAACACCCTCCATCTGGGAGCCTAACAATCTTTGTTGGGGCATGGTATCTATTGGCCAAAGCTCTAATCAACTCAATGTCAATGAAAACATTAGGAACTATCAATTGGGATAGGTCAAGTGTCCATGGGTTTGATGTCAGGACCTTGTCATTTCTGTTCCTATAGAAATACCAGTACAAGTTCCACCTAGACTAAGGAACAATTGGGTCCCTACATCTTTGAGCTGAATCTCTAAAGACTTTCTTTGGCCCTTTATCTACTGATCTGGGTAGAAAATTGAGCAATGGATATTGTAAAGATGGTTTACTTGGTCTAGGTTCATCCTTTTTAGTTCCTACTTCTGATTTCTTTGGCGCCATTGCTATAAAAACCAAAGAGTGATGAGTTGAGCTTACCCAAAATAATGTTTGCTTCTTGAGAATTCTCTTTTACTTCTGCTCATCTGCACTTAGCTTCTACTATTGTGAATGAGAAATCTCAATATTCTTTGTTTATTTCACACCAAGCCGCATTAGTTTTGAAATCCTAAATTCTCATCATTCAAATCTTTTGCACTAAGCTCAATTTCATATTCCAAAGTTGATTGATGTGACTAGCCTGCTTTAAATGTTTCAATGACTGCTTATCACATTACCTTGTAGTACTTTTCATCTCCCTACAGTACCACAATACTCATTGTTACCTTGTTCTAGTATACTGCACTACCACACACCCTCTTTGTCTTCATTGTGGTACCACGGTGTACCCTTAGTTCATACTACACTGCTCTACCGCGGACTACCTTTCTCCTTCTTGCAGTACCACAGTGTCCTCCCACTACTTTACTTTGTATACCACTTTACTGCGAGCTATGTTTAGACCTTCCATGGTATGGTGGTGCCTCCCTTCACTACTATTCACAAGTGTACCACTCTACCACGGGCCTTGTTCTAACCCTCCACAGTATAGCAATTTCCTCTAGTTATCATTCATTAGTATACCGCTTTACCGCAGGCTTTGTTCCTGCCCACTGCGGTATAGCGGTTCCCTTTGATCACTATTCTTCTTCACACTGCTCCACCATGGGCTATATTTCATATTTCCATGGTATATCGGTCTCCTTTTTCTAGTATTGATCACTATACCGCTCTATCGTGGGTTAAGTTTTATCCCCTCATGGTATAGCAGTAAAAGGGTATAATGTTGGCTTCCTTCACTATGCTACCACGAGTAATCTTGCAAGAGGCTGTGGTAAGGTGATATGAGGTGAAGGCTATGAAGAGTGTTTAATGAGGTAGTGGTATGGCAGTAAAGGGCTATTTTAGCTTTGTGGATGGCTATGAAGTGATTTTTTATGAAAATGATAGTACGAAATTTTTGATTTCCAATGATAAAAGCTTTGGAATTTTTATGAAAATTCTGGTTCTAACTATACTTATCCAAAGTGCCATAAAAATGGTTTTCACTATTGGACGAAATTTTTCTCTTTACTATTTTTCTTTTCTTTTTTTTTGTTGTCACCAAGATGCCTATTTTCCAGGTTTTCATTAGAGTGACGATTTTTTTTATTTTTTTTTGGGACCTTTTTCTCATTTTGGGCGATCACTGATTGCTTTAAATCCTTTGGCAGTGTTGATGTAGAGACTGGGGCCATGATATGCCAATAATGACCTTTATCCAGTAGTTGCCTTGTTAGGATCATAGCACTTGCATATAACTGATCGATGTCATTATGATCCTTTTTTATACTAGAGTTGGCCTTATTAGAATGCACACATCACGATAGAGTACATGAGAGTCCTTATAATAAAGAGTTGTTACCAAGATGTGATGGATTCATGAGGTATGATTTTTGGAATGATGGATGATGGTAGATGTGGAAGGATTGTTTGGACATTTGGATGAATCACTTTTTATTTTCCAAACTTGGGAAGTTGGATGGCGGAGTTTGGGATAGTGTTTGGAACCACCACTTTTATATGTGCTTGATGACCATTTTGAAGGAGGTGGAAATTTATTATATGTGGGAGTCCTCTTTTCATGTGACTCCACATTTTGATTGACTTTTACTTTTGAAATATTTTCTTTGGTATCCATTTTAACTTCATTTATCCACTTGAATTTTTTCTTGATTTAATGGCCTTTGACATTTGATTTTGGACTTTAAGCTTATAAGACTTTTGTTATTGTTGGTTCTAATTTATGGGTTTACTTATGTTGGAATGGTGGTTTATGGTGTAGATGGAAGGAGTGTTGGCAGCAACCTTATGGTAAGAACTACTCATGACACCCATTTTGATGTTTGTATTATATAAATTTTCCCCCAATATCAAGGAGGCACCACTAACATCATTATATTTTCTGATTGAAGAATAGCCAAGACCTTGATATCTAGAATTTTTCATAAAATTGTATTGGTTCTCAAATTCCTTGCTAATGTAGGCCTAGTCCTTTTCCTTGATACTGCATGCTCTGCCATATTTTGTTTGTGATGGGGTATTTATTGTTTTGAAGTCAAGATGCTAACCCATCATTGTGGAGACTGTTGCTTGGAATCTTCTCCTCTATGAGAAAGCTTGCTCTGACAAAGATAGATGATCCTAGTTGATAAGATGTTGTAGTGTCATTGACATGTTGGATATATTTTTGATTGATATCTTTGGTTTTATTTTGTGAAACATTGGATTCTAATGGTTCTTCAAAATATATCGCCGCTTCCAAGTCGATATAGAAACCTTCCTTATGGTCATTATCATAGAGTCTAGTGAATTCAGCTATAGCTTGATCATTTGCAAATATGTCTAGAGTAGGAAACTCTTGTTTTAGAGGAAGATCATCTATGTGTCCAAAGGATGCAAGTGTCTCATTTTGAGAAATGGATGTGTTTGGTGTTTGGGTAGGATCAACCTCAAATGTTTGATCATGAATGGCATAAAGGTCAATGAGCGGATCATTTTGGATTTCTTGATTGATGGTAGTGTCTTGGATGACATGATTTCTGAAAGGATTTCTTGGATGGACTTAAGGATGGGGTCATGGGATGGAATAATTTGATCTTGATATGAAGGTGAAGCTATGTTGTCATGCCTTGGTTTTTCTGCTTGACATATACTCTCAAGTGTAGGTAATGGGATGTGATTTTGGAGACCATGACCAAATGTATTTTCATGACTAAATGCAGGTTGGGATGGAGTGAATAGGAATGAATTAATGGATGATGGACTAGGATAGGATGTGGAGGCCTGGAATGGGTTGAGGGATGATGGACTAGGATAGGATGTAGCATCTTGGAATGGACTAGTGGAAGATTGGTTTCCCTTGTTAAGGTTAGGATAAAGGTGATTAATGGATGTTTGTTGTGGATCAAGGGTATGGATTGTGTCAAGTGACTCTAGATAGTGAGGGTATATGGATAAAGGACTAGATTTCATGGGTTTTTGGTAAGAGGGACATATGGGTGGTTGACTATGGGTTGAGGTTGATTGGTATTTGGATTGGATGAATTGTATTTTAAAGTCTATGGCTTGCTAGGCTTGACCATTAAGGATTAATTGGTATTCAACTTGACTACCAAGAATATCAAGGTGTATGGAAGACATGGTAGTGGATGGTATGAAGCCTAGGATATTCCAATGCAATGGAAAGTATGCAACTATGCTATGTTTTTTTTTGTATTTTTGAAATAAGGTATGCCTAAAGGTAATGAAACTATAATTTTTTGGTATTTTTGAATATATAGGGATTCTTGATCATGATGCCTAAATTAAGAGTCAAGGTGATGATAGTCTATGACTAATCTATACAAAGCATGGAATGAAGGGATGGAATAGTATGACCTAGCATGAAGGGTAAAACCTAAGATATGGTTGCTAATCAAACTAAGATAGGTATAGAAACTAATCTGATTGTCAATGACCTTGGGTATAGTAAAGACTAATAGGACCTATTGACAAGGTGGTCTCAAACTAGACCGATGAGCTGAGGAACCAACCTAAATGAAAAGGACTAGGATAATTTTTTTCTAAAAGATAATGTCAAGAGAATATAGATTTGAGGCTATAGTCTAGTCTAAGTTTGATGGGCTTCCTAATCAAGATGTTTATGCAAGATGTTTAATGCAAACTAAAAAGATGACCTAAAGTTTAGACATATGGGGAATGCAAAAAGATGAGGTGATGGATGAATGAAGTGAGAAAGTCTTTGGTTTAAATAGGTTTAAATTTCAAGCTTGTTTTGGATGTGTTGGTTTAGTTTGTGTCAAGGTTTGAATGTCATAAGTTTCAAGTGTGGTGTTTGTTTGATATTGATTTTCAACACACATGCAAGACACAAGCAGATAGAATATTTTTGAGTTTTTTTTATTCAAGATGAAAAAAAATCATGCATGATCCTAGGGTTAGCAAGGACAATTGTTGGGTTCCCACTTGGATTTCTCCAGCCTAGGACAATATTTGTTGGGTTCCCACTTGGATTTCTCCAGCTGCACTTATTTAGAGGTAATTCAGACCTTAGTAGAACTGGCTCCCCTCCATGGCACTCACTTCTCAAGCATACCAAGTTCCAAATTCCCTAAGACCACAAGGATCTCAATAAATTTTCCATCTCTACAATGATCTACGAAAGTGTGGGACGGCTTCAAAGGTCCAACCTCCTATGCTGAAAAATAGAATGATTTTGGCTACTAAAACAATGGTTCTGAGTGAATACTTGGTGACATGGCACCTCGTGAGCATCCAACAAGCCACCTAAGGCTTTAATCACTCTACTAGGGGCTCTTATAGGTTTTACGGTAGTACCTTGTTTTGAGTGACATTGCATGACTAATGCCTACATACCATGAGGACTTGATAGTTTAGTCTTATCCATTTATATACTAGCCTGAGTGAAAAGCCGATTGGAGTCATTCCCTCTTTTAAGGAAGGCCCCTCTAAGGGATTAACATAGAAAAATATGGGTCTAGCTTTTTGATTACTGAGTTTACACAAGTTGAGAGCATAATACCTACCATATTACAAGCATGAAAAGAAGTGGTTCATTAAACCCCTAGTTAAGTCTATGTGAAAGAAGAAAATTGTTCTTTTTAAGCACCAGACTAAATGTGATCTAAGCTATACAGACAATTAGTTTCAAAATAAAGTCTTTGACGAATGTCCTGTATCAAAGGTCATTAATAATTTCAAATTTAAGTCTTCGGAAAACATGTGTTCAAGTTTTCACCTTTCAAGTCTCTGAACTATGAGCACTTGTTCTTTAACCCTTAGAAAATGAAGTTTTGTCTAGACTAAAGAAAATATTCTTGTTTCAAAATTTGCATGATATGTGTTCATTGATCCATTTGCATCCTAATTAAGACTAGATGAGGTTAATTCCACTTTAATTTGAAAGGATTTGATCAATTTAAGCCATGATTAAATGCAATTTTTTGTTCATTTTAAATCCTTTGCATGCATGAAATTTGAAAGTTGTTGTTGTTCTTTGATCCAAATCATAATTAAAACTATGTGAGAATTGTAGGATACATTTTAAGCCAAAAATTAAAAAAAATGTCATCAATTTTAACCCTTAATTAGGCTATGTGAAATTGTAGTCAATTTAAAACCCCCTAATTAGCATTAGATGAAGATTTGTTATCCATTTTAAACCAATTGAAGGAATCTTTGTTATAAAATCAACCACCTAATTAGACTATGTGTGCATGAGGTTCTATCTAACCCTGCATGTAAACAAAGAAACTTTGAATCTTAGATTTTCTTCCAACTACACAGATCTATAATCAAAGTAATCAAAGCACCTAAAACCTACAAAACCCACAAAATTGGATCAAGTGTAATGCATGTTCACGTCAGGTTCACCAAATGTATCTAGGAAAAATGGTTAAAGCATACATGATATTAAAATGATGATACCACAAAGCAAATATTATGAAATAAAACCCCAATACATCAACAAAATTATGAGAATGAAATGCATAAAGAAAGAAATGGAAATGCAAACCCTCGTGATGTTCTTCTCTCACTCCATTTTTTTGTCCTTCTTATTCCTTCAATAGATTTTATGTGTAGCTCTCGAATGTGATCAAATGCACTAAATATTGAAAGCAATTTGATAGAATGATCGCAAGGAAATCAAAGATGTGGTCTCTCTAAATTGAGAAATAATTCCTCAATTTATAGATTTCAAAAAGATAATTGAATGGAAAAATATTGAATGATAATAAATGGACAAGATTGAGTGGGAGGATAAGTTAGAAGGGAAACTTGCATTTAAAAGTGGAGTATAAAATGAGTTAATTGAAGATAAATAAATAAAGTATTCATTTTCATCAAAATATACTTTTTTGAAAGTGGAGGAATGAAAGAGTGAAGGATGAGTTAAATTGAGAAAGAGAAGAGTTAATCGAAAATAAATAAGGAAACTATTTATTTTCAACTAAAATTTTCCATTTTGAAAGTGGGGAGTGGATTTGGAAAATAAGAGTCATAAGTGGAAAGGGGAAGGCGTTAAGAGAGATAGAAATTAGAAAAGTGGAAGAGATAAATGTGAATGAAAATTGGAAAGTGGAAGAGAAAAGCGGAAGTGAAGTGAGAGAAAGTGGGAGAGATAAATGGGAATGAAATCTAGGCGAGGATAATTAAAGATTTTATTATTAAATAAGATGAATTATCCTCACCTTTCAAAATTAGCAAGTTAGAAGAATAAATACAATAAATTAATAAATATAATTTATTAATTTATGAGCCCATATTAGGTAATTAAATAAAATGAATTTATTTAATTACAAAGAAGATAAAAGGGAATAAATGAATAAATGTTATTTATTTATCACACTAGGATATGGGGGGGGATTAATTAAATAATTAATTCCCCTAGGACATGTTAATGTTGAAAGGGTTTGTCGATTGAACGAATTAATCAATTGGACTGATGCCAGGGATGATTGAAATTGAAGACAAATTAAATAATTAAATAATTATTTAATTTGAGAGGGAATATTAAGGGATTAAATAATTATTTAATCGAAGAGGAATAGTTAGGAAGAAATAGTGATGAACATTAATTAAATAATGAAAATTATTTAATTGATGGTTAGAAGAACAACAATTAAATAATTAAAAAATATTTAATTATAGGGAATTAGAAGAAGAATATTAGCGCTAATTAAATAATAAATTATTTAATCATTTTTAGATGAAAAATTAGTGAAAAGTGTTGTTAAAGACCTAGAACAATTTTCAATGTCTACAATGCAAATAAATAATAAGACCAATATCGCCTTTCCTCTTGCTAGCACTCAAGGCCGAGAGGAGAAGATGACGCCACATCAAGCGAATAGAGTTTCATCAACTTATAAATATGGTGGAGTTGCAACAATGATACATTGTAGAATCCAAGTAGAGAGGAGAGAAAAGAAAGAATCACCAAGACGTGAGCAAGAGTGAGATTTGGAGAGTGAGAGGGTGAAAGAATTAGCATGAAGGAATGAAAGAATTGCATGAAAGAGTGAAGGAATGAGTTTGAATTGCTAAAATAGAGGTAAAAGGTCATTTTTCATCGGTCAAGAGTTGACAAAAGATGTTACCTTTGTAGCCAACCAAAGACAACGATTTTGTGGATTCCAGGGGTAGGAATCCTATTAGGACGTAAGTGCGGCACATGGATACCCGCATGTCATGCATGTTTTATTGATAGAAATTCCTCTATTTATGCAAAAAGAGAAGGCCACACAGAAGGAATAGGCTAAGGATGGTGGGTTTGCATCATCAAACTTATCATTTCTAAATTAAAGGTAAAATAAATGAGAAATTTACCTAGGGTGCAAATTTGCACCATTACATTTTTCCCCCACTTTAGCAAGCATATGTGTGCTAAAGTAGAAAGAGATTGAAGAGAATATACCAATAGCATCAAGGAAGTAGATCTCCAATTCAGCGCACCTAGACATGAAGAAAGGAGAAATGGATTCACAGGTTCTCGGTCCTATAAAGCTATGAAAGAGAGGAAGCTCCACAGGTTCTTGATTCTACAAAGCAAGTTGTGATCTCACCAAAAACATATTAGGATGCAAAAAAAAAAAATTAGGTGAAATATCATGACACACATTCATAAGACATACAATCTAGCATGATAAGACATAACCTGATTAGATACACTAACTAGATAAGCCTGCAACTACTACAAACTATGTTGCAAGATATTTATAGAAAAGACAAGTCTAGACAGGTTGCCCCCAAGATAGATGTGAGGATATACGATGTCTGATACCAAGAAATAGTGGCATTGAATATTAGGTAAAAGATGCTCATTTTTACAAAACACCAAAGAATTCAATTGAAGGAGAAATTTTCAAAGGGGGTTCCTTCAACAAGAAACCCTTCAAAACACCAAGGGGTTCATTCAAAGGAATGATCTAATTGAAAGATACCACAATTTTTGAAAGTTATTTTTTCATCAAGGAATCCTTTTGAAAGATCATTTTGTTAAGGAATCCATTGGAAAGAATGCTCCTTCTCAAAGGAAATTCTTCAAATCCTTTCCCACAAAAGATCCTTTTCGAAAGAAAATTTCATTCAAGAGTCTTGAGAGAATACAACAGTTTGGAAAATGAGGGATTTCAATAAGGGATTATTTCATCAAGGAATTCATTGTAAAGAAAATTTACACTAGGGAATCCTTGTTGAAGGAATCCACCAAATTGAAAATTAGAACAACATGGTAGCCCTCCTTTAGGATGGTGTGTGTTGTACAAAGGGGCACATAGAATCCTAAGGAGAGAAAGGAGAGGCACATATTTTATGGCACACATCACATGACAAGATGTATTTCATGGTATATTATCATGCAATGAGGGACAGCACATAAGAACCACACCATCAAGAAGAAAACAAATATGAAGAAATCAAGAGATTCAAGGGGATCTGAGAATTTGGAGTCAAATCTATTCATAGATACAAATATATATATAATATTTTGTATGAATAAATGGTCACCAATCCCAAAAGTTCTTAGATCATGAAGAAGGTCACATGAAGATAAAATAAAATTAAAAATTAGGTCAACATGGAAGAATTCCTAAATTCCTCGAAAGCTTTGCATCATCCCCAATATCAAAAATAATTTCACAATAGATAGATAATGGTGATACACATAGAAGTTCATGAATTTTTTTTTGACTTGTATCCAAGAACCTACAAGGGTAGCAAGGGTCCTCCAAGCAAGATCAAAAACACAAAAATAAAAGAAAATAGGAACAAAAAAATAGATTAAAATCTAATCTATAGATAAAGAAGAGGTACCACCCTAGTCCTCATCGACCAACAAGTCATCCTTCTCCCAATCTAGATCATTATAGGGACAGGGTGGGTGGGCCTACAAGGGAAAGATAGCAAGGAAATTTCCCTTTGACTTGTTTATAACATGTGCCAATGAAGAAGGCCCCTCAAGGTCTTCTTCACCAAGCTCATGTAAGAAAAAAGGCATCAATCTTGCAAAGATTGAGGATAGAGTCGAGATGTCATCCACTGAATTAAACATGCACTTCAATGGAGTTCCATGTTTCAATTGGGTGGGAGAAGGAGGCACCCAAGAGCCACTTCCAACCTCATCAAGAGGGGTAGTGACAAACTCGGGAGAGGCAGGGGCCACCATTGTCATGAGGACAATGCAAGCCAAGATAAAACCAAATTCTAAAAAAGGTGACCACTTCTTTTGACCCTCACTTATAGCAAGGTCATCCTCCAACTTGCACTTCAATAGAGGATTTGGAATCTCAATAGAAGTAGAAGTTGAGGAGGAAGAGGATAAAGCCAAAACATACACCATAGTTTTTTTTTACATGTATATAGGCTAAGATAATGGATGGATGTCTGGGAGGGACATCGAGAGAGGGGATTCTATGGAGAGAGATGAAAATCTACACCCTTTTGGGGTGAGGATCATTATAGCTTTTTGGGGGAGTTGGAAGAAACACAGAGGTGATTGGAACTAAGGAAAACACAATAGAAGGAAGCAAAATAGTAGAAGATGATATAGAAACAACGACCATTGGCTCCCCCTCCATCTTCTACAAGGCATTGTGTTTCGAAGCCAGATCATTTCTCTTGTGCTTGTGCTCACATGAAATTTGGTTATGTCAACTATAGGTGTTGGAAGACGCGGCCTAAGAAGAGGTCGAGGTCGATGCTCAACCACAGGAGCATCCTCCACAACTGCTATTAGTGGAAGGGAGAAATCTTGGGTAGGTATAGGAGAAGGAAGTGTAAGGGAAAGAACAACACGAGAAGAGAAAAAAAAGAAGTGTCTCAACAACTGGCCTCTTCCTATTCTCTACCTTAGGGGTAGGTATAGGAACTATAGGAGGCCATGGAGGTTGATACACATGAGCAACCCCATGAGGACCCTTCCCCTTACCATAGACAAAGGGTCTAGAAATCATGGGCAAGAAAAGAAGATTGAACACCTGACACTTTATTTTTTGCCATGTGGGAACCATTGCACTTCTCATTCGAGGCATGGGAGTGGGAGTCGAAGGTGTCACAATAGAACAAGAAGAAAAAATAAGAGCAGATAACAAAGAAGGAGAAGGCCCTTGAGCACAAGCAAGCTTCTCCTTCCCCTTTTGTTGGGTAGAAGAAGCAGCTTGTTGCTATACAATCATGGAAGCCTTCACAGATACTACATAAGGGGAAATGAGATAACTAGCCTTCAACACTGAGCCCCCAGTCTTATATTTAATATAAACCTTATATAAGAAATCTCCCCTAGGAGGGAGAGGTCCAACCAGGGTAGGCTAGAAGTGATCCAGTGTGAAGCCCCCAGGTGACACCAGTAGTTTATATCTAGTGTTATGCACTACCTACTCAGAATCTCCATGAGAGAATTTTAAATATTTATGAACTACAGAGATGACATCATTCACAAAGGCTAGCTAGGGAATATCCAATCTAATTTAAAATAAGTTAGACTCTAGAATGATAATGAAGGAAGCATCAACATCCTTGGATCCTACCAAGATTAGTAGAGAAATAGAGCCCAAAGGGGCAACAAAGATTTCATCATGCATATGGAGAGTGGTCTCCAACTCTTCATATTTCTCCTTATGTAAGTTGTTTATAAACAAATTCTCCTCCATTATCACATTAACCTAACTCGTTGGATCAACTAAGATGCCAATTATGACATTTCCATTGATCCAGGTGGGAATAGATAAAGAGGAGAGCTCCTTATTGGGAGGATCATGATGCGAGGTGAATGTTATGTAGGTGTAGCATCACATTTTTAGGAGGAGGGATACACGTGAATGAAACCATGTTCGCATACTCAGATGGAACTAACTCAAATGATGTAGAAGATTGAGTTACTAGGTTTTTTGAGTGAGAGGGAAATAAATCAGTATAAATTTGCAATTCACTATTAGCCTTGGCCACAAATTTGTTAGAATTACATTTCTTACCATCGAGACAGATAGTCCCATCATCGATGTGGTCCTGAAACTCATGTGCACACATCGCTCAGTATCATGCCCATGTACTCAATAGAATTGAAAAATTTATGCTCATCATACCAATTAGGATATAGCTCAGTCCGACATCGAGGTTCTGATAATAGCAAGCCTTTACCTTTTAATATCTTCTTCAAAAAAATAGTATGACTCAAATAGTTTTGTGAAATGCTTATTGTGCCCTAGGCCCTTACCCTTAGACATAGAGACCACGTTCACAATATATTTTTTTTTCTATAAATTGACACTACATACCAGTTATCAAAATGAGAGGACGAAGATGAACCCCCGAACTATGCCACCATCTATTTGTATTCACGCAACAAAGCACATAGGTGTGCAAAAGAAGGATATTTCATTAAGGTAATTTTTTCTTGCCATGACTTCTATAAGTTTCCAATGAATACCTTCTATACATCTAAGTCCAATAGAGGATAAAAAATTGAGAGAGCAATGCCTAATATCAAGCTATAAAATCTTTCACCTTTTCCTAGTCCCCTTGGTTACATCAGACGAGATTTGAAAAGGTCATTTTGACCTGATGTTAGCCTAGAACTTTCAGAGGGATTGATTTACCAACTGATAAAACAAGAAGATAGAGTTGTTTGGTAAGGAATAGTACCACTCAAGGGAAGTTCCCTTAAAGGATGTAGGAAAGAGCTTAGCCATTAGAGAATTGTGGTGGAAGAAATTAGTGCATATAGCATTAAATGTCGAAACATGCATCTGAGGGTCTCCACAACCACCATACTTTTAAAAAATTTGAATCTCTATCCTTTGAGGGATAGGAGTGTTTAAAATAGAAATAGATAAAGGATTGTGTTAGATGAAAGGCTAAAAAATAGGTTGAGAGGTAGAATTGGATAGGTTCACTAGCTAATTTTTCATTTGACCCATGTTCTATAATAAGGTGTTCAAGATAAGGTCAAAGGATGAGATGTGACTAGTGGAACCTCCACCAAAACCACCAAAGCCACCAGCCCCCATACTAGTAGAGACTCCACCACCAGGACCAACATTGGCTCTAGGATTTCTACCAAGAATATTAGGATTGGAGGAGCTAAAACCCAAAGGTATCTTGTTTAGTTTAATAATGGGGGTTAGCTGAGGACTAGAGGCAATGTTAATGGAAGGGCCAGTCTTGGCCATGCATATTGATACCCTAGGCATTGATACTTCTATCTATCTTTCAATGGTCTCAGACCTAAGGTCTCAGGAAATGTCAGGCCTAGGATTGTACAATGGGACATGAGCATCCACTATTTATGTAAGGTGCCAAAGAAATTTTAGACCTACCTGGTCCTTGTCTAACATAGTTATCAAGTCGTAACAACCTTAAAGACCCTATCCGTAATTATTTATTTCTCCAAATACTTCCCAAACTCTCCAAGTCTTCTATCTAGGGAAATAATTTCTCTTTAGGAACCTCAAGAGAATCATCTTCCTCCACATCCAAAGTGGTAGGGGAAGCAAGATGGGTAGGGATATGCAAAGCTTCCCTAAAAGGGCTATAGAAGCTTGTATTTATTCTCGAAACTAATTCCTCAAAGGTAGGACCAATAGTGACCTTCTTAAAATCCATCTCTATATGTCATACGATACTTCTAACAACAATCCCTGATGTTGTAGAATGAGTCATAAATCTCATAAAGCTTCACAACACATGATTTTGTAACACACCAGGACACAAGAGAAAGGTATCTAACACTAAGAAATTAAAACAAGACTTTCACGTCGAGTTCACCAAAAATGTAGAGAAGGGGGATTCATCACCCCTAAGGCTCCAAATCAAAAGAGAGCCCCAAGGAACGAACTACCCTAAACTACCTTAGGTTGTTTGATAGGTTGAAAGAGAGGCTAGAAAGGAAGGGTAAATAGTGCACTATTTCCCTTCTACTAAAAATAGGTGTATCCATAATCAAGTTAGCCGACCATAAAGGTTTCAAACTACAAAATAGAAAACTCACTATTTGAGGATGGTAGCACAAGAATTGGACTCTAGTGCAATGTGTTGGTGTCTCAAGGACACATTGGAATCCTATACAGATAGAGATCTAGCAAATAGACAGAAAACACAAAGGGCCTACTTACAACTTGACTAACAGATTTTTATAGTTTGACAAAGAGAATGTAGGAAACAAAAAGTATAAGAAGAATACTGAAAAGATACTCTAGTACGAAAATGGAAAACAAAGAGTAGGAAAAGATATCTTTCCACTCATGATTTGCTTCTTTAGCTTTAACTCTAGATGGATGAACCAACACCTACACACACAAAAACATGAAAAATGTTAGGCTACATTTCAAGGTCTGCCTTAGTTAGACCCCTATTTTGGTATTCCCACCTCCAAAGACAACCAAATATGCAATGAGATAGTGAAATTGACAAAGAGAGAATATAAAATACACTATCAAATAGAGTGCAAAGACAACCTAAATGCTACTCTATAAGAAACAATGATGCAAATAAATAGAAAAAGCAATATCACCTTTCCTCCTGCTAGCACTCAAGGTCTAGAGGAGAAGATGATACCACGCCGAGAGAATGGAGTTTTTTTAACTTGGAAAGATGGTGGAGTTGCAACAAGGATATATTATAGAAGCCAAGTAGAGAGGAGAGAAAAGCAAGAATCACCAAGAAGAGAGCAAGAGTGAGCTTGAGAGAGTGAAAGAATGAGCAAGAAGTTGCAAGAATTAGCATGAAGGAATGAAAGAATTGCATGAAGGAGTGAAGGGATGAGTTTGAATTGCTAAAATGGAGGTAAAAGGTCATTTTTCATTGGTCAAGGGTTGATAGAAGATGTTACATTTTCATCCAACATAATACGTAATGGTTTTGTAGATTGTAGGGGTAGGAATCTTGTCAGGACGTAAGTGTAGCATGCAAACATCTGTGTGGCACATGCACATCCCTGACAAAAATTCCTCTACCAACACAAAAAGATAAGGCCATGTGGAAGGAATAAGTTGTCAATGGTGAGTTCACATCATCAAACTTATAGTTTCTAAAGTAAAGGTAAAATAAATAGTGAATTTTCCTAGGGTGCAAATTCATTCCATTACAGCAGATAGGTCAATAGTTAAACCTAAGGGAAACATTGAAGACTTGGTCATAATATTGGATTCATGGGATTACCTTGCAAATTTCATGGTATTACAATAAAAGGGTAACCTTGTAATCTATCCCCTCATTCTATGAAGACCATTGTTAGCAAAAAGAGATGCATTTATAGGTTGTATGTCTGGAAATATGATTATCTCAAATGGAAAGATGACTAAGAAATTAGTCCTTTATCCACCAACTCATCCTCATCCAGACTTCGAGTAGACCATTTGGCCTACCCTAGATGAGGAAGACTAGTACTCCTTGCAAATCCTCATGAATATTGAATGCAATACTTTTTTAAGCAACCAATATGAGGATGATTTAATAGCACACATCATACAAAATAATTGTGGTAGGCACCTACAACAACATGACTAGTTGACATGTTTGCAAGATCCTCTGCAGAATGTTATCCCTACAAATTCATTTGAGTCAATATCCCAACTTTTTCATACTTTTATACCAGAACAATGTGTCCCAGACATAGTAGGACTCAACCTTTCATCCATTCAAACAACATCCAAGACTTTGGAAATCATGCTAGGTAAAATGTTGAATGTTAGTAGTGAATTAACTGTTGAACAACAAACCTCCCTAACCACTATGCTAAAGGAACACTCAATAGCCTTTGCATGGGATTATCATGACATGAAGGGGATTGACCTAGACTTTTGTAAGTAGAGGATATACATTAATGATGGTTTCAAACCAATAAGGAAACCCCAAAGGAGAATAACCTTACACTAAGAGATATAGCCAAAATAAAGTTACAGAAATTACTTTATGCAAGCTTCATTTATCCTATTTCTAATATTCAATGGGTTTCACCTCTAGTAATTTTCCCAAAGAAAGGAGGAAATTGGAGAGTGTGTGTGGATTATAGAGAATTAGATTCAGCCACTAGAAAAGACTACTTTCCACTACCATTCATTGATCAAGTGCTTGACTCCCTAGCAGGTAAAAAGTACTCCTTTCTAGATGGATTCAGTGGCATAACCAAATTAGAGTAGCTCTAGAGGACCAAGATAAAACAACCTTCACATTCCCTTGGGTAACATATGCTTATTTTTTCCTTCCATTTGGGCTATGTATTTCTCCAACCACTTTCCAAAGGGAAATGTTGAGTATATTCTCAGATTTTGCACATGACACCATTGAAATCTACATGGATGATTTCACAACTTATGAGGACACATACAATGAAGCACTTAATAACCTAGAGAAGGTCTTAAAAAGGTGTCAAGAATGCAATCCCTAAGTCATGAATTTTTTTTTATGATGATGACCAAAGGGATTCTGTTAGGACATTTTGTGTCAAAGGATGGAATTCAAGTGGATCCAAATAAAATTGAAATAATGTCAATAGTACTTGTACCCCAAAAAAAAAGATATGTAAGAAGTTTTTAGGACATGCTAGGTACTATAGGATATTCATATAGGACTTTAGAAAACTTGTATCCCCTTTATTTTTTTCACTCACAAAAGATGTTAGAATTGAGTAGATAATAGAATGTCAACACTCTTTTGAAGCACTCAATACATCATTAACCAAAGCACCTATCTTGAAAGGACCAAATTGGACCTTGCCTTTCCACATACATGCAGATGCTTCTGATTTTTCTATAGGATCAGTGCTTGGGTAGAAGGAAGGTAATAAAGAGTATGTCATTTATTACATTAGCAAGAACCTACAAGGGGCGTAATTCAATTACACAATAATAGAAAAATAGATGTTGGTAGTTATTTATGAAATCAACAAGTTTAGACACTACATCACAAGGTATCCAATATTCATCCACACTAATCACACAAAAATAAGGTATCTAATGAATAAACCAGTGGTTGGTGGTAGGCTTGTTAGATGGTTGTTATTACCTCAAGAATTTGACATCACCATAGTGGATAAACTAGGTAAAGAAAATGTAGTGGAATTTTTTTATCCAGAATACCAAATCAATTAAAAGATGTTGATGATTCTTTTCCAAATGAGCATATATTTTCTAAATCTCTACACACACCTTGGTTTGATGATATTGCAAGCTATCTAGTAGCAGGAAAAATACCACCTCATTTCTTCCCTAGAGAAAAGAGAAAATTGGTACACAAAAATTTTCCATACTCTTGGATAGTTGGTTATTTATTCTACACAAGCCTAGATAACATTATGAGAAGATGCATCAGAGAATATGAGGTCTATGATATCCTCAAATCATACCATGATGAACCCTACGGGGGACACTTTGAAGCAAATAGGACTACACTCAAGATTCTCACCACTAGGAATTATTGGCCTACTCTCCATAAGGATGCAATGAAGTATACTAGGAGTTGTGATAGGTGTCATAGAATGGGAAGGCCAACTAAAATAGATGAGATTCCTTTGCAACCATAGTTACACTAGCACCATTTGATAAATGGGGGCTAGACTTTATTGGCCCAATATAACTATCATCAAACAACAAGGAGTATATATTAGTGGGAAGAATTTAAAGAAATGTAATTTGTAAGAGATGGAAACATGGAAAAATTTATATATGAAGATATATTTAGAAGGTATGGAGTACCAAGAGAAATTTTCATAGAACAAAGTCCCTAGTTTACATTGGAACTGATCAATAAATTGGTGAAAGAATATGAGGTCAGGCATAAGAAGTCAACACCCTACCACCCTCAAGCCAATGGCTAGGTGGAAGTAAAAAATAGGGAGATTGAAAACATTCTAACCAAAACAATGCAGATTCACAAGAAGGATTGGGTAGTAAGGTTACCTAAGGCAATATAGGCCTTTTGGACAACTTGGAAAAATGCAATAGGGTTTACACCATATGTGTTTATGTATGAAAAAATAGTAGTACTTCCTATTGAATTTGAATACAAAACACTGAGGGCAGCAATAACACTAGGACTAGTCTTAAAAATAGTACAAAAGGAGAGATTACACAATTTGAATGCATTAGATGAATTAATGGAAGAAGCTATACCACACTGAGGTTGTTCAAAAATAGAGAATTAGATGGCATGATAAATTCATGAAAACTAAGGAATTTATTGTAGGTGATTGGGATTTTCTCTATGAATATAGGTATCAAGACTATAAGGGAAGTTATGAACAAGGTGGTTAGTTCCCTATGAGATACAACAAGTATTCCCAAATGGTGCAATACAGTTGCAGACAATTGATGTAGTCAGATTCTCACTATTGGTTAATAGACATAGATTGAAACTTTATAAGAAGCCAGTGCAAAAGGATGACTTTATTATTTTCTTAATGCACCAATATTGACTAGAGAGTGACTCTAACAAATACATTGTACTGAACATCAAGGATTTAGTAGCAGATACAATAGGTTCTCCACATGACTCGATAGATGAGCTACATAACTCACCTATTGAGGTCACTCAAGCATAATTTCCTACCAAATTTCATATTCACATACAACATAGGTGACAATAATCATTTTCAAGCACATTCCATGATGCAGTAGGGACCTGTAGCTTCATGCGTATAGGTGACAAAATTCAAAAAGGGATGGGTTGTTGAAGGCACTTATAGCACTTTCCTGTTAGAAATTTCAAAATTCTAGCCAAATTAATTACATATCCATCCATATGGGTATGTGGGATCATGATGGGCCAAAAAGTGGCAATATTATGGGTATTTGTAGGGTATGTGGCTAATTTTTTTAACACAAAATTGATGAAACGAAAAGGGTTTTTAGAGAAGATTCTCAGCTTTCCACCAATATAAATTATGCTTTAATTTGAATTTAATAAATAATTATTATTCATTTTCTATTAGAATTACGACTAAAGTCTTGATCGATAGGCTAATTGAAAAACATCTATAACTTTCAAATGGTATCACATTTTTTGAATCTAAAACATCGTCACATTCTATGCTTCACATACTATGGGATTAAAAAATAAAAATTAAATTTCATGAAGTTTTGACCAAGTTAAGGTGGTCAGGAGACGAGTTTTATATTTTTTAAAAGTTATAATAAAAAATCATAATTAATTATTTAATTGGAAAAAATTACAAAAAAATATGCATCACATCCGGACATGAGTCCTCTACTTATATAGAAAATATTATAAAAAAATATTATCATTTTATTATGGTTAGGGTGGTCAGACAGACACCTACTTATTTTTTCCCTGAAATTTAAGTACTACTGCATTGAAATGTCAAATTTTCACCAAATAGATTTTATTTATTTTTAAATAAACCTAGTAGTTTAGAAACTAAATTCAATTTTCTACATATTCTATTCTTACATATTTTTGAAATAATATAGATAACTTATTCAAATTTTTACATCAAGTTGCCTAACACTAATTTTTCTAAATTTTTTGCCACTTAAGGGCCTATTTTTTCCATGATGATCCTGCACATACCCATACACTTTATTTTTCCATACATATAGCCTCATAACTATCATTTCACTAAATTTAGCTTCATCCACCTCATCCCATGTAGCATTAATATCAACTTTCTTGATTTCCATGTGTTATGCAATTTATTTCACATCACATCACTGTATATCCCATAGCCTTTCAAATAAATCATTTACCACACACCATAAAGTCATATCATTCATTTTCATTTACAATTATGAACAGTCAAATCAAATCTCATTGTAGGAAATTCAAATTCATTTTACACATGCTAAGTTTTAGTTCACTACACATCTAAATGTACACATATTATATTTCCATAATTATCATAGATGGAGATTATTTTCTTACATGTTTAAATATTAGATTTTGCATGCTTCGTATCATTTTTAATATTTCCACTACATCATTTCACCCTCCACCAAGTACAATGCAATTAAGTGAGGACACTTAATACCTTTCTACAAATATTTAATCATTCTATTTTCCCCATTTTGTATACAATCCAAGTTATAATTTAGGCTCAAAAGGAAAGAAGGGTATAAAACTACATTTGGAAAGTGCAAGCACACAAGTAGAAAGTGATTGGTGTGGTTAAAGTGATAAACATATAATTCAAACACAAACAAAGTATATTGTCATCATAGGTGGTGATATAATCTGAAGAGAACCATTTGTGCACAATTAATTGTTGGAAGACAAATTGGTGTTGCCTATTTTTTAACATGTTGGTTGGATGGACTACTTGAAGCTCACAAAGTTCAACGAATTTATGACCCAAAAATTCACTTCTAATTTACAAAATGATGAGGCGACTATAAGAGGTTTGAAAGTGGATCCTTCAAATGTTTCCATTGCTGAGGTTTTACAATTGCCAATAGAAGAGGAAGAGTTTCCAGTCAAGGCAGATATTGTTGCTTCTAGGAATGAATTTAGAGAACATGGAGAGAACTTGGACTCATCCTCTGAAGGTACTAAAACATCATCCTTTTCATGGGTTTGGGCTTTTATTTCTTCATATATAACTAAGTATCTCATATGTGATGATAGGAAGTCTTTGTTATACACAATATATTTTAAACTTTTAAGCCATCTTCGCCATGATAAGAGTGTTAGTGTTCCCAATTTTCTTTATAATCTATTGAAAAGAATGGGTTTTAAATATAAAAGGAAGAGAAACAACACTGCATTGTCACATTACTTCATATTTACCCTATTAAGAGAAGTTTGAGGGTTCAATTTCTAAATATTTCATGGGAGAGTTTATTAAATTGCATTCATATTAATAACATTCTTGAGGAACCTATTATACCAAAAAATGTGGAATCACCTATTGTATGAGGAAGGGAAATGCCCTTTGTATTTTGTGATGCTCCATCTACCCATAGTAGAGATCCAGAGGAGAAGAACCTACAAGACTCACAAATTGCAACCTCTGAGCAATCCACAGGAGGAGAAACCCAAGAAACCCCTATTTCTCCCAAAACACCAAAAACTAGGAAAAGAAAAAGTCAATCTTCTTTTGCACCTACAAGGAGGTAGAAGAAATCCTCACAACCTAGGTGTTCACATTTCCTGAAGAAGAAAGGTGTTATGATGGGTTCAATTAAGAAGTAGGAAAAAGATGTTGTGACATTGGAATTAGATTTAAAATTAAAGGGGGATACCCCTGGGAATGTACATACACCAGTCAAATAGTAATGGTATTTCACAAGCACCTTTGAGTCTGATTCAGAGGATATATTTGTTGCTAAAAAGATGAGAAATAAAACCCCACAAATCTCTAATAATGAGGGTTGTGAATATGCCTTAGGAGATGATAATCAGTTTGTAGAAAAAGATGAAGATTTGTTTATTGAGGAAAAAATTTCCAAAAAATAATTGTAGGAGGAACTTGATAGAATAAATAAATTGGATGATTTTTGAAAAGTTATCTATCAAGGGACAATGAGAGGGACATGAAAATTAAAGAATTGGAGGAAAAATTACACAAATTTGAACATGGTTCCAAGTTGGATGTTCTTGCACGACTTTCTCTTGTGGAAACAAGGAATAAAGAACCTATGGCTAAAGGTAGACCTCCTCTAATTAGAACCCCAACTAGCCCCATTGTAGTGTCCCTATGGTATGATTTATGGAAAAGAACTAATGAATTATCTAACCAAAAGGAGGCTTGGGAGAAGGAAAGAGTAGAAATGGCAGCTAATCATGCTAGGGTTCTTGAGCAGAAGGAAACTAAATTGAAGCTAACAATCAAAGTTGAGGAAGTTGTAGATAAATCTACACAAATCCTCAATTGTAGGCCACCCACCAAGGTGTATGATTTATATTTACAAGAAAATTTTGTTTTTTCAATTCACCCAACTAATTAGTAACTTACCAATTGCCCTGAGTAGAAAATTTGAGTTTTTAAATACTTTTCTTGATTCTACACTAGATATGCAAGATCAAATATGTGAATTTTACTTGCATAATCTTTCTCTACCAGATGATACATAATGGAATCCATTGATGTTTGTGAGGAATTTAAAGGTTGGAGCATTGACCTCTTAATTCAAGAATGAGTAGAAAAGGGGTGAAATAATGCAAGACTATGTTTTGAGAGAGAAATATATTGCTCTCTAGATCAGGAAATAGTCAAAGGACCTTGGTACAATCACAGATGAATGGAAAAAACTCTTGAAGAATAAGGGTGGAGGTAGAAGAATTATAAATATTAGAGAGAATGATTATGCCAAGATTCAATAACTAGCTATAGGTCTCATCCACCATGCTTTTATGTTTGTGCATGGAAGATGGGAAGAATTGACTCTTGAATTGTAGAAGAAGGAACCACACTCCTTACATAAATTTTTAGCCATTCTTGAAAGATCTTACATATACATGGAAATTTCTAGGGACAAGAGACTCACTTGGTTACCTATGACCTTTCATCCACCCATGCTCCTGTATCTAGTGCCACATTGGATAGGGGAGAACAATGTCAAATGAGAAGAGGTAGAACATTTCAAATGAGCAAGGATTTCAACTTATGGGGGCTACTACTTGAAACAGGGAAAATGAGTGAATGTGGTTACATATTTCAAGTAAATTGTAGTGCCCCTCAATTTTCATTTTGTTACTGACAGTTACTTGTTTGTATTTGGACATTATGATATTTTTCTTGGTGTTGGATTCATAGTTATGATGATACTTTACCACTGATGTTTATGCTTATGTCATGCTTAGTAGATCAATTTAATTGATTGTGTGGATTATTCTTGTTATGGGCATCATGTGATTATTTGATGTATGTTTGTATCATGTTGTTAGCATTTGATTATTGTGCGTTGATGTATTTTGGTGAAGGGGAACAGTGTTGCATCACTAGCTTGTGAGTGCCCTATGATGTTGCGACTTTCCTCTCATGGTGTGTTTGACTATATGACTATGTACATGCTCGCTCGACTGTGTGGTTTGCTGTAGGTTGCAAGTACTAGGCATCGACTCCACCTGAATTGTTAGGTTTGAGCATGCATTAAACCCGATGGAAATTGTTGATGGAGATAGCATTTAGTCCCTATTGAGCCATCATCCTTGATGAGGATGAGTATCTGTTGTCACACCCTAGTAGCGTTGTTCGTATGTGATTTGGTTCATCTCTGTTGTCGTGGTCTTGTTTTCCATTTTCGTTGTGAGGTCAGGTATTGCTTGGTATTTTGTACATTTGATTTAAATTGAGTTGATTAGTACTTTGATTAATTATTATATTAAAATAAGAGTTATTAAAGTTAAAGGAAATTTTGATAAATTGAAATAAATGCTTTAATATGATTGTGGTTTTGATAAATAAATTATTATTAATGCCTTTACTTGGTTTAAATAAATTAAGATTACATTTTAATATAAAAATATAAAAATAAATATATTTGTGCAAACAAAATTAAAATGAAAGACTAAATTAATAAATAAAATATCTTAAAGTTGATTTATTATGTGCAAATAATAAGGTATGGTTAAAATTATAAAAATAATAATAAATAGGTAGTTGTCAGTAGTGCATAAATTAAATAAAATAATTAAATAAAAAGAGGGCATGCAATAACAGACATTATGAAGTAGTAAATAAATTGGTTAATTGCAAAAAGAAAGGGAACTTTTGAAGAATATCTGAAAAAACTAATCTTGATTTCTCTGTTCTATGAGTATTTTCTTCTTGGAAGGTTTCACTGTAGGAAAGAAATCGGCTGTAGAAATTGTTGGGGAATTTGAGGTGACTGGAGCTGCAATCTTGAGAAATCGAAGCTTGGCAACAAATCTTTAGCTATGTCACATGAATTAAACTAGGTTCCATTATATCTCCTCAATTTTAATGTTTGTTTAGAAAAATAATGTTGCATGATTGTGTTGTCTAAAGTAAAATAATTAGTTGTTAAATTTTTGAGTGTGCAATTTTCAAGACCATGCTCTTATTAGGTGCAATACCGTGTTCCCTCTCTTTGTTTACTTTCAAAATTTCACGCTTTATTCATAACCATTGGTATGGCATGTTAGATTATTGATTTCCTCTATGATACTATTTTATTCAGCCTATAAACTTTATTGCTTTGAGTCTTTAATCCTCCTTGCTAACTCCTATTGGTGCACCCTGTTCTAGTATTTTTTTTTTTAATGATATTAATGTGTTCTTGGGGCCGACAGCCTGGTGGTGGTCACCAGCCTGTGAGCCAGGCCTAGCTTGATCCCAACATGGCTATTCGACCACTCACATGCCTTTCTCCAATCAATGCCTCATTGCATGTGGGTATTAAAAATCTTTGCTTAGTAATTTTCTTAGTGTACGATGTCCATAATGACCTTACTCTAGCACCATTTACTTGTTTTGATATAATGTTTTTAATCTTCATCCTACCCTTAGCAATCGATGAATTGTGTTTATAATCGGTACCCTGTAATATTAAAACCATGGTATGCAAATTGCATAGGGCCACTTCAAGTTCAATATAATTTATCTAACAGTGGAAAAACGTCTTCTTGGTTACTGTTTATTACGTGTGGGTTCAAGACTTGGGAAATTGATTAAATGAAACTCGAACAATTCAATACTTTGTTTCACCATACATATTTACTTCATGTTTTCTTTGTAGATTGGGATAGCTATAGAATGTTCATGCTTGTAATCAAAATTGGATAGCAAGTATTTAGTTTTCCTTAGTTGTTGGATGTGTATGGGAATGTATTGTCTACAACGTTTGAGATCTTCCATTTCCTTTCATTTGGTGGAAGTAGATATATTTAATGTTTTTATAACTGTTGAAGCAAAATGCTTGTAATTTGTTATTCTTTCCAATTGAAGCTTTTGGTAGTATGTGTTGTGAACATATAGTTAGTGATTATGGTAACTGTGGTAAATAGTATGTTGGTAATTTGATGCTTTATACAAAGTGATACATATGTATATGTATGTATGTATGTATATATATATATATATATGTATATATATATATGTATATATATGTATATATATATATATGTATATATATGTATATATATACTCATAGTTGTATGTGTAATCTTTTATATAATTTTTTGATTACTATTGTTAACAACAAACTAAAATTATAAATGCATTTACTTTCAAATATATATATATATATATATATATAGGTTATTTATATACATATATATACGTATGTATACATATATATACATATGCATATGTGTTTATATATATGTATTTAAATATTGTATGAAATTGTTTATTTTAGATTGGGAGATCTAATAAATAAGAAAAATAGATAATTCTTCTTGATGTTCGAACAATAATTTCTAGTATGATTACTTTAAAGAAGTAAAATTAATTCCACTATGTATTTAATGGTTACATTATTGGAATTGTTGCTATAAGATGTATTATGAGTTATTTCTGGATAATGGGATGTTGTTTTCTGTGCTCGAAAGAGGTCCTTTATGTAAAGGGGTTATTGGGAGTCTTCCAAAGGCTAGGGGGAATTTTCTTCTTGATGGATTCTATGGTTATTCATTTTGAGATGGTTGTTTATATCTTGCATGAGTATACAAGGGTTGTAGCCTTGCATGGTTTATTCACCAATATGATTGAGATTTTTGTGTGTGATGGTTTATGCCTTGCCTTTTTGTGTATGTTCATGGGTTTTTGTGATTTTTGCAAGTTGGCTTACCCTATTGGATGTGGTTGTGTCTTCTAGTTGTTAGTAGCGGGAGTGGCTCTCAATGGGGGCCGACGCACAAAGTGGCGACCAGGATAACCCATGTGAGAGTTTCTTAACTAAGTGATAATCTAATTAATAAACTAGGGGGTTGGGTAGAATCTAACTCTAATTAAGATAATGAGATGCCTCACCCATGCCTATAGTGCTTATTTAGGCTAAGGATGGGTTGAGAAGGCCTGGTTGGCAAGATTAACTTCCTTTTCCTCATGAAAGGAAGTTGGTTCCACATATGTTACCCTATGGGGCAAATGCCTAGTGTGAGGAAGCTAGGATAACCATAGATGGGGGTTGGCGCCTAGTGAGAGGGAGCCAGTATAACCCATGCTAGGACCATGTGATGACACTCTTCCCTACTGCAACCTAGTATTCCCTTATCTTTTATTTCCCTTTGATGTTTGTGTACCTCTAAAAGTGGTGTCATTTTTGTGTGTTGATATAATGTACTTGTATATTGTAGTCATGTTAGCCTTTGTGTCGTTCTTTTGTCTTCTTGACTATTTTGTGGTGGGACCTTATTGCTATCTCCTAGCAAGGGTGGTGGACTTTTGGGTTCCACATGGTCAGGTGGATTGTGCCTATTCCTCCATTGGGTTCCCTTGTTGTTCGTGTTTGTGGTGACTACTCTTGATGATGTGGACTACTACACTTGTTCTGGTTCGAGTGGAATATCTTACATGTACTTGTTTAAATTGAAAATAGTTGTATCATGTATTGTTCTCAGATGTATATTCTTCCCTATTGATCTCAGGAAGCACTATTGTAATGATGTGATGTTGTAATTAATTTGTGAACTTTCTCTTATAATGGAAAATGTAAATGATGTATCATGCATATGTGAATTAATTGAAAGATCTTGGATATTATTATTTTGATGACATGAAATGGATGTTCACATTGGTTGATCATATAATGTGATGGATTAAATGCACTTTATATTGTTAGATAAAAATTGGTTTAATGAGATGAATTATAATTCATGTTAGTTTGGCTAATGGGATTCTAGTAGCGGAGTCATGGAACCTTAAAGGACTTAGGTTAGAATGCAAATTACTATATCATTTGTAATATTTTATATGTTGCACTTCAAAAAAAAATTGTTCTATTTTTTAAGTGTTATAGTGTGTTGTCCTATAGAGTTTTGTGGCGAGATGCTACACATGTTATAAGAGCCCAAGTTCTAACACTGGGTACTCTGGGTATATACAAGAGCCCATTATGTTGTCTTAGTTCCATAGATTCTGAAGTTTATGTTCCCTTTTGCTATCCTCCCCTAACACCCTAAAACTTGTCCTTGGTGGTGTCTATATAGGAAAATTCCTAGAGGTCGAGGCCAAGGTCGGGGACATGGTAGAGGTCATGGTGGTGTTCATGGGGCTAATCCCTAGGACACCCCTCCACAGATTTCCCACAAGAGTGATCATGAGGAACAATAGGGCTCCCAAAATAATTAGGGAGGCAGAGATTAGAATTCATGTTAGCTGGGGTTGGAGGCTGCACAGCTGCATCATTTACTTGAGGAGGTTCTTGCTTTCCTAGGTCCGAGACAGGAGGGTGATTAGTTGGTGGTAAGGGAGAGAGAGAGGTTATAGTGGATTAGGAGTTTGTCTTAGCGAGTCATATGAGGGATATTTTGAGAGCATGTCCTCCTACGTTTGATGGGACTAGTAGTGGTTTGGAGGCAGAGACATGGTTAATTGATTTGAACAGGTGTTTCACCATGCATCTGTATGGTAGGAACACCAAGGCTAGGTGTGCTATCATGCACCTTGGAGGTTTTTCTTCCACATGGTGGAATTTAGAGGAGAAGAAACTACATTTGGATATAGGTTCAGCCTCGTCGGAGATGTTTCTTGAGAGATTCAGAGCTTGTTTCTTGTTTGAGCATTGGAGGCAATGTCATGTAGATGAATTTCATGAGATGAGAAAGATGGCTATGTTGGTTGAGTAGTGAGAAGATATTTTTTGAGCTTAAGCAGTACGCAAGCATTGGTGATAATGAAGGTATGTTAGTGTAGCATTTTATCAGGGGCTTGAATACCCGTATCAATGGGGATGTTCATGTGTTTGAGCTAAAAACCATGGAGGTTCCTATAGAGAAGGCTAAGATAGTAGAGGAGAATTTGGCCATGGCACTAGGTGGTCATACAGGTGTATAGATTGGTAGTGCACCTCCAGTGGGTTTCAGTTTTCGAGGTGGTCAGAATTAGGTAGCAGGTCCCTCTAGGAGCCACCATGCACCCACTAAGGGTGGTTAGCAGCAACAGTAGCAACAACATTCTCAGTCTTAGCATGGTGGTAGTTTTAGTCTAAGAAGAATCAAAATTGGCAACAAGCTCAACATGATCATTTAGTGCAACCAACACATAGCACTTAGACTGTAGCCAACATAGATAGTCTTCAGCAGTCTAGTGTACCCCCAGGTGGCAAAGGTTACGACAAAGGTACAGGGTGTTTCTCTTGTAGTCAACAAGGTCACATTGCTAGAAAGTGTCCTCAGAAGGGAACATCTATATTTAGTCAGAGACTGGCAACTTCAGAGCCGACAGTCAGGGATGCAGGCAGGTCACACAAAGTTTTTGTAGCAGTTGATAATAGCCAGGCTGAGCATCAGGGCATAGTGGTTGACGCTATAGATGTGTTGTAGGTGTTACCTAATTTTGCTTCCAGCTAAATCAGGTAGACTTATGATTATTTTTTCATTTAAACATTAAAAGATATATATCACTTTATGCAAAAAATTATCCATGTGCATAAAAGGGATTGTCAAAAGATTGCATTATTACAATTGTGCAATTGCATACAATAAGAAAGAGAGTCAACATTTTATTGAAAATGCAATCTTTATTGATGATCATAAGTGTATAATGTCCCTCACAAGCTGAGGGACTGACTGTTCTAATGCTTATGAAGAAAATACTATACATTTATAGATTAAACAAAAGAAATGCACATAAAATGAAAAGGGGCCTGTCATTTCCTGGAATGACGAATCCTGTTTTCCTTGTCCTACATCGTCTTCAGTATTCCTCGCTTGTCTTGATTTTGTTTGATGCTCTCCTTGCTGCTCCTAGGTTCCCTACATCTAAAAAAAGAGTGTCGTTAGAGCAATGAAAAGGTCACTAATCAAAATATGTGCAAAACATCCATAAACATATAATCTAATGTCCATAAGCATTAAAATAGACAACATACCATAGGTGTCTAGGAAAAAAAAAAGAGTAATCAAACACACCTATCATATGCTTTGTTTATCTAACTTGTTTGTTCCTTGTGTAGATATAAGACAAATCTTTTTTTTTTTTGTTTCAGCTAATTACAACATGTGGAGTAAAATGTGGCTCCCACGAGGGTTGAGTCCAACATGCTTCCCTCTTGTGTTTTAGGAGGGATAGGAAATTGAGCAACTTGATCAAATCAATGATAAACCTATTCTTGATGCATTAAATTAATATGGAATCATACCTATTGATCAACTTTCATTATTAGATTCAAAAGATGCAACAAACAGTGTAAGCTATCAAGAAAGTTACTCTTCATCTTTTCACAATGAATCAAGCAATAGGTTGTCATCATGCCAAAAAGGGGAAGTACTTTGTTGGATATGCCTTTCAATCTTCTTAAATGGATGGTGCAGGAGCACCCAAGGCCTTCAAGGAGCTCTTCAAGGATCAGGAGTGTGCAGGGGTCAAGAGGACCTGTCAAGAAAATCAAAACATCAACTATGGCCTTTTAAATCCTATAATGGCATTTGGAAAGGATAAATGTGTTAAGAGAGTCAACTGTCTTAAGGGTCCTGATAAGGACCCTAGGACCAAAATGCTATGTAATTGCAATTTTCATGTTCTAGGGCTTTAAATAGGAATATAATGCTTTAATTAGGTCAAGGTTGGATTTTGAAGATCCAATAGGTTTTAGTTTGGGGAGTTCAATAAATTTCAAGATTGGAAATTCAAATTTTTGAATTCCAATTTGGGCGGGTAACTAGTCTTTATGAGTTTTAATCACTTTTATGCAACTTAATCAATCCCAAATGGTTTGGGAAGTTGGGGAAAGGATATACAAAGCCAAAATAATCATTTGTACGGAGGTTGGTCGATTGGAGAGGTGACTATATAGACTGTTTTCTGAAAATAGTGAAAAAACACAGTTTTATTGCAATTTCTTGTGTTCTTTTGATGAATGCTTGATTTATATTGAAGTTATATCCAGAAGGATGCTTTAGGAATTTGTGTTTACCTTTTTTAACACCATTGAAGGCTCTGAAAGCTGTAATAAATAATTCCTTTTCATTTTACATTGACTATCCTCAGGAAAACTCTGTTTTTTCATTGATTTTGAGAGTCATTATGAAGCAATGATCCATTTCATGAGATTTTGTGACTGAAACTTATGGGATGGATCATATTTAACATTTACCATACTGGACTAACAATAAACATGCAGGAGAGATGAATACTATGGTGCACACCAAGATTTGATAATGAAAAGTGCTTGAAGATGGAGGCTAGGGTATAGCAGCAGAAGATATACCTTAATGAGGGGTGTGTTTTTGAGTTGGGAATGATTCAATATGTTTTCCTAATGGTGTAGAGTCAACGAGCAAGTTTTGGAAGTGATTGGAAGGTTAGTTTTCAAGAAGCCCTAGTTTTGAGGCAAGTTAAGGAGGGTTTTGTGTTTGAGCATGTTAGAGGTGTCATAGAAGCCTAAAAACTTGGAATCCTTGGTTTTGAGTCATTTTAAGATACTTTTGAAATTTTCATGGTCAGGGGTTGAGTTTAAAGAGGGGTTGCTTTGGAAAAGAGGGCTAATTAGGCCTAGTTTTTAAGGAGACAACAATTTTTGGAAGGGTTTGTCTAAAGCAAGTGATATCAAGGTTTGGATATGTTGTTTTTAATCACAAACCATATCTGAAACAGTCATTATATTGGAGGTTCCTTTGGAAAGTTTGAGTGCAAAGTCAAAAATCCTTCGCTAGAGGCCTAGTTGGGCTAGTAGCCTAGTTAAGGTGAAAATTTGGTTTTGTGTCTAAGTCAAAGGGTTGGGCTTTGAAATCATTCAAGAAAAGTTTGTTTGATTCTTTTAAGAGTATTCCTAGGGTTTGGGTCCATAAGGAAGGCAAATAAGTCATTTGGTGCATTATTGAGGTTTGTCTCCATCAGGGTGCCTAAAGAAGGTTTTAAGATTGCATCATTAAGTTCCTTGAAATCTTTGTGTTTCTTTCAAAGTCTCTGACCCTCTACATCAGTGGATCCAAATTCCATTTTGATAATGATGTGAGTTGTATTTCATTGTCATCATTTTTAGGGGGAAATCATTACATTTAAAAGAGGAGGAAAACAATTTGTCTCTTCCTAAGAAACATATGAGTTCTATGATAATGGTGAATAGATGCATCAAGTTCAATTATGCATTCATCAATAAACAATAGCATTGCATTGAAGAGATAATCATCAGAAAACTTAGAAAGAGGGATCATCATAGAATTATGCAAGAGTAAACAGGGACAACCTAAAGGTCATGTAAGATAGATTTAAGAGATTACAACAATCATCATTGTCAAGTGATTTGTTGGAGACCAAGAGGAATAATAGTCACCATTCACACATCAGAGGACAAGAATGACAAAAACAGAGTGGTATACTTTGTAAAAGTGGTGATCTTTAAGAGAGTATTAAAAAGTGATCAATTAGGATGTTCAAGGCAATGTTTCTAAGAGCTCAAAACAATGCTTCTAGTAAGATATAGTGAGATAATAATAAATAACAAAAACTTAGGCAATGAAGATACAGAGGACATGTAAATATCACAAATGAGCAAGCATAATGGGGCAATAGTATTCACAAAAATATCCATGTGTAGCAATGATAAGGATCCCAAAGGTAAGGAGGAGCATAAAATGCATATGAAGGAACAACCACTACAGCCTACAAAATAAGCACTTGCATTTTCTGGAAAAACCAAGCAACGGGTCTTAAAGGAACATGAACATTTTGAAGTAGTTACATTTGTCTCAATCAATCCAGTAAAGACTCCAGTCCTTTTGGAGAGTTCTTATGAGATCATCAAATAAGAGCGTCTATTTGCAAAGGAAAGCAAATAACAAGCCTCAGAGGAACATGGATTTGTTGAAACTGTTGAACCCAACCTAAGTAATCCTATAAAGACCCCAATCCTTTTGGAGATTGTTCCTGAACCCAAAAAAAAAGAGTGTGGACTTTCTTCTGAAAACAAGGAATAGTTCATAAAGAAACAAGGACATTTTGGAGCTGATTTGCTTGTCCATAGTGACCTAACCCCAATCTTTTTTTATGCCACTTTGCAACCCATCAAACAAGAGAATGGATTTGATAAAGAACACATGAAACAAACCTCAATGAAGAGGGTGATGTCAAATTTATTGAATCAGACCCTAGGAACCTGAATCAAATCATGTTGGATGTATTTTTGAACCCAACAAACATAATTGTGAATTTGTTGATAAAAATAAGAAACAATTCTTGCTAGCAGAGTATGTGGAACTAGTTGAATCAATCTCGTGGAAGCCTGTACAATTGTCAACACCTCCACTTACGGAATCTCATTTGCATATGGATTACTTCACTGTAGTAATTGATGCTAAGATGACACCAGTGCAGGAGAATTAGATCCTTGTAAGAAAGAAAAATGTATGCATAGGAGCTTCAAACCTTTGGTCAAGAAGACAAAAAGATGATAATCTTGTCTACTTGCAAAAACTAAAGGCATATACTTGCACAAGAGTGTTTTGCTAAAGATGGCCATCATAGGGACTATCATAAATCATGGTGTTTCAAGGGAACATATGATAGTTATGAACAAGGTATAGTGTCAATCAAAAAGGTGGTCATCATTGCCTTTAAGGACAACAATTTCAGTTTTTAAAGTGGCAGTTTGACAGTAAAATAATCAATAGATTTAATAACAAGGAGAACTGCACTAAAGCAATAGGAAGCTTGTAAATTCTATGCAAGGAGATAGAGTATGCTTGGCATCTTAGGTGATAGTACCCTATGGAGACACTGAATCATGTGTCAATGGTCATTCTCATGAAAAATAATATTCATCCATAGAACATTATTGGTGAAATAATGATAGACAAAAAAAGATTCCAGGTTGTCATTGATAGTCAAGAGACTTAACAGTATTATGAATAATGGTTAAGGGTTTGATAAAGAATGGTGATGACTATGCAGTCAAGATAACGCATGTTGAGCTAATTGTGTGTTAAATCATACAAGATTTAGAAGCATTCCTTTGCAAGAAGATGGTTTCTAGATCAAAAAGGAAGCTCTCATGAAGAAATGCAAAAGATGAGGTTTTGAGTCTATACTCGTACTATGCAATGGCATTGATCATTTTACAAGCCATTTTTTATTTACATGGTAACATTGTCTTGTGGAATAGTTAACATCCATAGCTTGTGTTTCAGCTATCAAACTCTCATGAAATCTCAAGCATACTATAATCTTACATGATTTTATCACAGTAAAGGGATTATGACACAACTGGCCGCCATTTCATGGCATAAAAATAACAAAGATGCTCATAAAACACATAAAAATGCAAGATTTGAAGCCGCAACCTAGTTATTTTGTGTTAAAATATTCCATATTTTTTACATTAAGTGGAGCCCTTGATTTTTACAGAGACCTAAAACCATGACATTGACATACAAAGATGCTTAGATTTTGTCAAAATCAACATAAAGAATATATCATGCTATGTAAAGCCACGACCATTCTTCTACAAAAAATGCATGAATATCATAGGAGAAGTAATATAAATGCATTAGAATCACAGAGAAATGCATGTGACAAAATATTCATCACACTTCAACATTTCAAGCTTGGGATCGAGCATGTTTCTCTACAAAAATGACTGAAAATTCTCTCAAAGACTTACCACAAACTTTTCTTTGATTTTTTGCTTGAAAATTTATTGAAGGTGCCTCTATGGAACTCATAACCGCCATTGGAAGCCATTGGAAACCCTATATCAGTGCAGCCAGGAGGATTCTCAAGATGCTTGAAGGTCAAAATGAAATGTTTTCCTTTCATTTTGCATTTTTTTTTTGTTTAGGGTTTTTTACCCTAAAAATATGCCAACCAACTTAGGCATTTTTTGCCTTTTATTTAAAATTTTCAACATGAATTAATGCCTCGGCCAGGACTTAGGCATTTTTTTTGCCTTTGATTTATAGCTATTCATTTAAAAATTTAACTCCCCTTATTTATATCAATATGATATACTATGACTTGCTTTGCATTGAATTATAAATGTAAATATTGATTAAGTGATCTTTTATAAATCACTTTCAATATGTGTATTTATGTAAAGCAAGAGTGTTATTGCTTTGAGATTGAGTCAAGGGGTGTAATTGAACCTTATGATTTGGAGACCAAATCATATAAATCAATTGTTTGAGCCCTTTTCCTTTGCATTTTTATTTCAAATGTAAAACATTTAGTTAAATGGTGTAATTATAAGCCATTTAATTAAATGTCATTTTTTAAAATGCAAAATGAAAAGAAACATGTGTTGATAAGAATAAGTCAAGGGAAACAGCTTGGAGACATAATGATGATGGACCAACATGGAGAAGGTGTGTGAGGTTTATCTTTGACTATTTTGGAAGGAATGGTGACCATTTAGAGGCAGTTTTGTCATGCTTTTAGTGTGACTTGGGTCTTGGCTGACTTTTCTTCATTTTGGAGAGGTTTTGAAAGCTTCTTTTTTGGATTTTTTGTGGCATCCGACCAAGAGGTTTCTAGGACTTATATGGGCTAGGTTTCAAAATTGCTTAATTATCTTCAAACTGAGTTTGAAAGGGAGCTCTTTCTTTCTTTCTATAGACATTGTAGCTTATCTTGGAGTTTTTTCAAGTAGGAGGCTGCATTGTGACTCAGTATCAGACATATACAACAATATGCAACACCATTTTTATTAATGAAATTCAGTGTTTTATCTTCAAGTAGAAGCTACTTTATTGAGTGCAGTGTGGTGATTGATGAGTTTTCTTGTGAGTTTTGGTAACTCCTTCAATGTTTGTCTCATTTTAGCAACTTTAGGTAGAATAAATATATATTTATGCAGGTTGTAAGTTGTGTGGTGGGTCAAATGGCTATTTTAGTTGTGAAAGAATTCCTTTCCTTCAAAAGTGTTAAGAGAACCAAGCCTCCTTGCAAAACACTTATTCATTGATATATTAAAATATCTAAGTTGTGTCAAGTTAAGCTGAGCTTTTGATGAAATTGTGTGTGAAAACAACAGTATAGGTTATGGGAAATAACATTAGGTGCATCATCATAGGGGTTTATTTTTATTTTCATGTTTCTTTCTCCCTTTTTCCCAGCAAGGAATAGTTTAGGTGACACCAAAAGAGGAGCTAGCCCATAATCTAGAGGTCTACTTTCACAATAGGATACCCATAGCCTGAAAGTAGTCCAATGTTGATCCAAATTTCCTGAGTTTCCACAATTTGGAAAGGTCCGCAAATTTGGATAGTTAAAAATAGGGTCATAGTGTTTCTATCCTCTTTGAATCTGGTGCTTCAAATTATTTTATTTCTCCTTTTGTAGTGGCGTAATGTGGACTAGTGGCAGCAAAGTAGGATGATAGGTGATAGGTCAAATTGGCCTCTGGTGCTAAGGTAGCAGTTGAGTCTCTAGTTAATGGTTGTAGTTTGAGGATTGGTTCTCTCTGTACCACAACACATCTTTGTATTATACCTCTTGGATCCTATGGTGTAGTATTGGGCATGGATTGGTTGGATGCTCACCGAGCAATGATAGATTGTCAAAGTAAGTTAGTGCAATGTGTAGATGATTCAGGTAGTGAGGTAGAGGTAGTTGGTGTTTAGACGCCTATTTCCTTGTGTATGATCTCTATTATGTAGTTGAAAAGGTGTATGTGTCAGGGCTTTCAATTGTTTCCAGTGACCATTAATGATTTGGAGTTAGGGGAGAGTCGAGAGGTGTCCCTCAATAGTCATCCTATTCTTAGGCAGTATGTAGACGTCTTTCCTAGTGAGATTCCAAGGATGCCACCTAAGCGTAACATCTATTTCAAAATAGACCTTGTACCTAGAGAAAAGCCTATTTCTTGAGCTCCATATCAGATGACCACTTAAGAGCTTAAGGAGCTTCGGTTGTAGCTAGAGGAGTTGTTGGTGAAGTGGTTTATTCATCCTAGTGTATCTCCTTGGGGAGCACCGATGATTTTTGTGAAGAAGAAGGATATGTCCCTTCGATTGTGCATTGATTACCAACAATTGAATAAGGTGACAATGAGGAACAAATATCCATTGTTTAGGATTGATGATCTCTTTGATCAGATCAAGGATGCTAGGTTGTTTTTGAAAATTGATCTTAAGTCAGGGTATCATCAATTATGCATATTTGAGGTAGACATCCATAAGACCTCATTTCACACTTGCTACAGACACTATGAATTCACCATTGTGTCATTCATGTTGATCAATGCATCATCTATATTCATGAGTTTGATGAATGGTGTGTTTCGCACCTATCTTGACAGATTTGTCCTAGAGTTTTTGGATGAAATTTTGATCTATTCAAGGACCATGGACGAGCATGAGGAGCACTTGCGGCAAGTGCTACAGTGTCTAAGGGAGAACCAGTTGTATGCAAATTTGGAAAAATGTGAGTTCTTCCAGATGGAGGTGAAGTATTTGGGTCATGTTATTTTTGGTGAGGGAATTGTTGTGGATCCTTCCAAGATCCAAGCTATCATTGATTGGCCTGCACCCACTGATGTTGCAGAGGTTAGTAGTTTTATGGGTTTGGAAAGTTATTACCAATGGTTTGTACAAGGTTTTCTGAGGAAAACCACCCCATCAATTCTCTTCAAAGGAAAGGGAAGAATTTTATTTGGTCAGAGCAGTGTCAAATAGATTTTCAGACTCTTAAGGAGAGGTTGATAAGTGCACCTATTTTGGCAGTTCTAGATCCTACCAGATATTTTATGGTTTGTAGAGATGCATCTTTGGAGGGTTTAGGAGTAGTGTTGATGTAGGATGGTCGTGTGATTACCTATGAGTCTCGCAAACTTAAGGATCATGAGTTGAACTACCCTACACATGATCTGGAGTTAGCCGCTATGGTTCATACTTTGACGAGATGGAGGAATTTCCTATTGGGGCATCAGTTTGAGTTGCACAGTGATCACCATAGTTTGTAGTATATTTTCACACAGCCAAATTTGAATGCTAGGAAGAGATGGTGGATGGAGTTCCTGTGTGAGTATGATTTTTAGGTGAAGTTTATTAAGGGAAAGGAGAATGTGGTGGTAGATGCTCTTAGTCGGCAAAGACATGATCTTTTGGCAGTGACTCTTAGAGTGGACTTGAGGAGTCCAATCCTTACAATACTTCCTACAAATAGTTGGTATTAGAAGGTGAGGTCTGAGGTTGAGTCAAGAAGAGCCTTTGATAGTAGAATTTTTGGTTATTCCCTTAAGTTAGATGGTATTTTGTGACATTTGGGTCACATTTATGTTTCTTCCTCAGGATATCTTCGTACTTTGATCATGTCAAAGGCACATTGGCTACCCTATTCAACTCATCTAGGTGTCAAGAAGATGCACACAGACCTTCGTCAACTGTACTTTTGGGCTAGAATGAAAAGGGATATTGCTGATTTTGTGTTGAGATGTTTGGAGTGTCAAAGAGTGAAGGAAGAACATCGGCATCCCGCAAGTATTTTGCAGCCCCATCTGGTCCCAGAGTGGAAATGGGACATCATATCATTGGATTTTATTGTTGGTTTTCCAATGTCTTCCCATCGACATGACACCATCATGGTCACCATGGACAGGTTGACTAAGGTGGCACACTTTTCTCCTGTTCGATCCTCATATAATGCTTCATCAGTGGCCAAAATTTTCATGGAGGATATAGTAAGGTTGCACTAGATTCTTCACAAGATTATCTCAAATATAGATCTATTTTTCACTTTAGCTCTTTGGATGTCCTTGTAGCATGCATTAGGGACTCAGTTGAACTTTAGTTCAGCTTATCATCCAAAGACTAATGGGAAGACCAAGAGGGTTAATCAAGTCCTCAAGGATATGCTTCAGATGTATGTTATGGATCAACAATCTCATTGAGAGGATTACCTATATTTGGTGGAGTTTGCATACAATAATGGATATCATAGTTCTATTAGCATGCCTCCTTTTCAGGCATTGTATGGTCATTCTTGTCAGACCCCGTTGAGTTGGGATCATCTTGAGGATAGAGTACTTCTTGGTATGGAGATGCTTCAAGAGATGGAGCAGTAGGTGATTCACATTAGGGAGCATTTGGTGGTAGCCTCGAATAGGCATAAGAAATATGCAGATGCTCATAGGGTTGACCATCATCTCTTACTTGGAAACTGAGTATTCCTGCAGGTGCGTCTGTGAAAGTGTCTGATTCGTTATGGAAAAGGCTTTAAGTTCACACCGTGCTTTGTTGGTACTTTTGAGGTGTTGGAGAGGATTGGTCCTATTATATACTGTCTTGCTTTGTTTCCTAGTCTATCGTGCATTCATGATGTGTTTCACGTTTTTGTTCTTAGACCATATCATCGTGATATTTCTCATGTTCTTGATTGGAATTCCTTACAGGTAGAGGACAGGTAGTTAGCTTTAGAGCCTGTGGGCATACTACAACACAAGAGACTCATCCTCAAGGGTCAAGACGTTGAGCAGGTGAGGGTCCAGTGGGATCTTGATGATGAGTCTTCTACTACTTGGGAGGATGCATCCAAGATGTGAGAGTTGTACCCATATCTGTTTGCAGGCTTCCAAGAGTAAGCCTAGTTCTAGGGGGCGAGGATGTAGTGCCCCTTAGTTTTCTTTTTGTTACTAATAGTTACTTGTTTGTATTTTGACATTATGATATTTTTCTTGGTGTTGGATTCATAGTTATGATGATACTTTACCGCTGATGTTTATGCTTATGTCATGCTTAGTAGATCAATTTAATTGATTGTGTGGATTATTCTTGCTATGGGCACCATGTCATTATCTGATGTATTTTCTTACCATGTTGTTAGCATTTGATTATTGTACATTGATGTATTTTGGTGAAGGGGAACAATGTCACATCACTCACTTGTGAGTTCCCTGCGATGCTGCAACTTTCCTCTCATGGTGTGTTTGATTATATGACTATGTACATGCTCGACTATGTGGTTTGCTACAGGTTGCAAGTACCAAGCATCAACTCCACCTGAATTTTCATGTTTGAGCATGCCTTAAACCCATTGGAAATCATTGATGGAGATAGCATTTGATCCCTATTGAGCCATCATCCTTGACAAGGATGAGTATCCGTTGTCACACCCTAGTATTTTTTTTCATATGTGATTTGGTTCATCTTTTTTTGTCATGGTCTTGTTTTCCATTTTCACTGTGAGGTCAGGTATTGCTTGGCATTTTGTACATTTGATTTAAATTGGGTTGATTAGTACTTTGATTAATTATTATATTAAAACAAGAGTTATTAAAGTTAAATGAAAATTTGATAAATTGAAATAAATTCTTTAATATGATTGTGGTTTTGATAAATAAATTATTATTAATGCCTTTACTTGGTTTAAATAAATTAAGATTACATTTTAATATAAAATATTAAAATAAATAATATTTGTGCAAAAAAAATTAAAATGAAAGACTAAATTAATAAATAAAATATCTTAAAGTTGATTTATTATGTGTAAATAATAAGGTATGGTTAACATTATAAAAATAATAATAAAGAGATAGTTGTCGGTAGTGGATTAATTAAATAAAATGATTAAATAAAAAAGAGGGCATGCAATAATGAACATTATGGAGTAGTAAATAAATTGGTTAATTGCAAAAAGAAAGGGGGATTTTGAAGAATATCTGAAAAAACTAATCTTAATTTCTTTGTTCTGTGAGTATTTTCTTGTTCTTGGAGAGTTTCACTGTAGGAAAGAGATCTTTGGTAGAAATTATTGGGAAATTTGAAGTGACTGGAGCTGCAATCTTGATAAATTGAAGCTTGAAAATAAATCTTCAGTTGTGTCACACAAATTAAACCAGGTTACATTATATATCCTCAATTTTAATGTTTGTTTAGAAAATGAATATTGCATGATTGTGTTGTCTGAAGTAAAATAATTAGTTGTTAAATTTCTGAGTGTGCAATTTAATAAGAGCATGGTCTTGAAAATTGCAAAGTCTTTCTTGAAATTGATTTTTGCTTACTCTGTAAATTGCTTTTAGCTATTGAAAGCTCATTTCTTTTGGAGTACTTTGATGTTTCATTGCTTGCTCTGTAGTTTTCCCCAATTTTATTGTAATCTTTTTCAAGCATCTCAACTGCAGCATTGATAAATTCCTCCATTCTCTTTTTAGGTGCAATCCTCTGTTCCTTCTCTTTGATTTCTTTCAAAATTTCACGCTTTATTCATAACCATTGGTATGACATGTTAGATTATCGATTTCCTTTGTCATAGTATTTTATTTAGCCTATAAATGTAGTGTCCCTCTCGCTTTGACATACTGTTTAGTTGATTCTGCTTGATAGATGTTTTAGATTATTCTAGATATTATGTTGTTTTGATTTTGAGGATGATACATCGACATCCTGGTTATTTGGTTATGATGGTTCGATGATACTATGATAGATTCATTTATGATATGGCTTATTGGTTATGATTATTGCTTATGTTATCATGTTGATATGATTGTATATTATTGATCTTGTTCGTTTGTGTCAGTGAAGAAGACAGTGTGGCATTACTCATTCATGAGTATCCTGCCACGCTGCAATTCTTATTCACAGTGTGTTTTCTAACATGAGTTTATATATATATACATGTTTTAACCTTGATGTTTTCCTACAGACACAGGTACCGGGTAACAGCTCCACCTGCTTGTCAGGTCTGAGTGTACCCCGATCCAATATTATTATGTTGACCGAAGATTTTGATAGGTCTGTGTTTAACCATCATTCTTTGTGAATGAGTATCTTTGTTTTTCCTGTGTTGGCGTTGTCGTCTTCGTTTTATTGCCGTCGTCGTCTTCATCGTCATCATATTCGTCTTTATCATTCTTATTGGTTGTGTTTCGTCATGTTTATTCGTACCGTCTTGGTTGTGAATTCTGTATGTAAATTTAGTGTTTAATTGTTTGACCATGTATGCAAATATTTAATAAGTTTTGATTTGTTTAATTGGTAAGGTTATTCTTTTGTAAATATTAAATTATTTCTATGAGTTAAATAGGTATATATTTGTTTATTATTGTGTATTAAAAGAGAAATTTGAGCAACTATGCAATCTATCTTATGCGAGTAAATTAGTTCGTGAAATTGCATATAAAAAAAAAAAAAGAAATTGGTGTAGACGGGCATTTAATTATGTATTTGTTTAAAATAATGTATTCAAGGATATAGAACTTGGTATTAATACTTAGAATTGAAAATGGTGGTTTATATCTCCTGTATATCTGTTTATCTCCAAACTGGAAATTGTTTACTTCTTGTTATTCTTTTATGATGAACTCAGCCGTACCCTACCCTTCATGGGAAGAATTTATTTATATAAATATAATTTCATCTGTTTATATGGTTATAATCTATGCAATAAACAAAATAAAGAATTTAAGTTTCCAGATATATATGCCATTGACAATTGTCTTTAGTATTTTAAAAAAATCTATGCGTAGATTGACCAAGCGCTGGTGTTTATAATTTTTAGATTTTAATATTCTTTCTGATTTCATAAGATATTTCCTTGTTGATGTCGCCTTATATCGTTTTCTATTGAAATTCCTGTTGAATAGGAGTCTTTGTCATGTAGTTAGTAACGTACTCTTAAATCTTAGTTATATAGTTCCAGTTTTGGGAATCTCCAATCTGACACCGTAGTCTTTCACCACTCTATTTCCTGTTTAAGCGCCTATAATAGTGGAAACAGTTATGCATGTGAAGAAGTCTTCCTCAACATATAAATTTTGCTAACTTAAAGATAATTAAAGGGAGGATTTGGAGTTAATGTTATGTGGAATTGGTCAAGTATATTGGATACATGCGCAATTTTCAAGAGAATTTCGGGGGATTTGTTCCTCTTTTCATTCTTCTCACAGGGAGAATTACCTTTTAGGATGGACAGTATTCCTATCCGCGCTGACTTATTGGTTTCGGAGGTAAAAAGTTAAGAGAGAACTGCTTATTGATAAAAAAATAGAGGGTATTCTTATGTATGAGGGGAAAAAAAGGTTTAGGGTATTCCAAGATAGCCAGCACGGGCATAAAGGAAAAACAGAGCGCACCTGCTCATGATCTGTATAGGTAATAAGGCCTATTGATGTGGGAGGTATGCGCAGCCCTCATTCTCTTAATCTGAGTGAATGCATGCGCCTAGAGCACAAGCAAAGCTTACAATAATTCTGGTGGTTAATTAAGATTTTGAAAGAGAAGCCAGAGAGTTTGTTTATGGACAGCTGAAATTTTTGCCAGGTATTCTTCTGTTGATTTTTATTTTTATTTTTATTTTTCCTGTAAAAGTCATGCTCTCTCTATAATGAAAATCTAGACCGAATCATTCTTAAAACCCTCCTTTAATTATTCGCATGCCTATCTGGATTGAATGATGACTTGTAACCCGTATGTAAATGAATAGAAATTCTGAGATCTTGTTTCAATACGTCTTGGCAGTTCAATGATATGAAAGGCGTTCTTTTAAATTATGATATGTCCCTCTCAACGTATTAACCGATCTTTATACTGAACATGCTTTCCTATAATAGTCGGGTCTTCTTGCGCGCCTGATTACCAACATTCTATGCAAGAGAAATTTATGATTTTATGTCCAGAGGATTAGCTGGAAGCTAGTTTAGTCTTTAATCCTGATCATCTTTTGTTTGAATCCAAAACAGTTTTAAATTATATACTTTGATTTGTCTTTTTCTTGGAACGCCACTAGTTTTTGCATCTGACACTGTCCTTACCAAGTCTTCAGTAATAACATTTATAAGTGATAGATTCTGTATACACTAAGCCTGTACATTCAACCTTACTGGCGTCTGTTCTTTTAGTTGAGGAAATTTTATCTCTTAATTGTAATCTAATCTTAATCTTAAGATTGGGCGCAGAATTGTAGGTCCTTCTTTTGTGCATTTATCTCCTTGATTATGCACTTGATTTGGGTTTAGATGTTTATCTGTCTTTACTGCCACACTCTGTACATGGTCATCATCCCTTAAAGTGTATAGAGTCGCTATGTTTAGTAATGTAAAGGTACAAATTTCTTCTTAGGGCTTGCGCTTATTTGACATTGTGCATATGATTTATGTTCATATTTGAGGCTTAAGTGATTAACATAGCCTTGTACTCTGCCATTTTCCTGTAGTTCAATATTATAGAAAGATTAAAGCTTTATAATTATTATCAAGGATGGCTGGCGTTACAATCTTCTTGCTCGCTCCTTACATACTCGTCTAGTTAAAAGGAAATAGCATGTATTCTCGTCCAGTTGAATATTATCTTGTATTCTTTGTTTTTAATCATCCCGTGCCAGTGCTCACCTGCTCCATGGGCGCGTTTTAGGCATAGACATGATTGAAGTTTCTTAACCTACGCTACAATGTTGTTGCATGGCGATTTCAAAACTTAATTTTATTGTTATCCTTCCTATTATACATCTGGAACTAATTGCCTATACCTGTAGTTACTTCACTTCTAGCATGGCATCCTGTAGATTTCTTACAGTCTTGAAGATTTCCTTCGGATATGGTCTTTATCTATAACTATTACTCATACTCCTAGATCGAATTCTCCTTTGCATGCAACTTCTGAGACAGTTATCTTGTCATAGAATCATATATACTTTATTAATAGATTGGTAGATAATATCAAAGTAAGTGCTAGATAAATGATAAATTATATCTTTAGAATAATTTATAAGATTCTTAACTAGCCATGTATGTTTTTGTATAAAATATTTCTCTGATATATCCTTAAAATATCAGTTAAGATAATTTTTGTTTTTATTTAGATTTATAGATTCATTCAATGATTGATTTTGTATTCAGTAAATAAGAAATTTCTACTTAAAAGTATGTAGATAGTCATTCCTCGCATGATGTTACTTTCCCTTCTTATAGATACGACACATGATTGAAAACTATCTCTTTTTACTTTAGTACGAATTCGTTTCTTTTGCTTGAAGTATTGCTGGAATAATTTTGTTATTATATTTATGTTAACACAATTATCAGTCGAAATATATGTATAGCGTATAAATGAGTTGAATGTAAATTTGTGATTGAGAAAGGTATAATTTTAAATTTGTTATTTGTGATGTGAATTTATCTAGTATAAAATAGAGTTTAGTAAAAGTCTTTCACTCTCTTTATATATATATAATTAGTGAAATGTATTTCCTTCATGTGTTTGATTTATAAATGTGTAGGATTTGTATTATCCTAGCTCTATTAAAATAGATGTAATTTCTTTGAGATTGTCAACAATTATTAATACCAATAAATTGTTTATTATGAACGTATAATCCACGGTGATTGGAGTATTATTATCATTGAGTAATTATATTTATGAAGTTATTGAGTTTTATTTTCATTTCCTTAAAAGTTAAGGAAGAGAAAATAGTACTGTTAAGTACGTTACACTCTAGTTTTATTGTTAGTTATGATAATCTTTATTTTGGGGGTATAGTTTTACACCTTTTGATGGTAGTCAAAAGTGACGTCTCTAAGAAATTGTTTTGTTTCTAGTGAAAGATGCAAACCTTTGTGGTTTTGAATTTTTACGCTTAATAACTACCCCTAGCTTGTTATGTTGAGTTATGTTATAGAAAGAGTGGCTTGCGGTAGGGGCCGAAATCCGGAAGTGTTTGTCTGGGTAACCTATCGTAGGTGTGGTAATCCAAGTGAAAACTTAACTAATCTATTAGGGGTTGGGTAGTTGTAAATACTAAATCAGATAATGCTTTCCTCGCCTACTTCTTAACGCTCGTTTAGGTTGAGAAGAGGCTGAGAAGGCCTAGAATGGCAAGTCGCCATCTTGTCTTCTTGAAAGATGTGTTGACTCCACATTAGTCTGCATAGGGGCCGGGAATCGGTAGAGACTACCAGGGTAACTCTTGGAGAGAGGGCCGGTAGTCTAGGAAGATTCACCAGGGTAACCTATCCCGACGGTGTGATGACACTCTTAGTCTATACCATGATGGTGTTATCTTGTGATCAATTTTTCTATTTTGATGAGATTTGTTACTTGAATTGTATCTGTTTGAATTGTAATCGTAATGTCGTTATGTGAATTTGTAAACCCCGTAAATGTATTGTTCTGTCTACTTTGTTTGTGGACCTGTCAAATATCTCCTAGCACGGAGGGAGTGGACCTTCGGGTTTCATGTGGTTGGGAGGAAACCGTGCTCTATCTTCCTTATATTTTCTTGCAGATGATCTTATGCTTGCAGCAAATTCCAGTTAGCCCTTGGATCATGACTGCGAATGCGAAGCATATTCGAGGTTATGGACATCAGTTGTGTGGTGAACACTTTTTAATTTGTAAACTCACCTCTTGTAAAAGAGTGTATTCATTGTACCATCTTATTGTTGTGTTGAGATTAGTTGAAATCTCTCATTATGTAATCAGTTCAGTTGGATATTTGATTATAATAAGATATGTATACTGGAATATTCGTGACATTAGTTTTGTATTTGAACTATGATAATGTGTTGAGTTTATTTAATATGTTTATGTAACACTGTCTTGGAAACCTTATAGCATTTGTGTAATCAATTAACTTTAAAAAAAATATATTCGATTAACTTTACTCATTACACTTTGTTATAATGGTAACCAAGGCGGGGCGTTACAATAAACATTATTGCTTTGAGTCTTTAATCCTTCTTGCTAACTCCTATTAGTGCACCCTGTTCTAGTGTTGTTTTGTTTAAAAAGATATTAATGTGTTCTTGGGGTCGACAACCTGGTGGTGGTCACAAGCCTATGAGCCAGGCCTAGCTCAAACTCAACATGGTTGGCCAACCACTCACATCCCTTTCTCCTATCAATGCCTCATTGCATGTGGGTATTCAAAATCTTTGCTCAGTAATTTTCTTAGTGTACACTGTGCATAGCAACCTTACTCCAGCGCCATGTACTTGTTTTGATATTATGTTTTCAATCTTTAGCCTATCCTTAGTAATCGATGGATTTTTTTATAATTGGTCTCCTATAATATTAAAACTGTGGTATATGAATTGCATAAGGCCACTTCAAGTTCAATAAAATTTATCTAATAGTGGAAAAACATCTTCTTGGTTACTGTTTATTATGTGTGGGTTCAAGACTTGGGAAATCAATTACATGAAACTCGAACAATTCAATACTTTTTTTTACCATACATGTTTACTCCATGTTTTCTCTATAGATTGGGATGGCCATAGAATGTTCATGCTTGTAATCAAAATTGGATAGCAAGTATTTAGTTTGCCTTAGTCGTTGGATGTGTATGGGACTGTATTGTGTGTAGCGCTTGAGATCTTCCATTCCCTTTCATTTGGTGGAAGTAGATATATTTAATGATTTTATAATTGTTGAAGCATCATGCTTGTAATCTATTATTCTTTCCAATCAATGCTTTTGGTAGTATGTGTTGTGAACATATAATTAGTGAATATGGTAATTGTGGTAAACAGTATGTTGGTAATTCAATGCTTTATAAAAAGTGATACATATGTATTTTTATTCAATTTTGTTTATATATATGTATATATGTATATATATATGTATATATATATATATGTATATATATTTATATATATACATATATATATATATATATGTATATATATGTATATATATATATATATATGTGTGTGTGTGTGTGTATGTATATATATTCACAGTTGTATGTGTAATCTTTTATATAATTTTCTGATTACTATTGCTAACAACAAACTGGAATTATAAATGCATTTACTTTCAAATATATACATACTTATATATATAGGTTGTATGTATATATATATATATATTGTATGAAATTGTTTATTTCAGATTGGGAGATCTAATAAATAATAAAATGAAATAATTCTTCTTGACATTCGAACAATAATTTCTAGTACGATTACTTAAAAGAAGTAAAATTAATTCCACTATGTATTTAATGGTTAGATTATTGGAATTGTTGCTATAAGATGTATTATGAGTTATTGACGTATAATGGGATGTTGTTGTTTGTGCTCGAAAGAGAAGGTCCTTTATGTAAAGGGGTTATTGGGAGTCTTCCAAAGGCTAGGGGGAATTTTCTTCTTGATGGATTCTATGATTATTCATTTTGATATGGTTTTTTATGTCTTGAATGAGTATACAAGGGTCATATCCTTGCATGGTCTATTCCCCACTATAATTGGGATTTGTGTGCGAGATGGTTTATGCCTCCCCTTTTTGTGTATGTTCATGGGGTTTTGTGATTTGTGCAAGTTGGTGTACCCTGTTGAATGTGGTTGGGTCTTCTAGTTGTTAGTAGGGGGAGTGGCTCTCAATGGGGGCTAGGGCACAAAGTGGCAACCATGATAACCCATGTGAGAGTTTCTTAACTAAGTGATAGTCTAATTAATAAACTAGGGGCTTGGGTAGAATCTAACTTTAATTAAGATAATTGGATACCTCACCCATGCATGTAGTGCTCGTTTAGGCTAAGGATGGTTTGAGAAGGCCTAGTTGGAAAGATCAACTTCCTTGTCCTCATGAAAGGAAGTTGGTTCTGCATGTGTTACCCTATGGGGCCAGCGCCTAGTGTGAGGCAACCAAAATAACCATAGATGGGGGTCGACACCTAGTGAGAGGAAGCTAGGATAACCCATTCCAAGACCATGCAATGACACTCTTCCCTACTGCAACCTAGTAGTCCCTTGTCTTTTATTTCCCTTTCATGTTTGTGTGCCTTTAGAAGCGATGTCATTGTTGTGTGTTGATATAATGTACTTATATATTGTAGTCATGTTAGCCTTTGTGTCGTTCTTATGTATTCTTGATTATTTTGTGGTGGGACCTTATTGCTATCTCCTAGCATGGGGGGTGGACCTTTGGGTTCCACATGGTCAGGTGGATTGTGCCTATTCCTCCATTGGGTTCCCTTGTGGACGTTGTTTGTGTTCGTGGTGAATACTCTTGATGATGTGAACTACTATACTTGTTCCAATTCAAGCGGAATATCTTATGTGTACTTGTATTGAATTGAAAGCAGTTGTATCATGTATTGTACTCAGATGTATATTCTTCCCTATTGATCCCAGGAAGCACTATTGTAATGATGTGATGTAATTAATTTGTGAACTTTCTCTTATAATGGAAAATGTAAGCGATGTATCATGCATATGTGAATTAATTGAAAGATCTTGGATATTGTTATTTTGATGACATGAAATGGATGTTCACATTGGTTGACCATATAATGTGATGGATTAAATGCACTTTATATTGTTAGATAAATTTTGGTTTAATGAGATGAATTATAATTCATGTTAGTTTGGTTAATGGGATTCTAGTAGCGTAGTAATGGAACCTTTGAGGACTTAGGTTAGAATGCAAGTTACTATGTCATATGCAATATTTTATATGTTGCACTTCAAAAAAAAGAGTTGTTCCATTTTTTAAGTGTTATAGCGTGTTGTCCTCTAGGGTTTTGTTGTGGGACATTATGAAAATGACCTTGCAGTACAACCTCCAGTGTTAACGGATTGCTTGAGGACAAACAAATATCTTAGTTGGGGGGAATGGTGAGACCAAGTATTTGCTAGTTTTAATATTATAGTTCATTCTTTTAGACATTTCTAGATGCTCATTTCACATGCATTCCTAAACTTATCTATATGTCCTTCATGCAACTTGAACTAGGTTATGATGAATGGAAATATGATTATGATATGATGGTGATTACATGATTAAATGTGTGACTGTGTATGGAATGCAGTATGGATCTATGCTTAATGTATGGTTATTAATATTGTGCATATGTTATATGAATTAACTTCCTGCCACTGAGAAGCCAAAGAAGCAGATTGTAACCCACAAAAAATAGGAAGAGCAACTCATAGCCAAAGGATTTCAGATAGAGATGTAGGGGAGATTCTAAAATGATAGGAATGTGATAGTTATAGAAATGGAAGCACTCATTGATGAGGATGATTGTGAATTTCTGGACTATTTAATAAGAGAACTGAAGGAAGAAGGATTATGTAATGATTGGGAAGCCAACATGACTATTTCCACAGTACACGTCTCTTCTATGCATTTGAAATAGAGTTCTAGTACTAATCATCTTCTTCCATATTTTTAGTTACAATTTCATTTATACAAAATTTGTCATTCTCTATTTCATAGGGGAGTGGTAATTTTCATTTAGTTTTTTGTTTTGAGTCCTCATTCTAATAAACCTCCCTCAAACCTATATAGTTGGCTTGGTGGTTGAGGAGTAGATTAGCGTGTGGATATGTTCAGATAGATATAAATTTTTCCATTGCACAAATAGTACTTTGTTAGTTTCCTATTATTCTTTCATGAATAAGATATCTCTAAAGATTCTTGTCAAATTGTGAAATCTAGTTATATGCAATGAAGAGGTTTTAGTTTATCATTATGTTTAGTTTATTCAAGGAGTGTAGATTTGAGATTTAAGTTTATTCTATGGATACAGTAACTTGAGAAAGGGCGACTCAAGGTAACTATTCTCCACTTTTAATTCCCACACTTTAATTTTTGTTGTTACATTAGATGCTTTCATTATTGTAGACATCTCAATTAGATTCCTCACTTCTTTTATGTGAATGAGATCTTATCTTATGCTTCATAATTTTTATCTCAATGCATTATCCTATGGAGTGAGTCAAATTTAGTAGTGCTAAGTTAATTATAGAGTTTAGGTTTTAACAGTGAACTATTTGCGGTCTTAACTTGTAAGTACCCATAGCAATAGTTCTAGATTTAATCATTTTTCCTATTTTGTAGTTTATGATTTATTTCCTTTTTCACATGTGCCAACCACCTATACTAGATGACAATATAGAATCTTTGGATGCACATATTGCTAGCATCATCACAAGCTTACGTTAGTCCTGATTGATAATTAAATGGAATCTTTACAAGGTTTTGGTAGACTATTTAGTTAGGAACCACCTCTAAATTGTGTGCCTATCACCAAGTTTACTAAGCATTAGTTGGGCCTTACATGTATATCTTGTGTTATCTTGTGCGATGTATTTTATCTTTGCATATGGTTGTTTTATAACCATGCATGCATGCTTTTCTCTCATGGGGTTATGTAGGAAATGGATTGATTATCATATATAATTTTCCTAAAAATATCAATAGGGATACAAATATATGCCAAAGTGAAGATCATGTATTTTTTACTACATGAAGGCTATCTTTCATAATTTTTGATCTCAGTGTTCTTAATAGATGTTATATATGAGGTCCTAAAAAATTACTGGAGCCTAAAACTCCACATACCAACCTCCTACAAGTTCATTATATAGTGCTCATAGGTCTTATACAAATCTTTTTCAAGTAGAATATTTACAAAGAGAATAACTTTTAATATTCTCAAAGGACTTATACATATAATTCCTAGAGGTCTTAAATTATTCTTGGTAGGTATTACATCCAAGATTTAACCATTAGGATTTTTTAATATCATGCACATGGCTCCTTAGTGGCAACTCTTCAAGGCTCAACATTGATTTAAATTTGGAAAATTTAGCACTACATACTGGTTTTGTAATAATATTTTCAACTTGATCTTTGGTTTAACAATGTTGAAGGTAAATCTCACCATTTAATACTCTCTAATAGATGAAGTGAGCCTGAATGACAATATGTCTAGATCTTTGATGATAAAAAATATTTTTTGTCAAGTGCACTACAACATTGATTATTACATAGGAGTGTAATGCTAGGATTTTATTCCATCTAAATCTCTTTTAGAAGGTGATTTTGAAAAAAAATCATTCCTAAGAAACAATGAAATCTTAAATTAGTCATTTCAAAGGTAAACATGAGTTTTTGTTTGTATTTATTTATGAAGGGTGAAATATTGCTTGTAATGAGTAATTCATCTACATATACTATAATGATAATTGTATGATTATTTTTAAAATTGAAAAATAGATCACTACCATATTTAAAATCAAAGAAACCTAAAATTTGAAAGTTGTTTAATTTGGAACACTATGCCCAAGTGGCTTGTTTAAGTCTAGAAAGAGATTTTTTTAGCTTACATACACAATTTTATTAATCTTTTTATATAAAAAACTAAGGTTGATGCATATATATGTCTTCTTTTAAATATATGTTTAAGAATGTATTTGTAATGATCCATTTGGTGTATTTCCCATCCATAAGTGGCTACACCAAGGAATAAATAAATAGTTCTCATTTTTTTTTACATGTGCAAATGTTCATCATAGTCTGTCATGTTTTTGCAAAAAACCTTTAGAACTCCTAATCTTTATTTATAAATTTATCAATATTATCTTGAGGGTTACATTTGATTTTATAAAGCTGATGATAATTAATAATATTATGATTAGAGGGTGTTAAAAAAAGTTTCCATGTTTTATTTTTAATGAGGATCACATATTTTGATTCAATGGACTCTTTCTAATTTTGATTTTCATTTACTTCAATATTTTGAGGTTTAATCTTATACAATGTCATTAAGGCCGCATATGTATGTTGACTTCTTATAATTTTAGGAAGATAATGGGATTATATATTTGAATCTTGAATTAAGGATTGAACCCACTTAGGTCTTTTACAAGGTGGATGAAGATAAGTTTCAAAGAATAGTTGATCCACTTCTTCAAAAATTGAGGATTCAAAAAAATATCACAAGAATTAGAGAGGGGAAATTCTAAATTATGAACATTTCAAATCATAATTATGTCCCTTTTGGAGGTATTTGGAGTCTAAATCCTTTTTTTTATCCTATATCTTACAAAAATATGTTAAGAAGATGTAGAATCATTTTTTTATCTTTTTTGTTTAGGAATAAAGATAGATGCAAGGCTTCCAAATATTTAAATATGATAGATATTATGTTTTCATTTGTTCATTTTTCTAAGGGATTTGAGAGATGTAAGTATTTTGTAGAAATTCTATTTAAAATATAGTGTTGTATTCATAGATTCAACCAAAAGTAATTTAGGTGTATTAAAAGAGTGTATCAGGGATCTGACCATTTTTATGATGGCTTGATTTTTCCTTTCAACTACATTTTTTTGAGGGGCATAGGGACATGTTAATTCTATTTTATCCCATATACAACACAAAAAACTATCAAAATCTTTGTTATTGTATTTAGTACCATTATCAACTCTAAGAGATCAAATTTATGATTAGATTGGTTTTCCATTAAAGCTTTAAATTTTGAGAGCACTTCATTTTTTAAGGTAATATCCCAAAATAATTTTAAACTAACCATGAAAAAATATAAGAGCATATAGAAACTCTTTGAGAGAGGAAACTTGAAAGGGTCTCGTTAAATCACTATGAAGTAATTTTAAGGACTTGGTTGAAATTTGATTATGCTTTTAGAAACTCTTTGAGAGAGGAAACTTGAAAGGGTCTCATTAAATCACTATGAAGTAATTTTAAGGACTTGGTTGAAATTTGATTATGCTTTTTTTAAAAGGAAGAATATGTTATTTTTTAAGGAGGCATCATTTATAGTTACCAAAAAAAAAAAATTGGTAATCCAATTATAAGATTGTGACAAGATGTTTCATAAATGATCTTAGTATTTAAATGTCCTAGTCTTTTATGTCATGATTATGTTTGAGATTTTACATGGATAAGAAAATTTATTTTAAAATAATAGTAAAAATAAAGAGACCACTTTTTGAGTACCTTTAACAATAAATTGTATTTTGATATTTAATGTACCACTTATCTTTTGTAAATAAAATTTTTAAAATATCTTTGGTAAGCTTAAAAAATGTTGTGTTGAAAAATATCGTCCTTGACACTTTCACACTTGTTTGGGGTCTCCTTATAAAATTAAGCTTAATGATGCCTTGACTTAGTGTTGTAATGTGTTTAACACACTCACACTAGGTCTTGGGCCCTTGTAAACTAAATAAACCTAATCATACCTTATTTAGGGTGTTTTGAAGTGCTTTAACACACTTTCACACTTTTCTAAAGTTTTCATTAATAATTGGGTTGCTTTATGCTTTAATTGGCCTTATTTTGCATCCACAAGCCTCATTTAATGCATCTTTTCAAGGATGACCCTAACATAAACCAACATCCAATCATAATTCAAATTTTTTTAGGTTGTGTTGCCTAGATTTAGTGATCTAGGACTCATATGCCACCTTGGGCATATGAGTCCCACCTAGGTTTTTAGGTCCCAATCTGGATTTCACACCTTTCTAAGCATTTTTGAAAATGGTCCCATAATTAATGCTTAATGGGACTCATACACCATTTCTGGTGTATGAGTCCCATGTGGCCCAAAATCAAAATTAATTCAAATTCTTGGAAATATTTTTTCCTCCTAGATCTGATGTTGGCTTGTAGTGTTGTAATTTCATAAATTAGGCATAAACAAGTATAAATACAAGGTCATTTCACTCATTTTTCATCTAACAAGCAATCAAGTTACCTAGCAAGTTGAATGAGCGTTCTTATAGCAAGTTTGAGTTCACAAGAGAATTCAATTGTTTAAAAGAGCATTCAAGATAATTCAAGGGTTGATTATCAAGTGTTTTAGATCATTCTTCAAGCATCAAGCATCATGTCAAAGTCATCATGCATCATGTTTATTTTTTAGCAAACAATTGTGATGTAGGGTTTCATGATTCAAGCTAACATTCCATTCAAGATCTATCATATTCAAGCAAGAGTCAAGATCTACATCCATTAGAGTCACTTCATACATGTTTGCAACACTTTATTGTTAGGGTTTGGTGAGTTGTAGCATTGCATGTTGTTCATTCATCATTCTCTTTTCCTATTTCATTTCATTGCAAGGTTTGATTACCAAAATGGGGTTTGACCAAGGAAAACCCCTTTCTACTAAAAAAACAAAAAAATTCCCTCTTTAGTGTGTGATTTGTAGAGCTAGGTTGAAGACATATTAAAGATAAGTTTGGAGAAAATTTTCAAAGTATTGAAAGTTTTCAAAGTTTTCACCTTGCATTGGAGATCATTGGAATACATCTATAGGTTAAAAATTAGGGCTTCAGATTTGGAAATCAATTGGAAAGGATATAGTAGACATTGATGAGAAAAATCAAACTTTGAATTTCTAGAAAACTCTAACTATACCGATACACAACTTCTAGTGTATGAGTCCTAGTATAGGTCAATTTCTAGATTTTTACAGATCCAAAATCTACACTATCAAAAACCTGTTCATGCCCAAAAACCCTAATCTGGGACTAAATCACCCAGTCTAGAAAATGAGTTCCAGTCAGCTTCAAAATAAAAAAATTCAACATTTTAGAGCTTCATTCAATCCTCTTTAGGTTTGTAGGTGCACACCTTTCATCTCCCAACTTGTTATTTTTTTTTACATACTTTTCTAGGTCATTTAGTGAAAGTTTGCATTGCATTAGTTTTAAGAATTAGGTATTGCATTTCATTAGTCTTTCCAAGCCCTAACTTGTTGGTGAACCCCTTTTTAGTTTATAATCAAACCCTAGGACAACCCTATTGCAAGATCTCTTCTCCTTTGCACACTTTAGATTGAGATCTCTAGGGTTTTCCTTGAATGAGAGGGTGTGAAGATTGTTATTCTATCCCCCAAGCATAAAAGAAACAAAATACAACCTTTCATTTTGGTGAACCTAACGTGAATTTAAAACTCTATTTTTGTGCTCTTGTTTGCTATTGATAACTTTATGTTTCAATTTACAACATTTTTGTTATATTCATTTCATTGTACGTATCTTAAATTGCAGTTGCATTCATCTTTCATTTAGTATCCCTTGCATGAGCATTTCTACTTGGTGTCCTATTGCTAATACTATAGTGAGATGAAGTTTGAGACTCATGGAATCCCATGATAGAAAAATTGCCATGGATCTTGGGAAGTCTATCTCTTTTACTCCTATTATTGAAACTATTACACTAGGTATGGATCATACCCTTAACAATTCCTTACCTTCAAGGAGTGTGATACATGTTGAAACAATGGTTGCTAGTGTTATGTGAGAAAACATAATCCAAATTCATGAAGACTTATCAAACCTTCAAAATCAAATAAGTATTGAGAATATTTGAACTACTACCATCCCTACCATAGATAGCTTTCATCACATCCTTGAAAGTGAAGATGAACTTGACCTTGTGCATAACATAGTTCAAATCTTTGGAAAACACTTTCCCTCAAACACTAGTAGTCCTTTACCTATGAAAAAATGTCACAAGCCAAGGAGGATTTCAAATTCCTCCTCCCATAAAAATTGCCTCTATTCCCACCTATATCAACCCTCAAGTCACAACAACAATGCAACCAACTAGTAATGTGATCCCTTCCTTAGGTATTTCCCTTAGCATCCCTAGTACCTTTGTGGCATCACATGTCATATCTCCTACCACCTTGTTAGCTCTCAAAAACGTAGGTAAAATACCTCAAGAGGTTGCCAATCTCTTGGTACGTTTTAGGGTAACAAACAAGGTCAAATGGTTTAGACCACCTACTCTTCAGGTGCTGCTAGACCTAGGTGGGTGTACCTATATGAATAAAGTAGACTTAAGGTTGTATGACTTGACTAAATTGATGGATCTATTACAATGGCACAAATGTAATAGATAAAAGCTTGCAGACTACTCCTACTCCTAATATTAGACTTGAAATATGAATGTTTTAATAAGATTTTATGAAATTCTAAAATATGAAAGGTGTGACCAGTGCCTACTTCTGTTGGGCTAATGGAGTCAAGATTTGTATAATGGGTGACTTGCTTAATGGCTATAATTCAAATTGCTTGGCACTTGTGACTATTTACAACTTGTGTAAACGTGCAAGAGTATAATTATCTAATTCTTCTTAATGATCCAAATGTCCTTTTCGAAATTACTGTGATTAATCAAAAGGATTTAATCCTATCTTGCAGGAACCAGTTAATTGAACCACACAAGAGCAACAAGTGTGTTTTGATAAATTGATAAATATCCTTGATATTTCAATTTAAATAATCAAGAAATGACAACCTTGGAGACAACCAGATAATGTTTTCAATAAATTCGACAAACAATTGACACCACAATTGGATCACCAGATAAATATGTTCTTCTCCATTATGTAATTTTAAAAGCTTTTATAATACATATCATGATGTTTTATTTCGACAACTATTCACCCTATCCAACTACCTAACCTACTTATTTCTCCTAAATCTAATATATCCCCCTTATGATACAATTTCACTTTGTATATATACATTTCTATTTTAGGGTTACAACCCTTCACAATAGTTGTCCAATGTGATTCCTCTTTTCAGCGCACCTCTTTGTTTAAAATATTTAATTAGTTGCCTTTGGAAAATTAAATATTTTATCTTTAACTTTCATTTTGCATTCTTGTGAAGAATTAATTTTGGTAATTATCCCTTGCTGAAAATTTCACCTTTCTCTTGCTAAAATAATTGCCCGCTTCATGACTTCTTTGGTGAAAAATGTTTCCCATCCTGGTGAAAGTATTTTACCTTGTATTTAGTTCATGCATTTTTATTCAACAAAACTAATCACCCACTTCAAAGCTTTTTAGTTTTCTCCGTGAAGATTTACTTTCAATCATTTAAAATATTCTAGGTAAAATAATTACCCCGCCCTTGGTGAAAATATTTCATATTTCAATGAGAATATTTTACTTTATGAAGAAAATATTTTATTTTTCCATCTTCACCTTTATTCTATAATTTCTCATTTTATTACTCTCGTGATTTCATTCCTTTTGGATTTTACCTATATTTTATGAATATAATTCTTTTGAATATTTATTTCCTCTTTCAAGCTATCGGCATGACAAGCTCTCATCGATAAGACTTCAATCCGACTTTGATTCTCTTGCCGATAAATTTCTTCATTACTTATTTATCTTCCAAATATTTTACAAAGTTTAAACTTTATAAAAAATTGAAATATTTAGGGTTTTGAAAACATCCATATTCATTTTAAAACATACCTAATGTTTTAAAATATATGTCATTTGAACTTTAGAACTTAAGAACGAATTTTTCAATTTCGGCTGGAGAGCAAATAAATTAATTTCACCGCAGGAACACGGAGCATCCTGCAGCCATGAAAATTTGCAAGGGACTGTGATCAATTATTTTGGAAGTGGGTTTCTGACGTATTTTGAACAACTCACCAAATCAAAGTACTTCCTTTGTAAACTAACCCTGTCAGAGCATGTAGTGAGAAAAATGAAATTTTAAATTAATGCACCAAATGAGTTCAGAATTCAATGAATTTGAAATTGGAGATATTTGAGGCCAAAATACCAACTGGGTCATATGTCATCCTTACAATTTCAAAATCTGCAAATTTTTTGGAGTGTCAAATCTAGCCTGGGGCAATCGTAAAAAGATTAAAAAACATACCAGAACTCCTCCGACAACCATGAAAATGAATATACATGTTGAGTTTTGATAAGAGAGTATGCTCATCAAATGGTTTGGCATGAAGTTTTCTGAATTGAAAACTATAAATTTCCAAAGTTGCTTACTCAGCATTTTCTGAAAATTACCACTGTCAAACTCAATTATAACCCTCTATTTGCCCCTTTTGAAAAAATATCAAATGTGATCTTGAGAAGCTATAAATTTGGATATTATCTCATTTAGGCATGTTGAACATGTGTGCAAGAGGGTTTTTCACCAACCATCTCCATTCATGAAATATCAAACACCAAAGTTGACCATGTTGTAGCTGTTCTAGAAGTGCAGTCTTCAAACTGTGTAAAATCCATTTGGTTTTGGCTTTGCAAAAATATCAAATGATGCCCTTGAGACTTGAAAATTGGCATGGAGGTATAATTTGGTGTAGATAATTCAAGGCACCAATCATTTTGTCATTATCATCATCCATTTTCTTAATATTCACCCTCAAATTTGACCATTTTAACAGATTCTTCACTGTACTGACAACAGATTTTGTCAAAATTGATCATATGAAGCTGAAAAATGGCTTGGATACTCCCATATGCTAGACAAACATGTTTGCAAAGTGGTTTGGCATAAAAAAAAACAAATCCAAAGTTATGATTTTTCAAAATGAGCTACATAGGCAGATTTTTCAACTTTACTTTTGAGTGCCAAAATCAAATTTTCACATATGGGAATATAAAATTTGCATGAAATTTTAGGCTCCAACACACCTTACCACCAATAAGCATTCCATTAACTTGTCCTTCAAAAACATACACACCTCCACCATATTCACCTCCATCTCACAATACAAGTAATGACCCTCTCATACACCAAATTTTCCAAACCATTTCATCCCTTCAAAAAAAAAGTTTCCACTATCAACCAAAATCAAATTGGCCCACCTACATATTATGTCAAAAGTAGCCCCTTGTCGCTGGAGATATTGTGAACACTGATGCCAAAAGGTGTAGAGGTGCCTAGATTTGAGAAATATGGGGGGAAGGTAGATCCTTCTAACCATGTTTCCACCTATACCACATTATGTAGTGACTTTGTCTTTGATGACAAGCTCTTGGCTAAACTTGTTCCTAGATCCTTGAAGGATACTGCTTTAGAATAGTTTTCTTTGTTGCCGATAAACTCAATTTGTTCATTCAATGAAATTTTTGAGGCATTTATCAACCATTTCCAATTGCATATGACTCCTAAGATGACCTTAGCCGATTTTATGATATGTAAGCAAAAAGAAGAATAAAATATTATCAATTTTATCTTGTGCTATCAATCACTTTATTCCCAAATCAATGTCAAGCTTCCCAATCCTCACCTTCAAAAGATGTTCATAAAGAATTTATAAAGAAAGATACAAGACAAGCTTACCATGATGAAATTCCCCTCCTTCATGCACTTATGTACTGCTTTACGTGATTATCAAAACTCCATTAGTAGTCATGAAGTAAAGTCCACTTCTAGCCAAACTGAGAAGACCAAGTCCACAAACTTAAATAATTACCAAGCTTTTAGAAAAAGAAAAAAAAAAGTTCATCCAACTAAATCCCCCTCAATAAACCACTCAACAAGTCAATAATGAAGTAGCTACCGTAAAAGCAACGATGCCCTTTAACTATGGGGACCCAAAAAGATAATTCACTCCCCTACTCGACACCGTTCATAATACAATGACCCAGTTTTTAGAACAACAAATGATCACCTTTCCTCCCAATCCTAATAAGCCTCTACCTTTGAACTTTAGATCAAATGCTTATTTCCATTATCACAGACAAAATGGACACAACACAAAACATTGTAAGCATCGTAAACATCTTGTGCAAGGCATCATTGATTCTGGTTGGCTTTCCGTTGGAGGTGCTAATGATCAAGGAAATAAGTTTGTTTCCCCTCTTGACCAGAATTTGTAAATCTTTACCAACCCCATGTTGAAACATAATATTTAATTTTTCAAAGCTATTGAAACTACAAAGACTGATGTGATGAATTTTGACATGAATTATGAGAACATAGATACAATTCAAAAATGTCCTATGGATACTGATCAACAAGAAAAAAATCCTATCGATGGTTTGGTTGCATTGTTCGAAACTCAACATCGTAAGGGTCGAACTAAAAATCCTCTTAAAATTGCTTTCTCCTCTAAAGATACTTAAACATGCACCCAATGGTCCTCTTTACATAGCCAGTCAAATCTATGACAAGTCCACTAATGGGATATTTATAGATCTCGTCTATGGAGAGAACGTGATCACCAAGGAATTCTTACTTATGCATGATCTCTACCAAGAAACATATGATAAACCAAAAGCATGGATCAAGATGCATAATGGTTTCACTTTCTCTACAATGGGATCAATCACCTTACCTCTGCAAATAGGACCAAAAATGCTACATGTCTCATTCTCCATCATATCAACATTAGATCAATTTTGTGTGAAGTTAGGCTATCCATGGATTCATTCCATGAATGCCATCCCTGTGATTGTGCATAAATGCTTAAAGTTTCCCTTTGACAATGAAATTTTCACTGTGCATCATAGTAGTTTTAACCCTTTGTCTTCCCATGGAAACTTTTCATTAGACTTCTTCTGGCTCAAGCCTATGGAATCTATTAAACCTTGAGAAGACCTCTTTTTCAAATCCTACCAAAAGTTCAAGGAAAAGTACATAGAAAAATTATCCCTTTGAAACATACCTCATCCCACAACTGAGCCTACCATCCTTGATGAAACCATGATTGAACCAAAATGCATGCCAAACAACCAAGACTAACCTAAGACAAAACCTCTACTTTCCTAGAAAAGACTAAGAGATAATGAAACCAAACCCGTTATGCCTCCTAGAATAAAACAAGTTTACAAAGTCAAAGAGAAAATGGTTGAAAAACCTTCCATGGTTTCTTCCATTCCTCCCCTTACAGAAGAAAAGAAACTTATGGTTGATCATCCCACTCCTACACAAACCAACTTGAATTTACCAAAGTAAAAGAAATAGAGATGCTAGAGAGCGTAGGCATAGACGTCATGCCCTTGGTTGAAAGTTAAATGATGAAAAAAACAAAGAAAATAAAAATCCAAACCTAACAAAATAAATGCATAATGAATCTCCCTCGCCACAAAAATATCATATAGTGCAACCACAACATGAGATAAACCCTTCTTTAGAAATTATCATTCAACCTCTTGTTGTGATTAATTTATATGATGAGGAGGAGATTACTAAAATTGATGAGGAGATGCATAATGAGTTGAATACATTATTTTCCTCTTCTATGAGCTTAAACAATAATTCTCTTAAGAAGAGTGTTGAACTTGGTAATGACCCTAGTTTGGAACTTCCTATTGTCCCTTTAGCTAGTTGTTTGCCTTCTACATACACTAAACACAATTGGGATGCAGGCAACTTGCTCATAGGTTGACTTTCATGTACCTTACTATTCTTCTACATTTTTTTTTTCATCTTCTTTTGTGTGATTACATGTGTGTTATGTGATCCCCCATGATACTTGATGTTCTTTCTCTCTCTTTGTGACATTCATCTATTTGTACATGCATTCTTCTCTATGTCATAAATATTTTCCTTTTATATTTTTCATTTGTCTTGTGTTTTCCTTTTGGGGATGACACAAGGCATCGATACATTCATGTCTCTTCCATGTTGACCCAAAATATTTTTCTTTACTATTCTTTATCTCTTTTCTTTGTCTTGTCTTTTCCTTTTGGAGATGACACAAGGTGTCAAGACATTCATGTCTATTCCATGTTGAACTGAAAGGTTTTTCTTTTTTTTCACTCTCTCTTTGTGTCACTCTTTTAGTTCTATGAGTATTTGGGGAGTGATGATAGTTCTAAGATCTCTAAAAACATTGTAGCAAGAACATATTGACCCCAAATCCATAGATCCCTTATGTGTTTGGATTTTTATTTTGGGGGAAACCCTTTTTATTTTTCAATTTTCATGACGTAGCTTTATTTGGAAACATATGACTTGGAATAGGGCTTTCCAAATTATCTCTCATGTCCTCTTTTTTGTTAGCATTTATCATTTTCTACTTTAAAGTAATTGCTCACAGCATGGTGTTTAGAAATTTCTTTAAAGTGGTGGCATGCATTGGCATTATTCTTTTGCATTTCATGTTTCATGGTGTAGTCTTCTTACTTCATGCGATGCATCTTTCACTTTGTGGTGAAATTTGGTGTGATGTCCTTATAAATTGTGATCTCTCTTAGCATATTATATTCCTCTTAGTGGCTTGATGCAACACACTGCATCCCCTAAGTTTTGAATTTTTTATTCTTTGATTGGTCCTCTCTTGCAGACATTAGGCACAATGTTTCCTAAGTTAAAGACCTTACATGAACTAAGCAAGACTCCTTTGAACATTCTTTACATTTTTCATTTACAAAATTTTGGTTATATGGCCACCTTGCATAATACACCTTGCGTGTTTGTGGAGCCATCTTGTTTGTTCATGAGTCCCAAGCATACGAAGCTTTGCTTGTCTCATGAAGCTCAAATTTCATTGTTGTGTGATGCCTTAACAAATTTATCAAGAGGTATAACTTTGGTATGGTTTGACAGGAATCCCAATCGATGCATGACTTTCCTATAGTCACTCACATGTGTGTGAGTAAATATCGGCCATGTGTGTATTTTATCTCACTTCTTTGGATACTCACCCAGCGGATGACCTAAAGTTTCGTTGCCTTAGAGTGAGCATGAATTTTCAAATAAACAACCTAGATCTAATCCACATCATGTAGGACAAATGGTCGAATCTTGATCCATCCACCCATTTTTGTTCTATTTTTCTTTTATTTTTGTCTTTGGCAATGTATTCTTGTGCCTTGATGATGCTCTTTATATTATTTTCATGAGTGTTCTTTTGTGCCTATTTTGGTTTTCTATGGGACCTTGATCCTAGGGCTTATCATCCCTCTTTATCATTTTCATCCTATCCTACCGACATTGGTACACTTGGATGACCCTTGATGTGAATTTGTATACTTTAGTTCAATTTTGAAGAGTTCATCCTCTCACTAAAGTGTGGGCTAAATGTAGTGTTGAAAAATGTCGTCTGTGACATTTTCACACTTGTTCAGGCCCTCCTTATAAAATTAAGCTTAATGATGCCTTGACTTAGTGTTGTAATGTGTTTAACACACTCACATTAGGCCTTGGGACCTTGTAAACTAAATAAAAAATCATACCTTATATAGGGTTTTGTGAAGTTTTGTAACACACTTTCACACTTTTCTAAGGTTGTCATTAATAATTGGGCTTCTTTATGCTTTAATTGGCCTTATTTTGCATCCACAAGCCTCATTTAATGCATATTTTCAAGGATGATCCTAACATAAACCAACATCCAGTCATGATTCAGATATTTTTAGGTCGTGTTGCCTAGATTTAGTGATCTAGGACTCATACGCCACCTTGGGCATATGAGTCCCACCTAGGTTTTTGGGTCCCAATCTGGATTTCACACCTTTCTAAGCATTTTTGAAAATGGTCCCATAATTAATGCCTAATGGGACTCATACACCACTTCTGGTGTATGAGTCCCGTGTGTCTGAAAATCAAAATTAATTCAAATTCTTGGCAAGATTTTTTCCTCCTAGATCTGATGTCGTCTTGTAGTGTTGTAATTTTGAGAAAATAGGCATAAACAAGTATAAATACAAGGTTATTTCACTTATTTTTCATCTAACAAGAAATAAAGTGACCTAGCAAGTTGAATGAACATTATTATAGCAAGTTTGAGTTCACAAGAGCATTCAAGGGCTGATTATCAAGTGTTTTTATAGCATTCTTCAAGCATCAAGCATCATGTCAAAGTCATCATGCATCATGTTTATTTTGAGCTAACAATTGTGATGTAGGGTTTCATGATTCAAGCTAACATTCCATTCAAGATCTATCCTATTCAAGAAAGAGTCAAGATCTACATCCATTGGAACCACTTCATACATGTTTGTAGCACTTTATTGCTAGGGTTTTGTGAGTTGTAACATTGCATGTTTTTCATTCATCATTCTCTTTTCCTATTTCATTTCATTGCAAGGTTTGATTACCAAAACAAGGTTTGACCGAGGCAAACTCCTTTCTACTAACAAAACAAAAATTTTCCCTCTCTTTAGTGTGTGATTTGTAGATCTAGGTTGAAGACATATCAAAGAGTGAGTTTGGAGAAATATTTCAAAGTTGTCACCTTGCATTGGAGATCGTTGGAAGACATCTACAAGTTGTAGATCAAGATTTTGGATCTGGAAATTAATTGGAAAAGATAGAGTAGACATTGAGGAGTACAATCAAATTTTGAATTTCCAAAAAACCCCAATTGGACTAATATGCCACTTATGGCATATGAGTCCCAATATATGTTAATTTCTATATTTTTGCAGATCCAAAATCTACACTATCAGAAACTTGTTCCTACCTAGAAACCCTAATCTGGGACTAAATCGCCCAATATGGTGTATGAGTCTCAATCAGCTTCAAAAATATTTTTTTACCATTTCAAAGCTTCATTCAGTCCTCTTCAAGTTTCTAGGTGCACACCTTTCATCTCTTAGCTTGTTATTCTATTTTGCATACTTTTCTATGTCATTTAGTAAAATATTGCATTGCATTAGGTTTAAGCATTAGCTCTTGCATTTCATTAGTCTTTCCAAGCCCTAGATTGGTGGCGAACCCCTCTTTATTCTATAATTAGACCCTAGGACAACCCTATTGCAAGATATCTTGCTCCTTTACACACTTGAGATTGAAATCTCTAGGTTTTTCCTTGAATGAGAGAGTGTGAAGATTGTTATTCTATCTCCCAAGCATAGAAGCAACAAAATTCAACCTTTCAAAATGATAACATTTTTTCCTTAAATTTGGATCAAAAAGTGTGTATTTAATAGTTTCATTAAATATTTTAATTTTACCCAGTCCTTCAACTTTTATCATTGAATTATCTCCTAAATATTTTTTCATTGCAAGTTTTCATATCAGATAAAAAAATCAACCATGTAAATCATATGTCTAGACGCTCCACTATCAAGGATTCACTCATCATTAGATGATGCAAATAATTTTATGTATAGAGAAATATTATTAGTTTGATTTTGTTTTGAGATTACTCTAAAGTTATTATTTTTATTCTTATGAAATATCCTTTGGTTTTAAAAAATAATTAAATTTTGTACTCCTAATCTACCACAATTTATAATTTTGAAGGATTGATCTTATAAGATTTATGATTTTTTTAGAATGAACAAATGATTTTTGTTTCCCTTTATTTTTTGATATTTTTGATTTCTTTGTTGACTTAAAGAGCTTCTACTTCATTTTATTTAGATTTAAGTTTTATATTACTTTCTCTTCTTGAATAAGAAGAGAAGAAAGTTTCGATAGATGAGGAAGATCATCTTTAGTTTGATACTTAGAATTTAAAAATAGTAACGAAATTCCTAAATATTTAATTAATATTTATTTGTATTATAAATATATCATTTTATATTTTTTTTATCATATTTATACCTATCTAATTTTATTCTAATTTGATACTTTTATTTTTACAAGGTAATTTAGTATTTTCATCTCCCTTCATAGGACTTATAAAAAGCTTCAATATTTATTTATTTTTTGAAAACCAATATCCTTCATGCATATATTATAATTTAAGTTTCATCCTTTGAAAGGTGATTCTATATTTCTAATATGCAAGAATAATTCATCTTCTTAATAGAATTGATAATTCTTCTTGAGATCTACTATTGAAGGAATTTATTAGATTAGACTAAATATTTCTACTTGTAGGTTATTTTTTCTGACCATCCATAATTTCCCATATGTTCCCACCCATGAATTATGCCTTAATTAGATTTTTTCTAAATAGAGTGGTTGCAACAACATATGTGTCATATCAATAAAGTGGACATGTGAGCCCATCTATTAAAATTTCAAAGGTTTGTCATAATAAACATGGATCCATCTATTAAGATTTCAAAGGTTTGTCATAATAAACATAGATATAGATTAGTTTATGTTTTTAGGCTAGATATCAATAAGTAAATCATATAGAAACATTATCCATGACAAAATTCCTTACATTATTTCACAAGTTTTTAAGTTGTTAAAAATATTGTAATTTAATATAATAAGGTATTGAGATAGTATTATTCAATATACTTAGAATCAATTGTAATATAAATTATGATTAATATTTTAATTTTATAAAAAAGGACATAATTATAATAGAAAAATATGTACCTTGGTTTGAAAATGATGAACTAAACTTTAATAATGAAAAAAATGACATCATGTATTTTATAACATGCAGATAGTTAGTCTCTCAAAAATATTAGAAAATAAAAATAAAAATCATTCTAATGTGCATTAATAAAAAAAATAACCAAAGAAAGCTAAAAATATTTATGTGGCAAACATCAATTTATGTATTCTAAAATATAAAAAAGTTCTCTAGCAAACACCTTAATTATTTTTTGAATAAACAAACATAATAAGATACATTGCAATTTCATTTTAAGGAATGAATACAAAATTCAAACATAGTATGCAATTCAATACATTAATTGAACATACTTATTTCATTGTCACATATTACAAATAATTTCTCAATAATTTAGTATACAAGTACATATTACAAGTGTCATAATGATTATAGAAAGTAAAATCATCAATAATACATTGTCATGTGAAATTTAGATAGTAACCAAGTCTTCAATATTTCTCAACTACAAGAGAGAGAGCATCACCCAAATGCTTTTCCTCTAGCAATAGACCAATAGTCCCCTACAAACCTTCCATCAAGAAGTGGCCCTACCCTTTATTACAATAGAAAATAAAAAAACCATCAAGTTCATCATGTCATCCAATAACTAGTGTTGTGTTATAAATACAAACATTTTGTCATACAACTCTAGATTCTCTCTAACTAACTATGACCCATCTGACTAATTTATAATAAATAAACACTATGAACTTGTTGAACACCCATAATATTGAGAGTGGGGCTGAATCAATATTCTACTAAACCATTTAACTACTAACCATTCAATAATTAAAACATATCTAGTTGCAACTATAAAAAAAATCATGAAAGAAATCATAACATCACATAACACATGAAAACCAAGATTTTTATGTGGAAAACCCAAAATGGGAAAAACCACAGTGAGGATTAGCTCACAATATATTATAACCAATCATAAGATATTACAGGGTGTGTTGTTAAATACGTTAGTATCAAAATGAAAACAATAAAACACACAAAATATGAAACTCTAAACTGAAGAAAAGAAAATAGTTTGATTTCAAAGAAACAAACGAAGCTTCTTCAGAGCCGTTCCATTTTCCTCTATCTCCAAGGATTTGTTTGAAGCTTCTACTCTCAGATTGTGTAAGCAAAGCGTCTCTGAATGGCAACCTATAGAATGAGTATGCAAAAGAAGGAGCTTCTCTATCCTATATGTTGGTGGAGTGAAAATGCTGATACGGATATACGCAGGGGCTGTGGTTTATGCACAGGGGCTGTGAATTGTGAATGCTATGAAATGAGATGAATAGGCCATTATATGAAATACTACTATGCTATGCTATGATGCTAGAATGCTTATGAATGCTAAAAGCTATGCTATTGCAAATTGGCTATAATTTTCCTATTGAAAGCTTCCCTGTAATTTCAAAAGACCCGGTAGTCCTTTTTATAGCTTTTTGCAGGAAAAATCTTGGCTGGCAAAGATCAATGGTTGTGAGATTGTCTGGTAGAATTGAATGGTGAAAGATGGAGAGGTTGAGAGGAAGATGGAGAATGTTGGGAGGTTGGAGAGAAGAATGGAGCCTTGTCTTCAACCCACGGGAACAAGCTTGCACATGAACAGAGAAATTAATTTTTCTATTTTGGCAGTTTGTTTCACAGTTGTTGAAGATAATGCAAATTAAATAAATAAATTTATTTAATTTCATGTGAGCTTAATTTTTAATTTTAGGACTATAGAAGATTTAATTAAATATTTTGGAATATTTAATTGTGAATAGACTTTAGAAGAAATATGGAATATTTGGAATTGAATTAGAGGAATTAATTAAATATTTGAAATATTTAATTGTGAATGGTATTTTGAATGAATGTTGAGGATTTTTAGAAGAAAAGAATATATGATCTAAATTTGAATAAAATATTCAATTCAAGATTATATGATAATTAATATAAATAAATTGTAATGTTTATTTAATTAATTAAGAAATCGATAAGAAAAGTGATTAAATAAACTTATTTATTTAATCAAGATGAAAGAATGAATAATGTAGATCGAATTCAGAGATTTAATTAAATATATTAAAAATATTTAATTAATTACCAGACAATTGTGATGTGACCATTTTCAGGTGTATACATTTTTCCCCTCTTTGAAGTGATGTGTTTTACACATTGCTTCAAAGAATTTTGAGATTTTCCCCAGATGCTGACTGTCGAATGTTGATAGGTATATACCCCCTCGGACGATGAATCGATAAAATTTTGAATTTTGTGAATTTTCAGATTTTATTTTTTTTGAAATGTTTTTCAATTTTTATGATTTTTATGATTTTTGAAGATGTTGATTCATCGTTCAAAAATAATGATGTGAAGAAATTGACCCGGAGAGATGTGAAATAAAAATTTGATGATCAAAATTGCCCATGCTATGATAAAATGTGCTAAAATGCCCCAATTTTGCCATTAAATAGGTTAAAAATGTCATTTTCCATTTTAACCTAGTAAAAATTGTAAATTTTGAGCTCTGGAGAGATAATTATGGCACTTCTGATTCACCAGCACCATTTCAAGTGCATCCGACGACATCAGCGGCTGACACACTATGGACCTCCGATATGTACCCCGTAAAACTTTTGCTTCTTGAAAATTTTTCGTTCGTTGCACGTTCATCGATGTTTTGATTGTGAAAGAGTGTATTTTAGCGCCCTTAATTATTTTCATAGCGCCCTTGATAATTTCCATAGCGCATTTGATTCTATAGCGCCTATGAGGCTTTTTGTAGCGCCCTTGATCCTTTCCATAGCACCTATGATTCTGTAGTTCCCATGATGAGTTTTGTAGCACCCATGATTGGATGTTGTTGTGATTAATAAATTTGTTCCCAAAGTTGTTGGAAAACAAATAATAGCTGATAAATTTGTTTTTAAAGTTGTTAAAAAAAAATAGGATTGATAAGTTTGTTTCTAAAGTTGTTAAAAACAAACAGGATTTTGATTATTTGCTTTCATGAAAATGAAAAACAAACAGTTGATTGATATGTTTGCTTCTAAGGTTGTTAAAAACAAACATGATTGTGATATATTTGCATTCCATGATGATGAAAAACAAATAGTGTGATTGATATGTTTGCTTCTAAAGTTGTTAAAAACAAACATGATTTTGATTATTTGGTCTCCATGATGATGAAAAACAAATAGTTTGATATTCAGATTTGATTGATGAGTCGTGATGATTTGATATTGATTTTGGTTTGATGATGTTTCAACAGGAGAGATTGGGCGTTTTGTAGTTACGGGAGACATTCCCGAGTACATGGAGCTTGATTCCATAGCTGTTACAGTCAAATCGGGATGTGATCGAGGCATGTGGATTGACTTCATTGCTTGACATGCCTGAGGTGCGCCTCAACAGAGCTTTATTAACAGCACTCACAGAGCGGTGGCATAGTGATACCAACACATTTCATTTACCGACCGGAGAGATTACAGTGACCCCTAAGGACGTGTACCGTATCTTGAGGATCCCAGTGATGGGAGAGATAGTGGTCTTTGATAGCCGAGAGGCTGGAGGAACTAATGCTTTGAGACAGATTTTCAAAGATGATCAGATTGCTGGATACTTCATCCCATGGGGCGAGATGGCAGATTCATATCCACCCTTACCGTCTGTACTTGCAGGTTTCATTGGAGGTGTTTTGTGCCCCGACCATAGGTCGAAGGGGTTCACAGTCGGGTGGGGTCGGGTTCTGGAGAGGATGGTGATGCAGGGTACACGGTATGCGTGGGGGTCATGCATGCTTGCACATTTGTATGATGAGTTACATCATATTGTATATGGTAGAGGCCAGAGTTTTGCTGTTGGCTGTTCGTTATTACAGATATGGGCATGGGAGCACTTTTCCATTATGCAACTGTTGACTCATAATCGATGACCTATTGGTCGATCATACAGATGGGGATATAGCGATATTATTGCTCAGCCGAGATTGGGCAAACTGGATCATTGGCAGCGTCTCTTACATGATCTTGATACAATATGTTGGCAGCCATATGTAGATTGTGAGGCATGGCCAGAGGATGTGAGGGAGATACCCTATCTCTGTACATCCAGATATCTTATTGGCCATACTTCATGGATTATTGAGATATTTCTTGTTGGACGAGTATGTCGGCAGTACGGTCGGATTCAGGGTATTCCTATGGGTTCTGCTATTTATGCACGATGATAGCCAGAGATTGTAGTGTGGGGTCCACAGATTTCTTATGAGGCAGCGGTGGAAAAGTTCACTAGTTTAGGAGTTGTGATGTGGGATTATCGAGTTGATGTCCTTGACGCAGGGATGACGCCAAAGTATAGTCAGTATGTGTTAGAACATCCTGCACCACAATTGTTTGATCCTGATGAGCCTGTTGCTCCGGTTGTTGTACAGAGACCACAGAGAGGCGGTCAGAGATGACAGAGAGAGACAACTTCAGAGGGTGATGATGAGGAGAGTGGAGGTAGTGATGATGAGGAGAGTGGGGGAGGTGGTGATGGTGGTAGAGGCGTTGGGAGAGGTGGTGGTAGAGGTGGTAGAGGTAGTAGGAGAGGTGGTAGAGGTGGACCGCAGATGAGACATACAGATCCATCACCTTCAGTAGATCCAGTGATGTCGGGTCAGATATCCTCTTTGCAGAGTACAGTGCAGAGCTTATAGGGTTAGTTAGCACAGGCACAGACCTTGATTACACAGCTTCAGGGACAGTTGAGGACAGTTACTGTTGAGAGAGATACAGCCAGACAGCGGGGTGAGCAGGCTATCACTCTAGCTGATAGTCTATAGAGAGTAGCAATGAGTACCTTACCTAGTGACATGATGAGAGAGGTGACCAGAGCCACCCAAGAGGCAGAGTTCTATAGGACCAGGTATCATGATGCGGTGCCACCGGAGTGGAGGGAGAGTTATACACAGTCTCGATCTACCCATAGTCGCTCTCGGACTACCAGCAGGGGTGTGACACAGCCATTACCTCCAGGAGGGCCATCAGGGACAGGTGGAGCAGGTCCATCAGGTGCAGGTGGGACAGGTCCCAGACTAGCACCATCAGAGGATAGCACCGTCTAGTGCATTTTACATGATGTTTTTGTGATACTCTGTTTAGACATTTGTATACACCCTGAGATGATCTCATTTTTTATGATGTTATATCATGTATAGTTGACATCTTTGTACATTTTGACATTCATTGTCGAGATATATGAAATGTAACGATGATTTATGATGAGTGGTTCGATTTTCTATATATGTATAATGTGTTATGATATGATGGTTTCTCAATGTATATGTATGCATGATTTATGAAATGAGTGAAATCTATTGATGAATGATTGTATAAATATGATGGATGATACAATTTATGAATGCTTATGAATGTTTGGATTATGATGTATACTTTATTTTGTATGATTTTTCGATGCAAAAATGTATGAAAAATGTATGAAATGATGTTTTTGTGAATGTCAAAATATACTCAATCATGTATTCAAAAAGATATGAAACACTTGATACTTTGCCAGCTTTTAGGAAAATCTATAAATGTAAAATGCATATTCTAACATGAATGCAATCTATACTAACCATGCAGGATATTCGTACAATATTGCCATTCTGAGAGCTTATTTGTGCTTTTTTGTATCATCATAGAGCTTTGAAATGTTGAAAGTTAATACAAGCATCAAAGGGTATGTTAGCACCAGTGATGACCTGAGTATTGCTTTCATGAATTTTGATATAGCAAGATAATACAAGCATCTAGGTATAATTGAACCGAGATGACCTAAGTATTGCTTGCATAAACAGACAAGAGTAAACCCGTTTCCCATGCAAATTCTGAAATGTCATCAATGATACTTAGTAGAGCATGTCTCGCAACCAATTTGCATAGTACTAATGATTTCCTCGCAAACAGCAGACAAAGAAAAATCATACTCCTTCCTTGCTTTTCTAGTTCAGTACATCATTGAATTGCTCTAGAGATATGATAGAAAATCAAACAACCATTCAAATCTTGCCTAAAATATTTCAAACATTATTCAGATTAAGATCATCCAACTTTGGTTATCAACATTGATGTTTTTGTTTTGATGTTTGTTTTGGATCATGTTGTCTTGATTTCAATTGGCATTGAATAAGCATGTTGTGATTGATTTGATACGGCAATGTTTGGTGCATTTTGGCAAACTGCCTTGTGTCTGTTTGTGAGGTTCGAAAAGCTCATTGCCCCTCTCTTGTTTAGTCTATATTGCTGCCCCCAGTGTAAACACAACCTGAATATGATGGATATGTACAAATTTCATCAAGCCATGATGAAAACATAAGGATTCCCGTTGCATGATATGGATATGAAAGACATGTACAAATGATAAATATGGATGGATGATGCCGAAAGTGAATGCAAGACATAAGCTAATAGATGGAGGAGCCTATTTAGATCACAAGTAGTGCCTGTTTGCCAGGTTTTCACCACTTGTTTTTATTGCACTTTTTCAGGACTTTTTCTGATTTTTTTGGATTTTTTCAAGACTTTTTCTAATTTTTTTGGATTTTTTTCAAGACTTTTGATTTTTATGATTTTTTAGGACTTTTTCTGATTTTTATGATTTTTTTAGGACTTTTTCTGATTTTTATGATTTTTTGGACTTTTTTTTTGGATTTTCATTTTTCTGATTTTTATGATTTTTTCATGACTTTTTTTTATTTTTATGATTTTTTCAGGACTTTTTCTGATTTTTATGATTTTTTAGGACTTTTTCTGATTTTTATGATTTGTTTCAGGACTTTTTCTGATTTTTTGGATTTTTTCAGACATAGAACTTTTTCAAATGAATGCTATTGATCGTCTCTTCAAACAAGTCCCCTTCTGACGTAGATAACTGATATGCACTAGAACCATATGCTACAATGATGACAAATGGACCAAGCCAGTTTGGTTCAAATTTTCCTTTCTTTTCACTGTCTTGCTAATTATGTGGATTTTCTCTCAAAACTAAGTCACCTACTTAAAATGTTTGTGGTTTAACTCTGTGATTATAGCTATGAGACATAACTTGTTGATAACCCTTCAAATGGTCAGCTGCATGTTGACGTCTTTCATCTAATAGTTCTAACTCTTGCAGACGAGATACTTTGTATTCTTCATCATTTATCAATCCCTTGAGTGAGACCCGGAGCGAAGGTATTTCAACCTCTAATGGTAAGATTGCTTCTGCTCCATAGACCAAGGCATATGGGGTAGCTCCTGTTGGTGTGTGAATACTGGTTCTGTATGCCCACAAAGCTGGATTTAATTGGACATGCCAATCATGACCTGCATCATTTACTGTCTTCTTCAAGATCTTCAAGATTGTTTTGTTTGAAGCTTCCGCTTGACCATTTCCTTGTGGATAGTAAGGTGTAGAGAACCTGTGTTGGATGTGAAATCTTTCACAAAATTGGTCAACATCCTGATTCTTGAAAGGCCTCCCATTATCAGTGATTATAGAATTTGGAATTCCATATCTACAAATGATGTAATTCAGGATGAATGAAGAGATTTGTTTACCAGTCATGGTCGTCAAAGGAACAGCTTCGATCCATTTTGTAAAATATTTCATAGCTGTAATAATGAATTTATGCCCATTTGATGATGAAGGATGAATTTTTCCAACAAGATCTAGTCCCCACTGAGAAAAAGGCCATGTCAGAGTGAAAGGTTGCAGTTCCTGTGCAGGTGCATGAATAAGATTCCCATGGATCTGGCATTTAGAACACTTCTTGACACAAGTAAAAGAATCTTTTTCCATGGTAGGCCAATAATATCCCATCCTGACAAGTTTCTTGGCTAAAGTCAAACCACTTGAATGAGTTCCACAAATACCACCATGAACCTCTTGTAAGGCTTTTTCAGATTCGTCACGTTCAAGACATCGAAGGAGTGTACCATCAAGACCATGTCGGTAAAGGATGTCGACGATCAAGGTATAACGGGACGATTGGCGTATGAAATTCCTTTTTTGGTTTCGAGATAAGTCTGGAGGTAAGATATTATCTTTCAGGTAGGTATAAGTTTTTCCATATAAAGGTGAGTCAGAACCGATTAAATGATATATGACTTGGGTCTCAGAATTATCATAGGCAGGAGAAAACAATTGTTCCACCAAGAATTCGTACTGTTTTTTATCTTCTGACAATTGTAACAAGGAAGCAATTGTAGCCATTGCATCTGCAGCTTTATTATCAATCCTTGAGATTTGTGAAAACTTGATTGACACAAAATACTTTTTGAAATCATCCACCATGTTCTTATAAGGTAGTAACTTATCATCTTTAGTTTGATAATCATCATTAATTTGATTAATGACAAGTTGTGAATCACCATAGACTTGTAGCTCTGTAATTTGCCATTCCAAGGCTATTTTTATCCCTATAAGCAATGCCTCATATTCAGCTATATTATTTGTACAAGGAAATAGCAATCGATATGATTTTGGAATGTTATCTCCTTCAGGTGTGATAAAAATAATTCCTGCCCCCGAGCCTTGTTGCGTGTAGGATCCATCAAAGTACAATGTCCATGATTTCTGAATTTTTGTTGTGAAGACATTTGCATCAGGAAACTCAATGTGCATTGGATTTTCTTCTTGTAAAGGTGCTTCGACCAACTGATCTACAATGACCTGTCCTTTAATAGCTTTTCAATCTACATAGTGAATGTCAAACTCACTTAAGATCATTACCCACTTTGCAAGTCTTCCTGTTAAAGTAGCTCTGCTTAAAAGATATTTTAGTGGATCAATTTTGGTTATCAGCTTAACTGTATGAGCCAACATATAATGACGTAACTTTTGAGAAGCAAACACCACTGCGAGGAAAGCTTTTTCAATGAAAGTGTAGTTTAATTCATGACTTGTTAAAGTTCTACTAATATAGTATATGGCCCTTTCTTTGCCTGTAGAATCCTCTTGTGCTAGTAATGCTCCCAAGGATACTTTTGTTCCTGAAATATAGAGTATGAGTGGCTTTCCTGGAATGGGTGGAATTAAAACTGGTGGGTTCATAAGATATTGCTTGATCTGATTGAATGTTGCTTCACATTTTTCTTCCCATTTGAATGGAACATTTTTATGCAATAAATGTGTAAATGGTAAGCTTTTGTCTGCCAGTTGAGCTATAAACCTTCTGATTGACTGTAGTCATCCTTGCAATGATCGAAGTTGACTGATATTTCGTGGTGGCGGCATGTCCATTATAGCTTGTACTTTTTCTGGATCAACCTCTATGCCCTTTTCTGAAACAATGTATCCTAGGAGTTTACCAGATGTAACGCCGAAGACACATTTCTTTGGATTGAGTCGAACATTGAACTTCTCCATTCTGGTAAATATTTTTGACAAGATTTCTAAATGTCCTTCTCGTGTATGAGATTTGGCAAGTAAATCATCAATGTAATCTTCCATGAATGTATGCATCATATCATGAAAAATTGTTGTCATTGCTCTTTGATAAGTGGCTCCTGCATTCTTTAACCCAAATGGCATTACGTTCCAGCAATAGGTACCCCAAGGGCATGTGAATGTTGTTTTATCTTGATCCTCTGGTGCAATCTTTATCTGGTTGTATCCTGAAAATCCATCCATTAATGAATACATTGCATGGCCAACAGTTAAATCAACAATCATATCTATGTTGGGCAAAGGAAAGTCATCTTTGGGACAAGCTTTGTTCAAATCTCTGAAATCTGTATAAACTCTAACCCTTCCATCTGGCTTTGAAACAGGTACAATATTGGAAATCCATTCTGCATAGTCAATAGTCCGAATGAATCCAACATCTAAAAGCTTTTTTAATTCCTCTTTGACCAATAATGCAACATGTGGATGCATTTTTCTGAGTTTTTGCTTCACAATTTTTGCCCCTGCGTTTATATATAAATGATGCATTATCAGATTAGGATCTAACCCTAGCATATCAGCATATGACCAAGAAAAGTTGATTTGATTCTCCTTCAAGAACTCCATGAATTTCAATACTTCTTTGACTATTAATGACGCTGCAAGTTGCAAGATTTTTGGTTGCTCTGTTGTACTTATGTTGATTGATTATGTTGGTTCGATCAAAATAGAAGATCTTTCGTGATAATGCTTAGGAAGAGTGTCAAGTTTCTCATCCTTCAGTGCCTCAGAAAGGTTTTCACTGTTAGATTCGCTCTTTATTTTTCTCTTGTTGTGATCTACCACTGCCATTTTTTGGTTTTCACTGATAGATCCATCTTTTATTTCATTTATTTTGTAGCTAAGAGACTTGACACCCTCCTTATCAAAATCGTGAGTATGAAATTCTTGGATGAAACAATTTTTTTCCTCATTAGAAGAACAAAGGAAATTTATAATGTCCTCATCATCATGAAATGTAGAGATATGGATAGGTGCATCATTGTCCCAATCAATAAGTTCTGGATAAACTAAAGGCATAGGATCATTAGGTTGGGTAAGGTCTTGAGCTGTCAAAGTCATGATGTGGTTGTCATCTTCATGGTAGACAAGGTCTATGATGGTATTCTCCTGTTGATTGTCAATCTCGTTAAAATATGAATCGTCCTCACTTGAGTCATGATCGCTTTGTAAAACATAATCAAGTGGAGGCCTTGATCCTTCTCCTTGTATGAGAACAGGTGCATATTTGTGTATGGTATCAACTTGTTTGTCTCTCCAAAATTCATCATTATAATTGGTGTCCCATTCATATTCATTAGAATCAGTATCTGAACCATTCTGCAATTGGAAAACTGATCCATGTAGAGTGACATCTTCATGGTGTTTATCTAAAATTGATTCTCTTTCATAAGTTTGTTGTGCTTGCTGTAAAACTGGCTCTTCTTTATCCTTACCATATCCCAATCCTGTTTTATCATTTGGATGTATTGAAATAGGTTGAATTGGCTCCACGATTCCTTCTCTTCTTTTTCCTATAGGACCATTTCCTTCATAGCCCATTTTCTGCATGATAGCGTACCCCTTACCATATTGTTCTGTAGGTAACTTAATGTGCAAGAGAGATTCATCTTCATCTTTGTATAGCCAACTTAGGATGTCCCTATCTTCAGCTTCTTCCTCAGTGGTGTTTGCTTTAGTGAATTGTCCATCAAACTTTGTGATTGGCACAGAAGCTTGGGACATAGAGGTTGTTGCAATCTTTTGATTTAATAAGGTTAGCTGACCATGTGATCTCGAAGAAGGAGGTAAGGTAGAAAGAGATAGCGAGTATTCGCCTACTCCTTTGTCTTTAAAATTTAGCTTAGTGTCAAGATTCTTTGTCAATTCTTGCAGTTGGCCTTGTAGATTGGAAGAGGAAACAACAAGAGCCTCCCTATTATGTGGCACAAAGGTGTCTTGAGTTGCTCGAAGATTTGAACAAGTTTGTGTGCTATTGTAATCAGATTGTATAGTTATTTCCTGTCCATTATATGGAAACTTGAGGCATTGATGATACGTTGTTGGTACTGCTTGCATATCTTGAATCTATGGATGACCCAAAAGTATGTTATAGGAAATATCCTGATCTAGAACCTGAGAAAATGTGTTTTTCACAACAGGTCCCACTTTGATAGGTAGCATTATTAGTCCGTTAGAAACTCTTTCTTCATCATCATATGCCTTGATAGTTATTTTCCTTCGTGGATCAATAGAATTTTCTGATATTCCCAAGGCATGTATTAGCTTTAAGGTACAAATGTTTAAACCAGCTCCTCCATCTATTAAGACACGTCTGATTCGGTGTTTATGGATCATGACTTCAAGATAGAGTGATGAATTATGTGGATGTGCCATGGAAGCATCATCTTTTTCGGAAAATGAAAGACAAGTGGGGGAAGACAAATTTCCCACCATGGCTTGAAATTTGTTTACATCCAGATCAGTGTCAACAGTTGTGTTTACAAGAGCTTCTAAAATATTCTTGTGTATGGGGGATATTTTGAGAAGTTCAAGGATGGAAATTTGAGCTGATGTTTTTCTCAATTGATCAACTAGATTATAATGACTTGGAGGAGAAATAGTTTCCTTAGATGAACTTCCTTTTAAGACAACTTTTGCTTGTCCTCTCGTGGTCACATTAACCTATTGATATTCTTGTTTTCCCTTGATTTTGATAACATTTACCCGTTGATCATCAACATAGATGTGACGGATTATATTGTCTTCAACATTATGTATGTTTTTTGCTTTGGTATCTGATGTTTCCCCTTTTTGATAGTTCGGTAAAGGATCTTTGAATGCTTGATGATCGTCATTGGTATGATGTCCTTCAATTGTAATGGTGCCATTGTCAATTAAATCTTGTACTAGATTTCGCAAAGCTTGACAATTATTCGTTCTATGACCTTTACATTGATGATAATTGCAATAATACGAATCATTCCACGATGGTGGTTTGACTCGTGGCTCATAATCTCTTTGTGGTGGTAAGGTGATAACCTTATTATCAAGAAGCTCCTTGAGAGCAGACTCAAGAGATTGACCCAAAGTGGTAAAATTCCATCGATTTGAAAAGAATGGAGGTCTGGACGGATTTGATATTTGGGTATTGCCAAGATTGTTATTGAAATTACCACGATTATCCTTGGTGTTTTGATTGGTCATGCTTTCTTGCTTGTAGTTTTGTCCTTGTTGATTGTTGTTTCCTTGTTGGTTGATATTTCCTTGTTGATTGTTTCGTGGAGCACTTGATAGATTAAAGATAGATGGTCTTGTTCATAGATTATTTGCATCTACTATACCATCATTGACAACATTTTTTTTTCTATTCCAAAACCTTGTTTTATCGTTGTTGTTTTGGTTGGATGTACTTGGATTATCAAGTTTTATCACTCCTCGTTTAACCAAGGCCCCTTCAATGGTGATTGCATTTTCAATCAATTTTTCAAAGTTATGAGGACAATGAAGGTTAAGCCTATAGCTTAATTCTTGATCTAGGCTATTGATGAAGATATCCATCTTTTCCTTTTCAGGAATAGGACAGAATATCGTGCAAACAACCTTCTCCACCTTTGCAAAAATGTAGTGAAGGATTCTCCTACTTTTGTTTCACTTTACAAAGATCAAGCATTGTTATCTGGTGTTGGATGTTGTAGGAGTATTGTGATATAAACTGATTTATTAACTCCTCAAAGGTTTTGATGGGGGGAGTGATCTTAGAAAGCCACTCCATGGATTGTGCACCTAGACTTCGTGGAAATAATCGCATTAAGTAGGTATCGTCATAGGCGAATTCTAGACTCATATTTCAGAAATCCCTCACATGTTCAATGGGATCAGTTTTTCCATTGTACCTATCAAATTTAGGGATTTCGCAATGTTTTGGAAAAGGGATCATTTGAAGACTCCTATCGAATGGATAAGGAGATATGTCTTCCAAAACATACTTCTTTGTTGTGCCCCCTTGCATCTCCTTTATTTTCCCTTGTAATTCTTTTACTGTTGAGTAAGGGCACTAAAGTCATTAGGAGGAGTTTCAGGATTCTGTTTAATCCCTTCTATATCAAAATTGTAAGGTAACTTAGCTCCTTGATTAGCTAATGAAAGAAAATATCTTTCTTTGTTTCGTTCTAAAATCCTTTCCATAAGAGTATGGAATTGGGGATCTTGCTCTGCTTCTTGAAGCTTTTCTTCTGTTAATTCGTCACTATTAAACATATCCTCTTCTTTCTCATTATGGTCACCCATTTTGCTTGTAGTGGTTTCTCCTTCATCTTTTTCCATGTGTTTTCGAGATCTCATGAAGATAGGCATAAGCTTTGTTCCAAATTCTACTCACTTTTGATCAAAAGAATGAAATAGTGCAATTTGTGATAGGTATGAAAGTCAAGATAGAATGAAGATTCTATGACTTACAAAGGTTTCTAATCTTTAGCTTGTGTTCCCTAATTGAAAGGATGAAAATCCTGTTGGCGGGAATTTAAGCAAAAGATCAAGAAAAAGATGATTTTGCACTTTATAAAGTTTGATCCTAGTTTTGTAAAAGGATGGATTTTGTGATGAATGCCTAATGTGATTGAGTTCTCTATTGCAGAATTTGATTTGGACGAGTAGAATATTCAATTGTAGGTTGGGGAATATAACAAAAACGAATATGTTGACTATGGTTATGCCTTTGAGAAAGGGCTCTTCTTTGAAAGAAGGCTTGTGAGTATAAAGGTTCTATAGCATAATCATCGGTGAAACCTCTAACACAGTCATGATATCGATGAAGAAAGGTTCTATATTTGAGTAAAACCTTTCGGCTTTGATACAAGAATCGTCTTTTCTTCAATAGTTTCTTGTAGCTAAGGGGTTTCTTTGGCTTTTTGATTCATTTGAGAATGGATTTCTTAACAAAAGTTGTGGATTTCCAATTTCGTAACATGAGAGTAATCAATGTAATCGTGAATTTTGGATGATCTTTACTGAATTAATGTATTGAAAACACATCAAGCAATTTGTAGAATAGTTGTTTTAAGTAGTATGCTAAACATCAAGTGTATGACCAAAATGTTTTTCAAAAAGTGTTTTAATGGGTTTTACACATGATAAACATTTCAAACAAACTCACTCTTAGTACTCAGATAGGTCATCATAGTAATCAATAGCCCACATCTTAGAACTGCGTCGACTCACACAGCCATGTCACCCCCGAAAGGGCACCCGTTTTTTTGTCTTTTCCAGGTGCATACTTAGAGTGACGGAAGTGGATACCAGATCCCCTGAGCAAACAGTCCTTGGCAGTTATATGGTGAGTATCTTGGGGGTAGATTCTTCCCTCCCCTGCACTGTGATTATTATGACGTTTAGAAACTGACTTCGGTTGGATATTACACTAAGTTCGTAGTAAGGGTTTCCGTTCAGTGCAGCAAATGATATACTCCCTCAAGAGACCTCCCTACCTTTAGAACAAAGGCTTTGGGGATGGTTATCAATGCACACTACCGTCAAAAGAGGGTTTCCCTAGTTTTGCTTTAAATTTTATAGTGGGGTGGAATAGCCTGGCTTTGGCTTGAACCCACTTGAGTCGTTCCTCTTGGGTGAGTACTTTTTCCCACAAGAGCAGGCTCTCTAAAAGGTTTTAAAAAAATTGGAAATTGCATGAAATGAAATAGATGAGTTTGGCATTCTGATCACCTAGTTAAGGGGAGAGCATAGGCCTATCACCGTTTAAAACAAAGCAAACAAAGATTCAATTTTAAGCCCAAATAAAGATTTGCTATGCTAGGTGAAGATGTTGCTTCACAAAAACATGGAGTTCTTTTTAGCCCAAAATTAAAAGTGAAGTGACTATCCTAGGATTGCTTGATTTTAATTTATGTGACTACCCTAGGATTGCTTAATTCTTTAATTATGTGACTACCCTAGGATTGCTTAATTCTTTCAAAAAATTTACTCTCTGCGGTCGCGTCGGATTCAGTCAAACTGTATTTAAATTACAATTTACAATTTGTAGCCTTTTCAAAAGTGTGCTATAACAAACATCATCGGCGCTGCAGGATGCTTTAAGGGCGCTGCAAGATGTTTCATGGGCGTTGCAGAATGCATTATGGGCACTGCAGGATGCTTCAAGGGTGTTGTAGATTGATTTATGGGCGCTGCAAGATGCTTCACGGGCGCTGCAGGATGCTTCAAGGGCGCTGCAGGATGCTTTAAGGGCGCTGTAAGATGCTTCAAGGGCATTGAACTGGGTATGAATTTTGTTGAAGCTTGTTTATTGCGCTAATCCGCTGTTTTTGGCCGTAACCTGTTAGGAAAATCTGCAATAAAATGTTAAAATTGGGGCAAGAGCCACACAGTGGGTGCCAAAAATGTGTTGTTAAATATGTTAGTATCAAAATGAAAACAATAAAACACACAAAATGAAACTTTAAACTGAAGAAAAGCAAATAATTTGAATTCAAAGAAACAAACGAAGCTTCTTCAGAGCCGTTCCATTTTCCTCTATCTCCAGGGATTTGTTTGAAGCTTTTTCTCTCAGATTGTGTAAGCAAAGCTTCTCCGAATGGAAACCTGTAGAATGAGTATGCAAAGGAAGGAGCTTCTCTATCCTATATGCCGGTGGAGTGAAAATGTTGATACGGATATACACAGGGGCTGTGGTTTATGCACAGGGGCTGTGAATTGTGAATGCTATGAAATGAGATGAATAGGCCATGATATGAAATACTACTATGCTATGCTATGATGCTAGAATGTTTATAAATGCTAAAAGCTATGTTATTGCAAATTGGCTATAATTTTCCTATTGAAACTTCCCTGTAATTTCAAAAGACCCGGCAGTCCTTTTTATAGCTTTTTGCAGGCAAAATCCTGGCTGGCAAAGATCAATGGTTGTGAGATTGTCTGGTAGAATTGAATGGTGAAAGATGGAGAGGTTGAGAGGAAGATGGAGAATGTTGGGAGGTTGGAGAGAAGAATGGAGCCTTGTCTTCAACCCACGGGAACAAGCTTGCACATGAACAGAGAAATTAATTTTTCTATTTTGGCAGTTTGTTTCACAATTGTTGAAGATAATGTTGAGCTTAATTTTTAATTTTAGGACTATAGAAGATTTAATTAAATATTTTGGAATATTTAATTGTGAATAGACTTTAGAAGAAATATGGAATATTTGGAATCGAATTAGAGGAATTAATTAAATATTTGAAATATTTAATTGTGAATGGTATTTTGAATGAATGTTGAGGATTTTTAGAAGAAAAGAATATATGATCTAAATTTGAATAAAATATTCAAGTCAAGATTATATGATAATTAATATAAATAAATCGTAATGTTTATTTAATTAATTAAGAAATGGATAATAAAAGTGATTAAATAAACTTATTTATTTAATCGAGATGAAAGAATGAATAATGTAGATCGAATTTAGAGATTTAATTAAATATATTAAAAATATTTAATTAATTACCAGACTATTGTGATGTGACCATTTTCAGGTGTATACACAGGGCACAGTGCCAAGATGCACTGTCCTTAAAAGGCTCACAACCTAAAATGATTATAAAAGAGTATGACTCATTTCCAAATAGATGAACTAAAGAAATACACCTTTTGTGTGTAGATTTTAGTTCCAATTAAGCTTTGGAAAATAAAATCCTGCGCTAGTTTGTAGGTACACAACAACTTCCAACAACTTTGCAGAATAACACACTTTCACATATCATACATGCATCTTCTTCCTATGTTTCTAACACTTATTACAAAACTGTTTCATACATATATATACCAACTTACATCAACATACATCAATTGGGTGAGCCTAATTAGATGTAAACATACTTCATTCAAAATAGCTTGCCGACACCAAACAAAAACTTCTTTGGCGCTAAAAAAAACATGGAAGACATAAATTAGGTTAGCTTAGACCTAATAAAGAACTCTTTAATCACCCATGAAGTGAACACCACTTAACCATGTCAACCAAAAGAATATGCAATGCTTATATGTTGATCTTTTATCATTTAAATCTCTCAACCTATTCAAACAAAAAAATTGAAAAATCATCCATAGCTAAAATTAATAGTCCTGACCAACATATTAAAACCACATAGATAGATCTTCTAACATGAACAATTCTAGACCAAATTACCAGATCAGAGTAGTAGAACCATAGTTTACCAGATGAACAAAACTATTACAAACCAATGTTGGCATCTATGACAACACACTAGAGGGCTTCTTCTTCATTCTTCCAACAATCTCCCCCTTTTTCATTGATGGAAACATGTGCCAAAAATGGAGAAAAAATATTCACACTCTAAACCCAAAATGTGTGAGCTCAACTCCCCCTTTCAGATATACATAAAAACCAAAAATTTCACAACATTATTTTTTCTTACACAAAACCTTCTCCACACAGAACCTTCTCCCCCTTTGACATCAAGTACAAAGGGTAAATAAAAATAAAAATATTTGATTAGGAACTAGGAGCACCTTGTAATTCCTTGAGAATAGCTTCCCAAGTAGGTTTTCCATCAACCCAGATCCCCTTTGCTCTAATAAGTGTTTGATGCAATGATTCCAATTCAACTAGGCATGATTCTCCTTTCAGAGTAGATGGATTAAGATTCACCTTTTCTAGTTTCTCTAAATCCACTAAGGAACTTGATATAGGAATGTTTCTAGACATTATCAAATCTTTGGGTTGTTCAAACCACCTTATTGCATCTTCTTTCTACCTTTGTAAGATGAAAAACTTGCTCTACAAGTCTACAATGGATTAAGATTCAACTTGTCTAGTTTCTCTGCATCCACTAAGGAACTTGATATAGGAATGTGTCTAGACATTATCAGATCTCCAAGTTTTCTAAACCACCTTATTGCATCTTCTTTTTGCTTCTATAAGATGAAAAATTTTCTCTACAAGTCTGTAATAGAAGTCTAGGCAGTATAGTTTCTATCTTTTACAATCCTGTAGGTTCTAAAGGCATTGGCAAGTTGAGATTCTATGGATTCCATTAAGTATTTAATGCCTTGAGTGGCATCAGGCCACCACATGCAATATACAAATAGTATTTGGGCTTCCTCTTCACAATCATTTACCTCTTTCAAACTTTGCAACACCTTGAGCTATGTGTGATTGCACACTTGTCTTGTAGCACTAGCAACCTTTTCTCCAAGATCCTTGACTCCACTTCTTTCTTAGTCTATATCTTAAGGATGAGGGTATATTCTTTGATAGAATCTACTAAGAACTTTAGGTTTTCAATAGGAACTAAAGAATCATCAATTGTAGCACCGAGGGTTGTCTCCTGCAAATCCTTAATAGCTTCATTCACCGATTTAGTTCCTCTCTAATAGGTATGTTCAATTTCCTATGTTTCAGAGTTAAGAAAAGTACCACAAATCTTTATCCTTTCTATGGGTGACATTTTACTTAGATCCACATAGCTTGGATGTGATGGAAGTTGAATCAACTGAGGTGGTAGCACAAGTTGAATCCTTGTTTCCCTTGTTAGTATACCCTTAAGAGTACTTTCAGATGATTCTCCAGATGGCTTTGATGGCTCAGTGGTTTTTGGGAATTCTTCTTCATTTCTTCCAATCACTATTTCTTCCTTGTTTTCTTCTTTCTTTTCCTCTTTTTCCTCTTTTTCCTCTTCTTCTTTTCTGGAGGGTTTTTCTGATGGTTTGTATTTCTTTTCTTCCTCCTTATCTTCTTCATCTTTACAATCATTTTTCTTTCTGCTTTTGTTTCCTTCATCTTCATTATTTTTGGTATTTTCATGGTGATCTTATGGATTGTTATCGATATCATTCTTATGTTGATCTTCAATATGTTTACTAGTTTTTTCCTCTATGTCATTTGTAGGAATAGATGTCTCCAAAGCAACATGTGTTTCACCAACATTTTCCACAACAGTATGATCCTCTACTTTTGTAACATCGACAGGCTCCTGTAGTTGAGTTGTATGAGATGAAGAACTGATTCTTATCACATAAGACATTTCCATTTCCCTTATTGTATTAAGAGTCTCTTGCATCACCCTTTCAGTGTTTTCTTTCTCTTTATTCATTAGAAGAGTGACTCTCTATTTGACCCTGAATAATTTAGAACATTCATTTAGTAGGGTAGCAACATATTCCTCAGATAAGGAGGATTCATATGTGTTTAAGGCATTGAATTTGATTTTATCATCTATAGTCATAGCTTCATGCCTTCTATATAATAAATCTTCCCATACAATTTTGGTCACCTTCTTCCTTATAGATTCCATATTCTCATAAAAAATAACCATGTATTGAATGAAAGCATCTACAATTATTTCCTTATCCTCTTTATTAACTTCATCAAATAACCTAGTAGTAGCTAGAAAATCCTCATATTCTATCATATTATTTACTAAAGCTTCCATCTTTAGAGGTTGATGATCACTTACCAGAGGAGAGTTGGGCATGTCCTCCATAGGTCCTGATGTGCCTTCTTTTCCCTTCTTCTGATGCACATTAATTTTGAAAGATTCTATTTCATCTTTTGTTTCTTCTTCATCAGATAATATTTCAACATTGTCTTTGGTTTCAGTTCCTTCCTTGTTGATGGAGGTACTAATTCTTCTATTCCTTTTCAACTATTTATCTTCCTAAAAAACAATATTGATTTCTTCTTGTATATCATCACTTAAGTTTCATTTTCTATTTTCCTTTTCCTTTATCCTTCTTCCAAGAGTGGAAAATGGTGCAACAAGGGGTACATTTCTCTTTTGAGAGGCTCTAGTGCTAGGTCCAGAGGAAGTGGTTATATTAACTGCAACAAGAGTATTGTGCTCTATCTTCTCACCTTCCACTATTTTCATTGCATCGAGTGTTGTTGGTATTTCAAAGGAAGAGGAGGAAGTTTCTCTTCCTGATCTCCTAGGTTTAGAGGGAACTTCAATTGATCTGGTCCTTTTCTCTTCTGCAAGTTCCCTTAACATTTCAACATCATCCTTAGAGAGTGAATTCATTTGAAATAATGCCTCAACATTTTTATTTACTCTTTTAGCCCTTTGAGGTGCTAAAGTTTCCAAATGCACTTCAGTATACTTCTCTTCATATGTAACATGATGGGGTAGAGTGGGATCCTTAGGAATGCTTAACAACATTTCAATGAAATTCTCATCTATTTTTTCATCAATCCCATATTCTAGAAGATCTATCCATAGATTTCTAGGTTCTACCATCTCTATGATGCACTCATCAGTAGGCACAAGAAAAGTTATCTCCTTTGCATATTTCTTTACTAAGCTTCTTGGAACTCTATCTCTTTCATACATGTTGTTTTGTAAAATTGCAAAGAATGCAATTAAAGCATAATTTTGTGCTTTGAAATCTCCAAGGCTATGTAAATGTTCAAAAATTTGATGTGCCACCAGTCTGTTGCGAACCCCTATAATGTTCTTCTTTCCAGGTATCTCCCTCATAAAGTAAAATAGTAAACAGACTACCAAAGTTCCAAACTTGAATGGATACTTCATTGTCTTGGTTTGGGTTAAACTATCCATAAGTTGATTTTGGAGCAACTCACACAAATCATAGTCCCTTTCATTAACCACCATATCATGTGCAACATAAATTACAATTGTAGACACTGAATTGTCTATGTTGGTAAAGTAGATTTTTTGACCAATCATGACTAGAGCATACCTCACAACAGGATTTGTAATGGATTTCATTTTTAGTGCTCTTCCATCATATGTGGCACTAGTTAGTTTCATAGCCACATCATTATTTATAGATTTTAGTACTAGTACGGGTCTAGTATCACAGAGACCAATTACAACTTTAATCACTTCCTTGGTAATTAATCTAGATATACTTTTCCACACAAAATTTTCATGTACTCTACTAAGTTCCATCCTTAAAAAATTTCCAAACATCTCACCACAAAATTCTAGGAACCAATTCCATACATCTGGCTTTTTTCATACAAGATTTTTGTATTCTAGATTCAAGGAGGAATTATTTCCACTTAGCTCCTCTAGCCATTGATTCTTAAGCACCTAATGGTCAAACTCTTTCAATTTTGTGTGATTGTATGTTCTTGTATCCTCAGCAGGCAAGACATTACTTGATATTTGTGAAAACGTACCCACAGGGTCCATTTCGTAGACCTTCCATGAAAATCTTTTGAATTTTGGTCGAGGTCTCTCAAAAGTCTCTACCATAGTGGGAGTGGCCATATTTCTCTCAATTTTCTTGTATATTCTTATGTAAAATGCTTCTAATTAAAACCCACAAAGTACAGATAGTTGTAAATACCTTTTTCAAGCTTCAATTGAAACTAGGGTTTGATGCAAAATGCTTTGAATCACCTTCAAGTCACTTCAGCTCATTCTACTTTCTTCCAAATGTGCTTTGGTGATTTAACTCAACTTCAATTTTTACACCTTATGAATACATTGTAAACCCTAAAATGTTATGTAATTCTCCAAAATTGCATATTTTCTACCAGAATCTTTTTCAACACCTTCAGAATGATATCTCACAACACATATCTTTGTGTCACCACTTGACACCTCTTATATCAAGGGTTTATAATATTTCTCTGTAATTTCTCCCCCTAAATCCAACACTAGGTTTAGTTTTTAGAAGTATCTATACTAGATGCAGGTACAAATGTATTTGATTTGTCCTTATTCTTAGGTTCTTCCTTTTTCTTCCAGATATTTTCCATTTCCTTTTTTAATTTAGTGGAATCCACTTTATTCATAGGTTTATTCCTTTGTTTCATATCAGAATTCTTCCCATTCTTGCTTCTGCAAAATTTTGAAATATGTTATGGTTTGTTATAGGTGTAGCACATAACATTTTTTTGACTAGATTGATTTGTATCCAACCTTGATCTACACTGGTTAGCTTTATTTCCAAATGCATTACATGTATAGCAATATCCTTGAAAAGATTGAATCATTCTACCAATACTGAAAATCATTCTACCAGTATTGAATCTATTCATCATCATTATCTGACTTCTGCACTCGATAGCTCTATGTCCAAATTTATTGCAAGCAAAACATTATCTAGCAAAGAATCCAACATTCTAGTTCATTCTATTTCTACACTTTGTTGTCCTATGACCAAATTTATTGCATGAAAAAAAAATACCATTGAAATATGGGTACCTTTGAGCATTAGGTTGTCTGATAGGAATCCTTTCAGAATTTCTTCTTTTTTTCTTGATTTTTTTACCATTTCCTTGAGTCTTCCTTTGATTGTTAACCTAATTAGGAGTTTGATTTGTCTTTGAGCTTTGTCCTTCTTCAAGTCCCAAACCACCTTTTTCCTTAGAGGGTTTTTGAAAAGCAATCAACTCATCAAGAATTGTAGTACTTGCTTTGAATATTTCCCCATGACCTCTTGCTTTCTCCAAGTCAGATCTTAGGGTTGCCACTTCTTGTTCAAGCTTTGTACATTCATCGATCTTGCTTTGTATTTTATATTTCTAACATTCTTCAATTCTTTTCTTTTATGCCACTTGTACATTTAGTTTGGTGATGTCATTTGTTTTCTTCAAATGATCACTTACTTCTCTATGCATTTCTTTGAATTTATTGATTTGTTCTCTCAATTTCTTGATGCATTCATTTGCTTCTTTTAAGTTTTTTCTCAAAGTTTCTTTCTCATTTTCAATTCTATCTAGATCATCAAGAGCAACATGGAGTTCTTTAGTTGCAAAGATCTCTTCCGGATGAACGGGATATTTTTTTTCAGCCATGTGTTCAAACTTCAAGATCTTCCTTAAGTTGTTAAACTTTTCAAAAGGAACCAAGATTTGATACAAATTGTTGAACACCCAAAATACTAAGAGGGGGGGTGAATCAGTATTCTACTAAACCATTTAACTACTAACCATTCAATAATTAAAACATATCTAGATACAACTATAAAAAAAACATGAAAGGAATCATAGCATCACATAGCACATGAACACCAAGATTTTTAGGTGGAAAACCCAAAATGGGAAAAACCATGGTGAGGATTAGCTCACAATATATTATAACCGGTCATAAGATATTGTAGGGAACACTACCAAGATGCACTATCCTTAAAAGGCTCACAACTTGAAATGATTACAAAAGAGTATGACTCACTGCCAAAAAGATGAACTGAAGAAATACACCTTTTGTGTGAAGAGTTCATTTCTAATTAAGTTCTAGAAAATAAAACCCTACACCAGTTTGTAGGTACACAACAAATTCGCACAATATCACACTGTCTCATATCATGCATACATCTTCTTCCTATGTTTCTCACACTTATTACAAAAATGTTTCATATATATATATACCAACTTACATCAACATACATCAATTAGGCTAGCCTAATTATATGTAAACATACTCTATTCAAAATAGCTTGTTGGAACAAAACAAAAACTTCTTTGGTGCTCAAAAAAAATGTGCAAGGCATAAATTAGGTCAGCCCAGACCTAATAAAGAAATCTTTAATCACCCATAAAGAAAACACAACTTAACCATGATGACTAGAAGAATATAGAATGCCTATATGTTGATCTTTTGTCATTTAAATCTCTCAGCCTATTCAACCAAAAATGTTGAAAACTCACTGATAGCTACAATTAATAGCCCTGACCAACATATTAAAACCACGTAGATAGATCTTCTAACGTGAACAATTCGAGACCAAATTACCGAATCAAAGTAGCATAACCATAATTTAATGGATGAACAAAACTGTTATAAACCAATTTTGGCATCAATGACAACACACCAAAGGGCTTCATCTCCATTCTTCCAATAGAACTAATAATGAAAGATTTAATAATCAACATAAACATATTTTTTGATGGATATAATTGTTGTATGTCCACATATCTCTATCTCAAATTGGTCATCAAGAATTATAATTTTAGTTTTCTTTAATTCTACTAACATGCTTAATTATCTCATAACAATCAAACATGCCCAATATAGGAATTAATCTTGGTTGTATTTACTATAACATGGTTCTTTAAATATAAAAATAGTCAACTATTAAAATAAATCTAGTTAACTTGGAACTGATTTAAACCCATGTTCTATTTTAATAGAGAAGGTACAAGCTTGGCTCTGATTTAAATATTTTCCTTCAATAGTAATCATAATTTTCTTGGAAGTTAAATATAAATATTTTTTTCTTATTCACGTACATATATATATATGTATATATGTATGTATGTATGTATGTATGTATATGTATGTATGTATGTATATGTATATATATATATATATGTATGTATGTATGTATGTATGTATGTATGTATGTATGTATGTATGTATGTATGTATGTATGTATGTATGTATTTATATTGGAGAAAAAATAATGAATGTAATATTCAAATTACCATAAAATTAATCAAGCACAATGCAAAATCCAATAAACTATCATAAAATGTGTAGAATACAACGATCACTCCTTGTTTATATAGGACAAGGAGGAGGTAGGAAGGTGAAACAAAAATATTGACTAACCCTCCAAGTGATGTGACACATGTAGAAAACTTGAGATAAGTGTGAAGGCATGTGTCAAGTGTCTATGAGGTGAGACAACTAAACCACTAAGTGAGCTTAAGCTAGTGTCAATAGGACTACTAGGTGCAGGAACTAGATAAATGATAACTAGATGAATAAAGACTCTTTTCACACTAACACCCCCCCTTAAGTGATAATTAGGGAGTTATTCACTAAAAAATGATTCCCGAAAACAAGGCCTAATGAGGTACTCATGTACAAAATAAAAGTCTCTCAAAAATTGAGTAAAGGATAAAACCCAATAGGATAAAACTCCTCTCTAAAAAAGAGAAATATATAAAAAAGGACTCAAGACCCCCCAAGGACAACTTCCTTCACCCTAAGAAATTGGTACAATACAATATATAAAGGTGATGCTAAAGTTTTAGTGAAGATGTATGCAACCTGATCCTCTATATGTAAATATTCTAAGGATATAATACCATCCTAGATAAGTTTTCAAATGAAGTGCATATGAATATTGATGTGCTTTGTTCTTTGATTCTCAACTAGGTTGCATGAAATGTGAATGGTACTTTGGTTTTCACACAAAATTATAGTATGATGATCAAGTGGTAGAACAAACTCTATCATAAGTTGCCAAAGCCATAGTGCCTCCTGTCTAGTAAAAACTACTCAATACTAAGCCTCGGTAGATGATAATGCAATAGGATTATTCTTCTTGCAATACCATGCAACTAGACTAGAACCAAGAGAAAAAACAAAACTACAAGTGGGATTTCGAGAATCAACATCTCATGCCGAATCTGATTTAGTGTAGCCTACTATTTATGAAGCTCCTAGTGTATATTGAATTCAAAAATGATTGGTACCATGAATATATATCAAAATACACTTGGCTACCTTCTAATGGCTCTCATGAGGTTCATGTGAAAAATAGGAGAAAAGCACAATATCAAAAGTAATATTTATACATGTTTCTATCAAATAAAAAAGATATTGACTAACTATCTATACAAAGTTCCATTAACACAAGGTGTATTGCAAGTGGTATTCAAACTGACACCAAACTGGAATGGCATAGGTGGAGGTTTAAAATCACTCATATGAAATTGATGAAGCAATTCAATGGCATACTTCTTCTATTATATGGAAATCCCCCCAATAGACTAAAGAATTTGAAGATTGAGGAATAAATGCATAAGCCCAAGATCAGTCATGTCAAAGTGTGCCATCAAACTATGATAAATATCCTAAATCAAGGATGAGGAACTACTAGTAAGGATCAATTCATAAACATATGATACTAATATCAAATTTTCATCTATGTGTCTTTGTATGTATACTATGTGATCCAATTGGCAATGAGTCAAACCAGATGCAAGCAAGTAACCATCAATCGTCTCATACCAAGCCCTAGGGGCTTGCTTGATACCATATAAAGAATGACGCAACTTGCAAAAATGTGAAATCCTAGAAAAAACCTAGAGGCTACTCCATATAGATCTCCTCATGAAGATCACCATGTAGAAAGGAAATCTTCACATTCATTTGATAAATTGGTCATCTTTGTGATGCAACAATAGAAAGAACAAGGAAAACTGAATCCATCTTGGCTACAAGGTAAAATTTCTTAGAGTATTCAATACCCTTAAATTTGGAAAATCCCTTAGCCAAAATATGTGCCTTATATCTTTCAATAGAACCATCAGTTGCATCTTTGGTGTGGTACACCCACTTGCATCAAACCATCTTTCTTCCCTTAGGAAGAGTAACTAAATCTCATGTATTATTCTCAATTAATGAATAATACTCCTCTATCATAGCACTATCCTAACTTGGAATACCAAAAGCCTCTGAAAAAATTTGTGGATTTAGAGAAATAGCATGACCCAAAATACTAGTGTTAGAATTTTGTGAAAAAGTGCATCTAGAGGATGTAGGATCACAAACCAAAGAACTAGCCTCCTCAACAACACCTATAGCCCACTTTGGTAAAAAAATGAGTAGTAGTAGGTGTTGGCAAAAACACTTGTGGTGGTGGTGGATCAGAGCCATCATTTGAAGTATCCTCAAGTACTAATGTATCCTCATGAGATGAAAAAAAAGTAGGTAGTAAGGAAGAAGAATATGATGGAGGATTTTTCTAAGTGAAAGACTAATCAAATTGGACATCTCTACAAAAGTGGACATCCCTAGTGATAGGATCAAATAATCTATAAGCTTTCACATCCTCACGATAACCAAAAAATATGTATTGTTGATTATTCTTCTTCATTTCCTTGCCTTGACCATCTAGTATAAATGTCCAAGATTCACTACCAAGTACCCTAAAGAAGGAAACATCAGGATTGCTTCTAGACCAAGCCTCCTCTAGAGTGAGATTCTACATTTCTGTGTGGGGAGTATGGTTCTAAATATAGTTGGTGCAACTGATAGCTTCATCCCAAAATGATGGGGGCATAGACCTAGACTAAAGCATAGAATTTCCCATCTCCTTTAATGAATTATTCTTTCTTTCATCAACACCATTCTACTAAAGAGTCTAAGGAACCAAATATTGATGTTGAATATCATGCTCAACACAATACTAGATAAATTCTCGGTTCATATATTCCTCCTTTATTTATGCATATCTTCCAAATAGAAGAACCTAACTGCTCCTCCATGAACACCTTGAAGGTCTTGAAAGTGTTGAAGACATCAGTTTTGTACTTAATAAAGTAGACCCAAGTGCGACGAGAGAAATCATCAATGAAAGTGAGTACATACTTGGCTCCTAAAAATGAAGTTGGAAAGTACATGAGGTCACTATGAACCAACTCATGGTACTAGCACAATGGACCTTACCCTTTGGAAATGGTTCCAGATGAAATTTTTCAAGTACATAACCTTGACAAACACCTTATGTGTGTTGGTGTAAGTTTTTATTTTCCCTTAGTCCTAGGTTCTTCCTACATGTTAATTTATTTTCCCTTAGTCCTAGGTTTTCCCTACACTTAATCAATCTTTCTTAGGATAATAAAGTGAGTTTATTACTAGGAGATAAGTATGTGGTGTCCCCTTCCTTAAAGGGTGGAACCACTTTCTACTTTTGGTGGCATCCTCCACTTTTGGTGGTCCATCTCCACTTTTTGTGGTTGATTCCTATTGGTTGGATTTTCCACCTACATCCTCTCCTAAGTTCTATATAAACTCACTATCTAGCTTGTATTTGCATCTTTTGGCATAGATATTTATGCATCTTTGCAATGTATCTTTTCATCTTGGAAGCTCTTAATGCAATATTGTCACATCGGCATTGCATAATCTCTTAGAGTCTTGGTTTTCATTCTTATATTTTTCTAGTTTATGTAAATTTGATTTTCTCTTAAGAAGTTCCTTGGGTTATTCAATCTATTTCAAATTTCTAGCATGGTATTAGATCTTTTTGTTTTGAGAAAACTAAGTTCATAGATTCTTGATTGAGAGATTGAGTTTTCTTGGAAAAGATCTTGTAAATTCCTATATGTTCTCTTGTTTTTTGAACAATCTAGAGAATCATAAAGGATTTGCAAAGATCTAATAACCTTTTCATATTGAATGTGTTTTGTGAAATTTGGGTGATTGCATCATTTCTAATTATACTTGCAACACTTTTGACTATTCCAACATTTCCAAAAGGCTCAAAAAATTCATATTTGGCTTTTACTTCATCCAAATTAGATATCATTTGACATAGTTGTAAACGAGGGTTTGAAGCTTAGATTTGACAAACAAATTTTTACTGGAGCCTTTTTTTTATTTTTTCTTAAAAAATCTAGCTTGCACTCACTAGTAATAAAAATGATTTTTGGGTTTATTCTCAGGGTCGAAAAACCATCTAGGTAGCCATTAGATTTTGCATATATTGAACAAATCTAGAAAATTTTGTTATCCAAAAGTATCGTGCATCCATTTTTCTACAAGCCGAAGGTTAAAAAAATTTCATTTTTTCATCGTCTACTTACTAGATCAAAAAACAATTTCTGGTTTTTTGTTATTGTCTACACACAATTAGTAGATTTTTCATAAATAAAATTAGAAGTAAAACATTTTTTGCTAGAAAAAACCATTTACTGCAAGCTAAATTCAACCAATTTTTCAAAAATTCATAATTTTTGCTTCAAGCATTGATTTCATAAAATAAGATATCATCATAAAGTTGGAGATGAGCACTTTCCATCCATAGAGGTATTGAGAAGATTTTTTGCCATTTTGTTCCAAATATTTTAGGTTGAAGCTATTTTGTGCTAATTTCTTCAACAAGCCATAACTTTCACCTTGGTGCTCTAATTTTTGGAAATGAATAGGTGTTGGAAAGGTATTGGAGAGAACTACACAACCATTAGGCTAATTTTTTTAGATTTTTTCCTAGGTTCATTTTGTATCAGAATTTGTAATTTTGGCTATTTTGAGTCTATTGAGCATTGTATCTTGGAAAAGGATTTTTAATCATAGTAAATTATAAAGTTTCAACCTTATAATATTTTGGGGGCTAACCTTTGATACTAGTGAAAAAGGTGGGGGTGTTCTTGGTGTTCTTGTGTTCACTTTCTTTCTGCATTTCTTCATCATGGTATCAACAACAATTCCTATTCTAAATACATACAACTATTTTGAGTGGAAATCACAAATAGAAATTCACTTGAAAAGACTTGGTTTGCATATGTTAACAATGGGACTAGAAAATTAACCAACTAAAGATGAATAAAATCATAAGTGGTTTAATAAATGTGATGTATCATATGGAGAATTGTGTGTGTCTATATCTCTTGATTTACTCTTTCATATTGAATCTTTGAATACTCCAAATAAAATATGGAAAAACCTAGAATATCCTTTTGGAACACAAGATTCTATGAGGGGTCACATGTTGGAGAATGAGCTAAATAGTTTAAATATAGGCAACTTCAAAAAAATTCAAGATTTCTTCACCAAATTGAAATCACTAAGGCTACAGTTGCAACAATGTGGAATCACTAAGAAAGATGAGAATTTGATTCTAAGTATTCTCTCAAAGCTAATTTTTGAATATTCAGTGTTTGTTTCTACCTTCTATGCTACTAAGGATTCACTTGGGTCTCAATTCAAGATGACATTATTAGATGATTTGGCAACTTCTCTCACACGAGAGAAAGATAAGCTAATTCAAATGGGAACTCTTAATTCTTCTAAGTCTCATGCCTTGGCTACCAACCTTGGAAAAAATGAACAAAGAGGAAAAATTAGTAATAAGGATAAGAAACACAAGAATATCAAAGAGCAAAAAAATAAAAAATTAGCTACTCCAAAAGCAAGTAATGAGACCTCATCTTCAAAAGGTGAAAATCCTAAGAAAGAGAGGGTAAAATGTGCCTATTGTAAGAAACTAGATCATGATGAGAATTTTTTTTTGAAGAAATAGGTTGATCATTTGACACACATTCTTGAGAAGAAGAATCTCAGTGTTCCTGATTCCATCGAACAGAGTTCAAAAGAGGGTTCTCACAAGGCCAAAGAAAATAGCAAGGGGAAAGGAAAGGGTGAGGCCCTTATAGCAGTTGCTTCTCCACCATCCACATGGGTTCTTGATTTGGATGCTTCAATCTACATGGATTAAATAGAGGATGAATTTTAATATATGGATCCATGTTTTATACCTTCAATTTTTATGGGTGATGACACTACAATTTAGGTGTGTGGGAGAGGGTTTATTGATATGGTGGATGGCACATTTCAAGATTTTTTTTGTGTACCCTCATCAAATAATCCCCTATCTATCTATAAAATCACTCACATAGGTACAAGAAAGAGAGTTGAGTTTACTCCTAATTCAGTGGTGATTCGTGAGATGCAGAATGATTCTATAGTTGTAGTTGGGAGAGCAGATCATCAGTCTCAACTTTATTTGTTATCTCACTTTGTTCATGATTCTCCTTCAACTATTCTACTCTCATTCAGATGATGTGATTAACTTGTGGCATCAACGGCTTAGCCACTTGAACTACTGCTACTTGCAGAAAATTGAAAAATAGGACATGGTTATAGGATTTCATATAGTTTTCTTTTCTAAAGGTATTTTTCATGGTTAAATTCTTGGAAAGCATCCCAAAGAGAAGTTTGAAAAAGTCAAAGCTTGGAGATCCTCAAAAAAATTTGGAATTGGTACATAGTAATTTGGCAAGGCCATTTCCACAACCATCTTTCAGTAGAGCCTAATATGTTTTGACATTCATTGATGATTTCTCCAAGTACACCATTGTGTACTTTCTCAAACAGAAGTCTAAAGTCTTTGATTCTTTTTGGAGTATAAGGATTTTGCAGAGAAACAAATTGGAAAATCTATCAAAGTTCTACGTATAGATAATTAGGGGGAATATGTCATCCACAGGTTTATGTAGTATTGTGCTTTAGGGGGCATTGATTTGCAGCATATAGTCCCCTATAGTCCTTGACAAAATGGAGTTACAAAACAAAAGAATTGGTCCTTGAAAGAGATGGCTAATTGTATGATTCACTCCAAGTCTTTGGCACCACCTTTATTGGTAGAATCCATTAACTATGCATGTTATATCTAGAACCATGTTCACCACAAAGATATGAAGGGAATAACTCCTTTTCAAGCTTGGACTGATTGGAAATCATTAGTTAAGAACTTTCAAATGTTTGTATCTAATGCATGGGCTCATATTCTAGTAGAGAAATGCAAGGCTATAGATCTGCAAAGAAAGCCTTACATATTTTTTTTTAACCAAATGATGTCAAAGGCTATAGGCTTCTTCATCCTACCACACATACGTTGTTCATTGAGAGGAGTGTTCAATTTAAGGAGATTACTTCTAGTCCTTCTCTTGACACTTCTACCACCATTAGTTTGGAGTCCTTGTATCATGATGATAGTTATCCAAGGGATCATAATCCTTCAGATCATGATGAGGAGTCTTCTTCCTCCACTTTAGATGATGATAGTGATCATGAGGATGCACACAGTTCATCTTTAGAGGATGATGATTCTCCTTTAAATTCTCCTCCTTCTCCAGTCGTAGGGCCTCTTTGGGCTCATCAAAATTTGCAATCAATACGTGATTTGATAGGGGATCCTTCATATTATAGTTTCAAGATTCTCCACATGTCTTACTTGCTTCATCTTTCGATCCATAGACTTTTTGAGAATCTTTTGGTGTCCCCGAGTGGGATGCAACCATGCAGGAAGAGTTCAGTTCCTTGGAGAGGAACCACACTCGGGATCTTGTCCCACATCCTAAGGGAAGGAAATTTGTTCGATGCAAGTGGTTCTATAAAAAAAAATATGTAGTAGATGGGTTAGTTGGCAAGCATAAGGCTCGCTTGGTTGCCAAAGGATTCTCCCAAGTTCTGTAGATTGACTACTCTAAGAATTTTGCACCAAATTTCAAAATGAATTCCATCTAACTTGTTCTTTCTATAGCCACAATACATACATGGGATGTTCATCAGATGGATGTGAAGAGTGTTCTTCTTCAACGGTGATCTTTAGGAGGAGATATACATGGAGCAGCCATAGGGGTTCATTCAGGATTCTTCACTTGTGTGTCATCTCTGGAATTCTCTCCACAGTGTCAAATAGGCCCCTCAAAATTGGTACGCCAAGATGGACTCCTTCCTACTGATAGTGGGGTTTACTTGATGTCATTCTAATCCTAATATCTACATATTGCAACAAGATGATACTCACAACTTCCTAGTTCTCTACGTCAATGATGTCAATTGTAGGAAGTCACTCATCCACCATCCAGGCAGTGAAAACCAACCTTCATGATCAGTTTTTGATGTCAGACTTGGGATTGTTGCACTACTTCTTAGGGATTGAAATCACTCAGTCTTCCTCAATGAATCACTCTTGCACATTCTAAGTGTGGACTCGACATGATCCAAAGGTTTCACATGGCTAATTGTAAGCCTACATCAACTCCATTCTTTTCAAGGGTCAAATTTGAGGCTAAGTGTTCTTCACCCTTGGTTGATGGCACTTTGTATCGACAACTTGTTGGTAGTCTCATCTATTTGACTCATATGAGGCTCAAAATTTCCTATGCAATAGGCATGGTCTCTCGATTCATACAGGAGCCACATGAGATACACTAGAAATCAACTAAGTGAATTCCTCACTACATCAAGGGTACACATGATTATGGGATTCATTATGCAACGAGCATGGATTTTGACTTGGTGGGACACACAAATTGAGATTGGGTAGGAAATTTTTAGGATTGCAAGTCAAGTTCATGGTATTGCTTCTCCCTTGGTTTTGGTCCAATTTGTTGGTTGAGAAAGAAGCAGTCTACTATTTTTGTTTCATCTACAGAGGTTGAGTATTGAGGAGTAGTTAATTTTTCTACTAAGGCCATCTAGCTTAAGAACATTCTCATTGAGTTTGGCATTCCATTTTAGAATCCCACAGTCATTCATTGTGACAACCAAAGTACAATTCAGATCTCTCAATCCGGTCCATCATCAATGGACCAAGCACATCAAGATCCATATGCACTACATTCGAGAGATAATTCATGGTGATATCATTGATCTCAAGTACTATATGATATCAAATTAGATTTTTGACATCTTCACCTTAGGGAATCCAATTACCATATTCTTAGTAATCAACTACTAAATATAATTACAATTGAGGTGTCCAAACCTCTTGTGCCAAAGTTTTCTCAAAGAGCTAGCATGGGAAATATGTGATGCTCCACAAGATGACTCAAAACCATGAAACATATACAACCAATAACCATGATATGCTCTTCTTGAAGTTAAAATCCTCTCTATATGGTGTAGTTTTTAAATAACTACATCATGTGATGAAAACTCAACTATCTTTCCATTACCAGTATGAGAAATATAGTAAACTGGAAGAAGATAAGCTAAAATATTAGGTACATAGATAACATCCTTAATGCTACCTTTTATCAATTGTATTGTACCTAAACCCATAACAGGGAACTTAAATTTTCCTTACAAAACCCCCAAAAATTGTATTATATCTAAATTTTGACCCCCCAATAAGATGCAAATAATTACAAGCTTGTGTCAAGTATAGAAGCCAAATCATTTGTTTATAAATCATGGATATTTTGATAAATATGGAAAATTTGACTTTCTAAAAGTTAAATTTGACTATAAATGTAGAATCCTTGTGAATTTTTTTTGGATTTCAAATAAAACTATTGATAAACGGGGTGAAAGTTATGTCCCATCAAAAATTACATAAATTACACTGAGTTTGGAAATAAAAATAATAGATTAAAAGGATACAATTTTGAAATTATATCGATGCTACTTTTTCTAGCATGAAAAGAGATTTTTAGCGACTATTCACACTTGAAAAAGAGCCCCCTTTTTGAAACACTTTAGATGATTACTTGATAGTCAATTGAAGGTTAATAGAATAATATAATTTAATAAATTTAATAAATTTAATAAATAATGTTAATTTTAGAGTGTTGCCACAATAATGGGTTACACTTTCTAGGACATCCTGATTTTTGTCGAAAATCACATATTTTTAGAAAAAATAATGATTTAAGCCTAGAAAGGTTCTATTTAAAGTATTTTAATTAAATATGGTTTGATCAAACCCCTTTAGATCAAACCCCCTTGGATAGAACCTCGCTATTTTTAAACCATACGTATAATGGAGTCTCCTATGCACCTATCAAAATGCTGATAAAAAATGACTTTTAATTTACCTTTTGCAGGATCAAATGAATTCATTTGAAATTTATGTTTTGTAAGTATGTAGCCATTATTATAAGCTTCCCAAAAAATATAATTTTAAATTATTTAATTTTATTATTATATTTATTTGTTATTTCTTGTGAATATAGGTTTTCCAATGAGCATCAAAGTCTTTGTTTCACACATACGAAAAAATAGGAAAATAGAGAAAAAAATTCTAAAAAATACATGTCCCCTAGGTATTGGTATCCTTATTCTAACAAAAAAGGAATAAGTTTATTCAAATGCATACAAAAAAATTTATGTCACACACAGTACACCTCTGTCCAAATTATAAAAAAATTATGCAACAAAAAATTATGAAAAAACATCCATTCCCTAGATATTGGTGTGAAAATTTTATATTGTAAAAAATTAGAATTGTATCCTTTCTATAAAAAATGTTGTGTTACACAATAAACATCGCTTTTTTAAAATGTTGTTTAGTAGAAAAAATAAGTTATTAAAAATTATATAAAAGGATTCACAATTTATTTTTACACTCAAAATCTCACAAATCACTAGTTTGCTTCATCTTCAAATTCTTAATGGTTTAGCTACTATAGGTGTGAGAAAATGAAGATCTAGTGAAAAATGTTGATTTCAATGTCAAGTTTGGCTAAAAAGTGTAACCCACTATTGTCGGATCACCATTTAACTGATATCTAACTTCTAGTGATAGATTAATTATTAGCTATAATTTCACATGAAATTTCAGTTATAACAAATAACATTAAATGTAACAATTAAAGAAACCAATTTGTGGCCATGTAGGGGCAAGTGGAGAGCCTGACGCCTCTTAAAAAATACTTTGACTGATTCAAAGGGGCATGAAGTCTTTTTTTTTTATGAAATAGAGGAATTCACATGCTCAACACCTTCAGAGGGAGGAGACCAATTCTTTGGAGATGTTGCAGAGAGACTTTGCAGAGGTGTTGGAATCTTGTGAGCCGCTTGTAGAGGGCATTTAGCTTCAATAACATAATAGAGTGGCATGACTCACTAGAAATCTTTTCCACCATAATAAATTCCTTCTAAAATATTGATTTCTTTACCATGGTATGCTAATTCTAAACAAGTTCTCTAGTTTTAGAGGTGGTATTAGTAGAGGAATCTTGTTTTTTATAGTAAATACAAAATATGCTCTTGAATGCTTTCATTAAAAGAACTCAAAACCAACCTCTGGAAATATTAGAGGTTCACATGGTGTTTGGGAGCTTGTATTGATCAATAGTAGTTTCTAAATGCATTAAAATAGGTACACATCAAATCTAGATTACTTGGTGAAAATAAGAACCATTAACATTGGTTATACAGTACTTATAGAGCATGCGCACTTGTAGATAGGGATCAAATCCATCCTATTGTTGTAAAGTGTGTAGCACTTCTCAAACAATATATTTTAGATATATACCTAGAATATAGACTCTACAATAGATTGATTTATTTTGTGTGAATATAATTATTGAGTGCAATGCTATCAGCAACAAGAAGTCATCTCCATGGGTACAGTCTACAAACAACGAGCATGTAACATCAAATATATCTATAAATTCATCTTCTACTAGCACAAAATTGGTAGCTTTTTCATCTAAAGATCTTGTAAAGTCCTTAAATTATGTGCGTGCAACTCTTCAAGAACAAATATTGACCCAAATGAGCAAATGGGCAAAGGGTAGATTCACCCTTTGCTAAAAAAAATGATTTTTTTTCAACTTTTCGTACATTTATGGAAAAAAAATTGCAAAAATTGAAAATTACCAAAATTAACAAAATGAAGGTTATTTCTTCATTTCTTGGGCCTTCTAAATGCAATGATGGTGTTTCTTTTGCTCCATGACACTTCATTGATAGGGCTAAAATTTTGATTCACCAAAAATGAGAAGGAACTTACAATTCAACACTTTGATACCATGTTGGAGTAGAAAATAATGAATGCAATATTTAAACTACCATAAAATGAATCAAGCACAATGCAAAATCCAATAAACTATCATAGAATGTGTAGAATACAATGATCACTCCTTGTTTATATAGGACAAGGAGGTAGGAAGGTGTAAAAGAAAGACTAACTAACCCTCCAAGTGATGTGGCACATGTAGAACACTTGGGACAAGTGTGAAAGCATGTGTCAAGTATCTATGAGGTGAGACAACTAAACCTCTAAGTGAACATAAGCTAGTGTAAATAGGACTAATAGATGTAGGAACTAGATAAATGATAACTAGATGCATAAAAGACTCTTTTCACACTAACAATGTATGTATACATTTATATGCATGTATACACACACACATATGTGTGTGTGTGTGTGTGTGTATATACATGTATACATGTGTGTATATACATGTATACATGTGTGTATACATATATATGTATGCATACATGTATATATGTAGACATGTAGACACATATATGTATGATATATATAGATATGTGTGTGTATGCATATATATGTATATATATATATATATTTACATTTGTACCATTATAACAATGATATGAACAACATCTATGTATGTATTTATATTTGTATATGTGTATACATATTATATACACATGTACCCATATAAATACATATATCCATTTACATCTTTGTCACTAACAAAAAAAAATATAGAAGATAAAAGATATTACACACAAAACATCCCTTTTCTAACCATAAGTGTAATAGTTTCTAGTTTTTGGCCTATTATATGGTCAAGTAATTCTATAAGTTTGCACAAATCATACTATAGCATAGTAAATTGTGCTCCCTAAAGATGAAAGAATAAATTTATGCTTTATTTAAGGCTTGCTTTGGTGTTCAATTCATTGTTTAATTTTAGAAACACTCCCTATCCTTGACCTTTCCCTTCAACCCAAGAGAATGTGTCAATGCTACCCTAAAAGTGCCTTATCAATAACATTTCACCATTTAAACCTCAAAAAGTGTTCATTTTCTGAATGATTCCTAATTAAGTAGATCCTAAACTCATGAACCAAACCTAAAAGCGTGAAAAATAGATGGAATAGGGTGTTATCGCCCTAGACCAGGTGTTTTACTCGATAATTTTGATTCCTCATTTTTTTTGCTCTAATTTATGATATGTGAATTCAAACTTGAGACTTGGCGGTAAATTAATCTTTGTAGTGTAGAAAATTGTACTCCCTTCTTGGAGATGGTAAAATTTCACACTTATTTTGGACCTATTTTAGTACCCTTACATTCATGACCCTTTAAATCGTCATTAATAGGCCCCTAAGACCCTTTATTTTGGATCCCAAGGCTTATTTCAATTGAAATCCCAAAAAAATCAACAAATGCATTCAATTTTCTAACACCTTGAAAACCTAGGGTGGGACTCATACACCACCTTGGGCCTATGAGTCCCCCTAGGTGGGACCCATACACCTTGGGCATATGAGTCCTGTGTGGCCCCTTTTAAGGGTTTGAGTGGGAAATTAAGGTTTCTAATTCAAATTTTTGGTTAATGTCAGAATTTTGGATCTAATAAATGGTAAATTAGATGAGATGCCTATAAAAATAAGGTTTCAAATCATTATTTGACCTAGTAATAAAAGAGCTAAGAAATCCTAGAGTTTTCAAGCAAGATTTTTCAAGAGAGATTTTCAAGTATTCAAGAGCAAGGAGCAAATAAAGTTGAAGTCTTGGAGCAGCATTATAGTGTTTTTGCATGTCTTCAAGCTCACTTTCAATTCAAGATCTAGCATTTTCAAGGATTGATGATGGTTTCCTATGGAGAATCATGATTGATTCTAGGTTGGGGAGATGCAATTAGCCATTAAACCAAGCCTTATGACTTGTTTCCTAAGTGATTCCATCCTCCATTATCATTATACTTTCTACCTAAAGGAAGGTGCATGCATTTTTGTGGCTTATTAGGGTGATTAGAGATATCCCAAAGTGATTAAATATCTTCATGTTTTGTTTATGCATCTTATTTTAGTACATTAGAATAGGATTTTATTGCACTTTAGATCTCTTAATATTAGATGTACTTAAGATTAGGACTTTCACTCACATTTACTTTCAAGATCTATTCTTTCTATCAAGGTTTAATTACTGAACTAGGGGTTTGACTAAGGCAAACCCCCCATAAGAAAATCAACACAATAGTTTTACAAGTTTTAGCAAGTTTGAATCCAGAAGAAGAGTTGTGAAAACATAGGAAGGAAGTGCAGAGATAGAAGAGCAGATTTTGATTCTGAATTTTCAAAAAAGTAGAATGGGACTAAATCGAAACTTGTGGCATATGAGTCATGGTATAGCACTTTTTCCAGATTTCAAAGGATTCAAACTTGTCACTATGAAATTCCAGTTTCTACCCCAAAACCCTAAACTAGGACTAAATCGCCTAGACTGGCATATGAGTCCCAATGTGCTTCAAAATTCATAATTTTGAGATTGCATACCTTGTTTCAAGTATCATCAATTTTTCAGGTGCACCTTTGTTCATTCTCAATCTATTATTCAGTTTTTGAGTTTCATTTCCTAGGTTACATAGCTAGATTTGCATATCATTTACATTTCTCTCTTTTTAAGCCTTTTCTTATTGGTGAACCCCCTTTTTCTTTCATCACACCCAAAGAAACCATCCTAACCCTAGTTCCATTCCTCAACCAATTCAATTGGTTGAGGGATCTTGGTTTCCTTTAATGAACAAGAGTGAAAGTAGATTCTAAACCCTAGTTCCATCTCTCAAAAGGTGGAACCCTATTTCCTTATGTTCAATCTCCAAAATTAAATTTAAATGGGTTAGCCTACACTTTAACTTATTTCTATGTTCCACTATATAAAAATGAATTATTATTTCAAAAATAAAAATTGATTGGAATTACAAAAAAGCTCTTCCCAAATACATATATTTAATTTTACAAAATTACAAAGTAATTTTTTCAAATTTGATCAAGTTAGCGCAATGATTGGAGTATGATTTCAATGGAAGAACTAGTTTGAATCTATGGTTGGAGATATCTTTTGCTTCCTTCAAACACCCAACAACTTTTTTTAGTGTGTTATCATCTTCAAACTTTGATCTCCTTGCTACTATAAGTGAGGTATTTGAGCATTTGATTTCTCCTATGGTGTTTGACTTTCTCTTGGGTTGATCATTCATTGTGTCATTTAGTAATCCTTCTCTATCACATTTGAGTATGGTTTTTATCATTTATCTTTCATTTTAGCTCATCATAGCCTTAGATACATTTAAAGTTCAAACAGAAACTTTATCCATCAACAAATTGACTATATGTGGAGGTTAAAATACCAAAATGGGGGTTCAACCAAGGAAAAATCCTATTTACCCACCCTTTCCACTCTCTTGTTTGTGATTTTGCGGGTTCAAATCCAGAGAGGATAAGTTGTAGAGTGGGAAAGTCTAGTGTAGATCTGTATGTTACAAACCAAAAATGTAGAGACCCTGAATTATACTTCTCAGTCAATCGTGCCACCACCCTTGATCATCCAATTTAGCTCCACAATCTTATGATAGGTGAAAAAATCTCTTTCCTTCTTAGATCTTCTTTCATTTTGTCAATTTTCAATTTTTTCTATGCAAATAATTTGTGTTTTCATATTTAGTTTCATAGTTAATTAGGTCAATACATTTACATAAAATTCAATCAATTTTTAAAGCAACAAAAGAATCTACCCTAGGGCAGATTGTCTCTCCTTCAAGGTTGTTAGCCAATCTTAACCAGGTCTTGTTGGCTTGGATTCTAATGATGATGCTAAGAAAGATTAATTTGGGTAATCTACTTGTTAGGTTTAGGATCTCTTTTTCCACATTACATTTTGTTGAACCCAACATATCCTACACTTGAAAAATCTTTTGATTTTTTTGCACATCCATAGATCTAAATTATTAATCAAAGTTTAAAAATTGAATCTTTATATTTACAAAATAAAGTGTTATTGCATTGAGAAAGAAGTTTGATTTCTTTATTTTTAGCAATAATTTATAATACGATTTCATTTAGATTTTAGTAATACATCAGATCTAGAGCTAAATGTGATAATTTCCTAAGATAGTGCATAAATTCATTTGAAAATAACAATAATTTTGAGTACCTAGAAACCCTAGTTCATTGAATTAGGTCACATCTTGAAACAAAACTGGGAATTTTGAAAATTTATCAATTATGTATAGTATTAGACTTGGATTGTCATAGTCCCAGTTCTTTGTATGTTGTGGTACCTATGAAAAATTTCAAAGATTCAAAATCTTGCATCTTTGTTCAAAGGCACCACTGCCCTTGACTTTCCTACTTTGACTCACTTTTCTAAGGCAGATAGGCATATGTTCGAGCTCTACATAGATGTAGAACATGTTTTTGAAAAACAATTCTACCTAATTTGTTGTGTTTGATCATAATTTACCTTAAGAAATTGAAAGATATGAAATTGAATAATTTAATTGATGTTGTCTTTTGGTGTTAAAAAAATTTAAAATACTATTTTTGATCTCCTGGAGAAAGTACAGTCATTAGATCATGTTGGATCTCTTTCTACAATACTTTCATGTGTTTTAAGAGCCTTAGTGATGGTTTTGATATGTTAGATGAGGCTCTTGATGACTTCATCTCATCTAAATCATCTGCTAAGAATTTTAAAACTTTAATATGTATTTAATAAATGAAATAGACTCAACAACACTACAACTAATTATTTTCCCTCCTTATCATAGACCTCAAACACAAAATCAACTTATTCTCATTATAGGACTACCTTTAAACAAACAAAAAAATCCTAGTCATATCTTAAAATTTGCAAGGTAACTTACTGAACACAACTAAATGTTGGCCTCCTGTAATGGTTTAATAACTAATCATTTAGGGTTGTGACTTAGAGATTGAGCATTTGCACTAAGTAGCCATCTCACTCATCATGAAGGTTCATTTCACTTGTCAACCCAGGGATGTAAACTTGAAATGGTTCAACATTGTATGTGCACTAGGGCTCTACTGCAGTCATCGATACTCTAGGAAAGAAATAATGCTGGAAATAAAGTGCTAAAAGGATATAAACTTAAACACTGAACATAAATTAACATCTGCACTAAGCATCAATAACCAAATTGAAAATGAAAGATAGAAATGGAAATCTCAACAAACAGATAAGAAACTACTCTATTTGCCTTGGCTGCAGGAATAGACACAAAATGGAATTTTAGTGGCTGCAAGAACAAACAGTTGTTGAAATTGAAACTAACTACTGAACAAAAAATAAATTTTAAACTAATAGATGGAATTCTCACCAAGTAGGCTCCCTTGGGTGAGTCTCCCTTACACTAACTCAAATGCAGCAACTCAGAATTTCATATTATTTCTTGAAATCATAGGTACAACATCTTAATAATAGAACTATAAAACTAGAAAATGTGAGTACAAACTCAAAATATCCAACCTTATCAAAAGGAGCATCTGACCATTATTTATAGAGAAAACCTACTAACTAACCCTAACTACCTAGGTAGTCAACTCCATCAAAATAGGAGGATGCCACTTATTGAAAGCATAGAAAAAGATGGAGGAAGTTATGCATGGGATAAATTGGTCAAAGTAGACTTGCTTCAACGGGAATCTAGCACAACACACTCCCTATATTTTCTCAACATCAAATATGACCATTAAAAAGGTGGTTAGATTCTTTTTATTTGAATTAGGAATTTCCCTCCATGAGATTTTTCCCGCTTTGACTTCTTAATGATTAACTTCTTGACTTCTTGGTAACCAAACAACTGGCAAGAGTTTCTCCCACATAGCAGGCTTTGTTGACATCAAAATTTTAGTGGAAACCTATACAATAGCATTAGCACACACAAACAAATGTATATCTATAATTACCTTAGTAACATTCATTCAACTACTTGTAAATTCAACATAGATAATTCTCATAGCATGATAATGTCATTGAAGTCACAAAGATAAACTTATGCCCAAGGTCTATGGTTTTAAGGATATTATCAACAACCAAGTGTCAAAGTCTATGATAGCAACAACAAATATAAAATGAACCCTATTAAAATTGAGCCATTAATTAAGCTCATCATTCCCCCACCCTAATGTTTTGTTGGTCCTCCAGAAGAAGGAACACTATTCTTTTGCCAAATCAGTGCCCTGAAGTCATCAACTACCAGCTGCCCCACATCAGTCTTTGTGGTGTCTGAATTAGGATCCCAGTAGAATCCTTGTTTTCTCTCTAGTCTGTTCCATCTTTCCCTTTCTACAGCTATGTCATTCTAGTAGAACTTGTAATCTGGAATAGGCCACAATAATGTAGGTGACTGAAATGTTAATGGAAGCCAAAAATTTTGCTTCCTTCTACCAATTTATATGTACCTATCAACTCTTTTGCATGTTACAACATAGTTCTATAAAGAGTGGGGTTCAGCTTGTTTCAATTCTTTTGGTAAACTATTCCACCTCTGCACTAAGTATCCCATTACTAATTTTCCTGTGGTTTTAGCTAGTTTCTCATATTCTTTGTAGGTCACTTATCTAACATGTATAATCCTATCATTGTAGCTAGGGCGGTAAAGAATTATGTGCCATGTCATGAAAATATCTCTAGCATTACTAGATTCAACCCTAAGAGGCAAGGGAGTATGAAATTCCCTTTCCTTGTAAATTATATACTGTTGCCCCCAACTAATTTCATTTTGAATTAGGACATTAATTCCCTTAAATGGAGGTCTCCAATATATAGCAAGGGATTCCAATCATGATCATCAGAAAAAACATAATTGTCCAGGTATCAGAAGGAGCAAACTGGTAAGCCTAGAAAAATTCATGTGGAGTGTCAAGAGTAGTACTCAAACCTGAAATGATCCTTGATAGCTTAAAGGAAAGATTTCTCTCCTTCAAGTGTAGGGCATACACTCTAGGAGGAGTTCTACATGCTAGAATTTTGGGTATTAAATCTATCACATTATCTACCCTTTCCTTCAAGGAAACAATTTCTACACTCTTTTCAATCTTTCTTTTTAATATCATTTTGTAGCTTGCACTTTCCCTTTTTCCATTCCTCTTATTTTCTTTGCATCTCACTCCATAATTTCAAAGCTATGTCATTCCATGAAAAGGTAGAAGGTTTATGTATTCCTACCAAAATCTTCCCTAGCACCGATTCTTATTGTTCACATAACACTAGTTGTAGTGATTTAGGTTGTTCATCCTGCTCTGGCTACAAGAACTCTAGATTCTCATCTTGTTCTTGCTGTAGGGATTCTTGACTTTCATCTTATTTCTGGTTCTCAACCTATTTTGCAATGGAAACAAGCTCTTCCAATCTGATATTTGTCTTTTCCTCACAAATATCTTTTTCTTTAACATTTACCTGCCCCATTGGGGCTTCTGTCTCCTCCCTAGATGTTTTTCTAAGCCTAGGGCTTCCCTTTGGAGGTACACCAGTGGCTGGCCCAGCTAGTTTTGATCTCTTAGGATGGTTTTTATCTTTTTCTTCAGCTACAAGAGGAATAATGTTATCAGCCTTTCATTTCCTAGGGCTTGGTGTTTCTTTTCTTGTCATTTGCTTCTTGGCCTTCCCTTTTCTCATTTTTGCTTCTTTCATTTGTGCCACTTTTGTCCTAAGGGAAGCCCTAGTTCGAATTGGGGTTTTGGAAGGGAAATTATCATCAGAATTTGAGGATGAACTTTCCTCATCTGAATATTCCAACTCAGAAGAACCAATTTCAATGGCTTTCTCGACTGCATGAGGGTTTGAACTAGGGTTTGCACCAGAGGTTGATGCTTTAGGAGTAGTTTCAACAACCCTCTCTTCACTACTATCCCTACGAGGTTGAGACTAACCTCTAGGATGTACATGTTTTGGTATAAATTGAACAATTTTTATAAACTCCTCCCACGTCATATCAGATACTTCTTGTAGAGATTTTTCCACTAATAATTTGATTAAACAATGGTGAGATACATAATTATCCCTACCTTTTTGTGTTTCAGCCGCCATGATGGCAAGGAGGTGATATAGCACATTGGGCACATTCATTCTTCATCCATGCCTCATATGGTTCAGGAGCTTCAAGTGTACAGAATGGAGGCATGACTGGCGGCCCTCACTAGCGATGTACTTGAAAATGTGGACAACTACTTGACTCCATGGCTCTAGGGGAGAGGTTCTCTTCGTACCTTGTTTATCCACCTCCAACAGAGGGTCACTAGGTTCAATAAATTCATCCCTAGCTGACCTTGCATGGTAGCAGGGTATGGCTCACCATCAACAAGTAAACCAGTTACCTCCGCTATTCTTTCCTTAATAACGATCACCTCCAACCCTTTTACCATTGCCTTCCCCTCAAAGAGTTTATGTGCAAATTCCTACGCAATTTCATCATTGTAGTTGTCCAATTTCAAGAAATAGTTTAGCCATCCACAATTTCTAAACTCTGCCAAAGAAGGTGCATCCTACATTATCACATCATGAACTGTGGGTTAATTCCTAATTAGTTGGCCTCCAATTGTTCAGCTGCCCACAATCAAAAAAGCACTCTGCTAAATTTCCTTTTCTTGCAATCTCTTTCTAAAAACCCCAACTTCTTCTTCCTATAGTTCTTTCTTCTATCGTGTTGATGCCAATGTCATGTAGCTCACCAAATTACTTTTGTTGGGTGAAATTTGAAATTATGACTGGGAAATAAAGATTCATTGATGAAGGGTGTTATCAAGAGAAATGGTGGCAGTTCAGTGACATTTCACACATGCAAGTTGTCATTTCAATTTATCATTCAAATTAGTTTATTTCAAATTTGTTGATATGGATGACATGTGGACTTGTGATTTGAAACTCCCCCCAACCTAAATTACAACATGTGTCTGCATGGGTCGGTTGATAATTTGATTTGACAAGGTGGAGTACTATTTCATGCTATGTGAAATATCTAAATTTAATTACAGTAATTAAAGAAATGCACTAAAGATAATAAAGATATAACAGATTGTTTTGCATTTACCTAAAAACTTGGAGTGTCTTTGCAAAGAATGTGGAGAAAGTATTGATTACCTTTAAGAAGTACGATTGAGAAATTAATGCAGTGGTGATGAAATGGAATGATGGCAGAGTGGAGTGATGAAGATGGAAGGGAAAATGGGTGGATTAATGAAGAAGTGGACTCCCACAAAAGTGGAAGTCTTTATTATGAAGTGGTTGCATGTGTACTTGGATCAGTCAGAAGGAGGGACACTGGGTCTTCCTCCTTCAGCTGAAGGAAGCTTAGAGGTTAGATGCTAATTAAATTGTTGCATGAATTCTTCCTTGGACGCTGGCTTGTGATACAATCTTAGATGGTGAACTTTGACCAAAAGTTTGAATCAAACAGGTTGAATGGTGGTAAGTTGTACAACTCCATTGGGAAAGACTTCTGCAACTTTGTATGGTCCCAACCATCTAGTCTACAATTTACCTACATTGTCTTGATACCTAGAGTTATAAAGGAGTGCCCAGTCACCAAGCTATAACTTCTTGTCCTTTATGTACTTATCATGACATTTGACCCTTTTATTCTGCACTACCTCAGTATGATGCAGAGTTTTATTTCTCATCTCATCCAAATTATTCAGCTGCATTATTTTGTCCTTTTGTGCATCAAAGATATCCATCCCTAAATCTAGTGTAGTTCTAAGAGTCTTATGCTCAAATTCAATGGGAATCATAGCTATCTTTCCATACAGTAATTCAAAAGGATTGAAACCTATGGTTGTTTTCCAGGTGGTCCTATAGGCCCATATAGCTTTTGGCAACCTATTTGCCCAGTCTCACTTATGAATAGCCACTTTTTTGGTTAGAATTGCCTCAATTTCCCTGTTGGTCACCTCAGATTGGCCATTGGATTGAGGGTGATAGGGAGTAGACTTCTTGTGGCTCACATTATATTCATTCACTAGTGTTGTGAAAAGGGTTGATGTAAACTAAGCCCCTTGATCAGTCACTATCTCCCTTGGAACCCCATAACAAGTGAAATTTCCTCATAAAGAAATTTTGCAACCTTATTATCTCTAGCATGCTTCATTGCTTTAACCTGAACCCACTTGGTCACATAGTTAGTGCAAACCAAGATGTAGGATTTACCGTTGGATGGAGGATCAATGGGTCCTACAAAATCTAGTCTCCATTTATCAAATGGAGTGATTACTACCTATGGGTAAAGGGGAATCTCATCAAATTTGGTTGGTCAGCCCATCCTCTAGCATCTATCACACTTCCTTGTATACCTTCCTACATCCTTATGAAGTGTGGGCCAGTAATATCCTGTATTAAGGATCTTCATTGTTGTCCTTTTGGGTGAAAAATGACCCCCATAGGGTTCATTGTGGCATGCATACAATATATGATATGTCTCATCTTCCCTTACACATCTCCTCATGACATGGTCTGGTCTAGTGTAGAATACATGGACTGCAATCCATGAAAAAGGAATTTTTTTCTCAATGAGTACCCTTCTCTATTTTGGAAAGAAATGAGGAGGAACTCTCCCTATAACTAGGTAGTTGGATATATTAGCATACCAAGGGGTATGTACACTGATGGAAAACAAATTTTCATCAAGGAAAGAGTCATCAATGACTTGATTATCTTCTGATGTAGTCAATCTAGAAAAAAAGTCTGCTACAACATTTGCCTTTCTTGGTTTATCAACAATGGTGATGTCAAACTCCTACATCAACAACAACCATCTAGCTAGCCTTCCTAAAATGAGGGGCTTATTCATGAGGTATCTTATTGTTGCATGGTTTGTATGAATAAAAATCTGATACCCTATTATGTAGTTCATGAATTTGTTAAGGGCATAGATGACTGCCAACATTTCTTTTTCTTTCACTGTGTAATTAAATTCAGCCCCTGGTAGGTTTTTGCTAGAAAAATAGATTACATTCTCAATGGTTCCTTCTTTCTATCCTAATATAGCTCTTACAACATAATATGATGTATCTATTTGAATTTGAAAAGGAAGCTCCCAATTGAGCATGGGCTAAAGCTACTTTTAGATCAGAGAATGCCTTGTCACAATCCTCTATCCACTAGAATTCAACATCTTTAGTGAGGAGATTGTACAGTGGTGCTACCATTTTGCTGAAATCTTTGATGAAATTCCTATAGTACCCTGCATGACCCAAGAAACTTCTAACATCTTTTTGCTTTGTAGGAATAGGAAGAGTGGTAATCACTTCAATATTGGTTGGATCTACTTGAATTCCCTTTTTAGAGATGTAGTGTCCAAGGACTACTCCTTCCTACATCATCATGAAACACTTCTCACTATTCAAGGACAGGTTATGGTCTTCACATCTCTATAAAACCTTCCTTAGATTCTCTAGGGCTTCTGCAAAATTAACACCATAGGTAGTAAAATCATCCATATAAATCTCCATGCAATCATGTGAGACGTTTGAAAATATGCTAATGACCTCCCTTTGAAAAGTTGCAGGTGCATTACACAAACCAAATGGAAGCACTAAGTAGGAATAATTCCCCCATGGACAGGTAAATGTGGTCTTCTCTTAATCCTCAAGTGCAATTTGTATTTGATTATAGTCATTGAATCCATCTAGAAAAGAAAAATATTACTTTCCTGCAAGGGAATCCAACACTTGGTCTATGAAAGGAAGGGGAAAATGATCATTTTTAGTGGCAGAGTTGAGTTCCCTATAGTCAACACAAACTCTCCACTTACCTCCTTTTTTAGGAATAATCACCAACGGGGACACCCACTGGCTGTCTAAAATGGGGTAGATAAATCCTACATCCAATAATTTATGAAGTTCCCCTTTTACAATCTCCCTCAATGCAGGGTTGATTCTCCTTTGCGGTTTCCTTACTCGTGTGCAATCATCTCTGATATATATCCTTTGACTATAGAGCTTAGGATCCAATCCCTTCATATCATGGTAGTCCCATGCAAATTCATGTTGGTGGGTCTTCAACAGGTTTTTCAATGATAACTGCTACTCTTGACTCAGCTTGTTAATATTTAGATGTTTTCCTTCTAACACTTGCACTTGTGTGGTTAACTCTATCATAGCTACTTCACTAATACTTTGCATTTTAAGTTCATGTGGCAGAAATGTATGGAGCATATCAGTTGCTGCAGGAAGTTCAATTTCAAGAAGAGCGGGTAGAAGTGTTTTCACTGAACTAGCAGAACCAGATTCATGAATAGATGAATCTTCATGCACCTCACAATGGTTCTAAATTATGTGGGACAAGACTTCATCTTCTTCCTAAAGCTGCATGAAAGAACTTCTTCCTAACATCATAAGTTGTGCCACTGAATTGACTTCCTTAGCCTCTTCTCCAACATTTGGCCATATGGGGTTATCCACGTCACGGGATGGTTGAGCAGGAGGGTAGAGAACAATATTTTGGGTGCTCTTCCCATAATAAATAGTCATGTCCCCTTACCGACATCCAATGTAGGCATTCGTTGTGGCTAACCATGGCCTTCCTATAATAATGGGATACCCACCTAGTGTAACTTTAGGAGAAAGAATCATAAAATCTGTTGGGTACTCCCAAGAATCTAGAGTTACCACAAGGTCCTCTACTACACCATCAATCTTGATAGTGGAACTATCAGCAAGCTGCAAGATAGTAGGAGTAGGTCTTATGTTTGTAACATTTAGTTGTTGTAGGATGTCCTTGGTCATCACATTTATTTCTGCTCCCAAGTCAATTAGAGCATTCCTTATGTGGATTCCATTTATGACAACTCCTACCACATGACTACCTGGGTCAGTATACTTAGGAACTGTAACTTTTTCAAGAATGATGTTTGCTAACTATCCTACCACATGAACCGTGGTGGGGTATTTTTTTTTCCTCCTTAACTTTTTGAGGCATGTTTCTTTGATTGCTTTTCCATATATAGGGACATCTTTTATGGCTTGAAACAAAGGTATCTTGACACATATATGTTTCAACCAATCCAATATTTCAAAGGTTGTTTCTTTCTTCTCTTTATTTTGTTTAACAACTTCTAACCATTGAGTAAATGGTGGATCTTGATCAGTCTATTGAACTGGTTCAAGATTTCTAGGCACACTAGACTAAATGGGGGCATTCAGAGGCTCCTCTTCTTCCACAGGAATCTCGGTGATGATAGGAGTGGAAGGAGTTGGAAAATTAGTTCATGAACACATGTGGATGTCACACACACTCATAGCATATGCAGGAAATTGATTAGGATCCATAGAGTACACCGGTTGTTGTTGTTGTGGTTTGTTATTTGGGTTAGGTGTGGGCGGAGATGGTAATTGAGTAGGTCTAGGTGTGTTTGAACTTGAGATAGTAGGAGGAGGCATTATAGAAATTTGATGGGGCTATGAAGGTGGCTGCATGTAACTAGTTGTCTGGTTTGGCCATTATTGTCCTCCCCTCCATTGGGATGTTTGCTGCCAATTTCTTGGAGGTGGCTACCAATTTCCTAAAACTGCTGCCAATTCCCTTAAGGTTTTTGCCACTGGGGCAAAGATTTTTGGTGATTGGGATAGGTATTTGGAGGGTTATTCCAAGGCTGAGGTGAATATCCTCCATAGTTGGATGGATATGGGGGTTTCCATTGGTTACCAGATGCATAAGAATTGAAATATGGCCCAACAAAAGATAATGGAGCGGGTGGCATACCTTTTCTTGGGGCCCATGGTCTCCTTTGTGCAATGTATCAAAATTTATCATCATCAACCTGGATTGGCTTGAACTTAGGTGGAATCTTCTTGCTGTCAATATTAGCTACCATTTTGCATCTGCATTCCTTCTTCTTTTGTCTGCAACGAGGCCAATATTCTACCAACATTGACTCAGCCTCCTCATGTTTCTTCTTTTCTTGAAGTGTATCCAGCTAAGTAGCTAGATTGTTTATGATGTCTTGCTTGAATTATTCCAACAAGTGAGTAATCTTCATCCTTGAAACTCCATTGGTGGATTATTTACCCATAGAGGATTGGTAGCTTCTTCCCTTCTTTGAAGATGCCCTAGAATAGTTCTGACATATCTTCTTAATATCATCCCAAGGAACTTGGGTGATATCTCCTCCTCCCATCAGGTCCAAAGAATCAATGTAGCTCTCAGTTATCCTTCTAAGGAAGAGGGGCTTTTGAGACTCCTCATTGAGTGTATGATGTGGAGATTTTTGTAGAAAAAACATAAACCCTAAAATGTAATCTTCCAAAATATCATCTTCCTTCTGTTACATCCTAAAGATGTCATCTCCTCTCATGTCACTTCCCTTGCAATATTGTTTGTACTTCTCAAGAAACTTTGTTTTCATATCATTCCAAGTTTCCATTGTATTCCTACCTAAGCTCATAAACCATTTTAATGAAACTTCCTTCAAGGTGGTAGGAAACAACTTAAGCCTATGAGGATCAATGTTGTAGTCATAACTACTACAGAGGATATCAGTCTCAAATAGGAAAGTGTCAGGGTCTTCTATGACAAGTCCATAGAACTTAGGAAGGACTAAAGCAGGGATGTTCTTGAGGTTCTCAACTCCATTCTGATGAGTAATAGGAAATGGAAAAGATGGTTGGTTGGGTCTATTTTTGTGTCTATTCTCATTATTCTCATCACCCATAGTTGCTTGATGAAGTTCCAAAGCAAAGGGATTCTCAATCGAATTTTGGTCTTCAAAGGAAGTGTTAAAACTAGTTAGATTGGGAAATGCATCAGCAAAAGGGTGTGCTTCTTCGTCTTCTTTGTCTCTTGGCATATTTTGATGCTCAACTAGCTAGAATGGATCAGGGTCATTATGAAGGAATCTCCCATGAGGGTCTCTCCTCCTTCCTCTATGCATGTGGTATCAACTCAGTATCAGCCAACTCACACAAAGAATTGGTAAAAGAATAGCAGATCATTACTTTCCTAAATGAGGGGTATACTAAGAGAAAAATTTCATAAATACTATAGTAAGCAATAAACTATCAATGACTCCAAAGAACTTCCTAGTTTGACACCATCCCCAACAACGACACCAAAAATGTTGGCCTCCTGTAATGGTTTAATAAATAAACCTTTAGGGTTGTGACTTAGAGATTGAACATTTGCACTAAGTATCCATCTCACTCATCATGAAGGTTCATTTCACTTGTCAACCCAGAGATGTAAACTTGAAATGGGTTAGCACTATATGTGCACTAAGACTCTACTGTAGTCATCCATAAACTAGGAAAGAAACAATGTTGGAAATAAAGTGCTAAAAGGAAATCAACTTAAACACTGAACATAAATTAACATCTGAACTAAGCATCAACAACCAGACTATAAATGAAAGATAGAAATGAAAGTCTTAACAAACAAATAAGAAACTACTCTATCTGCCTTAGCTGCAGGAAAAAACACAAAATGGAATTTCAATGGCTTTAGGAACAGATAGTTGCTGAAATTAAAACTAACAACTGAACAAAAAATAAATTTTAAAATAATAGATGGAATTCTCACCAAGTGGGCTCCCTTGGGTGAGTCTCCCTTACACTAACTCAAATGCAACAACTCAAAATGTCATATTATTTCTTGAAAGCATAAGTACAACATCTCAGTAATAGAACTGTAAAACTGGAAAATGCGAGAAAAAACTCAAAATATCCAACCTTATCAAAAGGAGCATATGACCATTATTTATAGAGAAAAGCTACTAACTAACCCTAACTACCTAGGCAATCGACTCCATCAGTATAGGAGGATGCTACTTATTAAAAGCGTAGAAAAAGATGGAGGAAGTTATGCATGCGCTAAATTGGTCAAAGCAGACTTGTTTCAATGGGAATCTAGCACAACACACTCCCTAGATTTTCTCAACATCAAATATGACCATTAAAAAGGTGGTTACATTTTTTTATTTGAATTATAAATTTCCCTCCATGAGAGTTTTCCCACTTTGACTTCTTAATGATCAGCTTCTTGACTTCTTGGTAACCGACCAATTGGAAAGAGTTTCTCCCACGTAGTAGGCTTTGTTGACATCAACATTTTAGTGGAAACCTACACAATAGCATTAGCACACACAAACAAATGTATATATATAATTACCTTAGTAACATTCATTCAACCACTTGTAAATTCAACATAGATAATTCTCATAGCATGATAATGTCATTGAAGTCACAAAGATAAACTTATTCCAAAGGTCTATGGTTTTAAGGAAAATATCAACAACCAAGTGCCAAAGTCTATGATAGCAACAACAAATATATAATGAACCCTATTAAAATTGAACCACTAACTGAGCTCATCACTGCATACAACAAATATATTGCAGCAAACTCATTATCATGTCACTGCTCATAAATATAACACTTGAAACAATAAAAAATTAAGATGAACACCGGTCATTCCTTTGTCAATATCATTATCACAACCTATCCTTCCTCACACACCTCATTTATCTCAACACAACAATAAGGAATGTGATCTTGTTGAGTAGCTTCATGTTACTTCAACTAAGATCTCATTGTGGGACTTAATTCAAACTTCACCTACCTACCATAACATGCTCCAAGACTCTTTATAGAAGATTTATGTGCCACCTTCTATTAAAAAAATGATGTAGCAACCTTGCTTGAGAGTATGAATTCAACAAGTTTAGACATTATCTTCCATCAAAGTTAACTACCCCTATCAAAATTCAAAAGCAATATGATTCTCTAATTATATTTGTTTTCAATAACAAAACTAGGGTTAGACATACTCTTATTGACAATGGGTTCTTAATTTTTGTAGCATTGACCTTTTACAAAAACTTGGTGTGGATAAATCTCTCATTCAACCAAACACTCTTTTTGTTCATGGATTTGATAATGTTGGTAGGTAATCATTAGGAAAAATCACATTACTTATTAATATAGGGCTTGTAGTTCTACCTACCCTTATCCATGTCATGTCGAGTACTCTCTCATATAACCTTCTTCTTGTAAGACCATGGATTCATGTCATGGGAGGGGTTCCTTCCACCCTCTACTGTATAATGAAATATACATATATCAACAAGGTATATGAGGTAAAAGCTGATCCAAAGTCCAAAATTTGTTTAAAAACTGAAATGGGATATAAAAATCCTAGTAAAAAACTCTTTAACATGTTGATTCCATCTTCAAAAGTGGAACCTATTTCTTCCAACAATAATGATATTAATGATTGTGATTCTCCTATGACTAAATTCTTTGGTGATGATTGGGGTTTCTTGGGTTTTACACCCACATTCATTGGGGAGCATAAAATCCCACCATCTATGCTTGAAGAATCAAAGCAATTTGTAGTGGCATCTATACAATATTCAATAGATTATCCTCAAACATCTAATTTCATAACTTCTAGTTCTACAAATGATACTAGTTTTACACTACTTTTGATGATAATAATTATAAAAAATACCTTCCTCAAAAGGAATGGAATCTATCTACGGAAGAGGATTTAAAATTCTTAGTTTGGGTATAAAGGCAATGGTTTTGGTATAAAGGAACAAGGTATCAAGGTCCCTATATAAATAAACACACAAGGTTCAACAATTGGTCTCTGTTATCATCCCTCAAAACCCACAAAATCTTCATGTAGACCTTCTCTTAATGTGAACATAATAACACAAGACTCTCCTAAGGTATCACTTAATTAGTTTATCCTAAAATGATAAAGACAAGTAAGACTAATAAAAATATCTCATTGGATATATTTTCAAATGATGAATCCTTAGAAGAATTTTTGGGATTTTATGAAAACTTACCCACATATCATCATGATTACAAAATCCACTTTTACATCAAATGACATGAACATACCCAAAAAATTCCCTCATCCTCTTGATGTCCCAAACCGCAGTACACTACTTGTAGGGGGTATTTTTGATGTCTTGATGGGCCCATCTAATCTAGATAAAGTTGTCATAATTCGAAAGTGTCTTGAATCTAATGAAAATAAGAACATTATACACTTTTACATGATTTTATTGAATTATTTGCTTGGTCTTATTTCGAATATCTAGCATAGATTGTAAAGTAGTTATGCACAACATTGTGTTGCATGATGATCCTAAACCAGTAAGATAGAAGATTAGTAAGATGAATCCCAAAGTGGCTTTGTTGGTTAAGGCTGAAATTGAAATTTTATTACAAGTTGGTTTCATTAACCCTATCAACTACTCACCTTAGATATCGAACATTATGGTTTTCACCAAACCTAATAATCATATTCAAATGTGTATTGATTTTCATGACCTTAATAAAGTATTTTTGAAATGTTATTTCCATCTTCCTAATATAGATATGATAAAAAACTCTATCATCAAGCATGTTTTACTTTCATTCATGGATGGATTTTTTGGATATAATCGAATCTTTATAATCCTCAAGATCAATTTAAAACAACTTTTATCACACCTTGAGGAACATTTTGTTGGGTTTTTATGTTGTTTGGATTAAAAAGTGTTGGAGCAACATATCAAAGGGATATAAAATTAATATTTAATTATTTCATTCATAATAACTTAGAGGACTATGTTGTGTCAAATCCTCCATCAAATCTTTCAGAAAATTTGTAAATATCATGTATTTGAATCCTTGAAAATGTGTCTTTGATGTGCATAGTGGAAAATTGTGTGGCTTTATTATGTCACATCAAGGTATTGAGGTGGAAACAAAGAAAATTGATCGTATAATTAACATGTCAACTCCTAAAAATATTTCTCAAAATTGTATCTTATAAGGGAAAATTCAATCTATTCATCATTTTGTTTCATTATTGGTGGATTGGACTCTCCCCTTCACCCAATTGCTTAAAAATGATTATCATTTTAAATGGAATGAATATTTTCAAGATTCCTTCAAAAATTTAAAATAATACTTAGTTAATCATCCTATTTTATAACCAGCTACCTTAGGGCATCCATTCCTTTTTTACACTTATGCTTCATCTAATCTCTTGTTGTATTATTAGCACAACATGATAAGAATAGTAAATAACATACTGTATACTATATTAGTTGCACAGTGCTTGATTGTGAGACACAATATACTATAATAGAAAATAAATTTTTGACTCTTGTGTTTGCAACAAGTAAACTAAGACATCATCTATTAAACGTTGAGGCTCATGTTATTATAAAATTTGATCCATTAAAACAACCTTTCTCCAAAACTGATTTATTCGAATGTCTCACTAAATGAGTAATTTTGTTAAAGGGATTTGACCCGAAATTCATTTCTCAAAAGGTGATTAAGTGTCAAGTGTTAACTAACCACCTAGCCGAGGCTCCCTCGCCACTTGCCTTACCAAATCTAGTGTTATTTCTCTATGATCATGTTCTATCATTAGAACTTGACAAAACATGGTAGTTATACTTTGATGGTTCTAAGTGCAAAATAGGATCTGATGTTGGTGTAGTATTTTTACCTCTTTTAGGAAATTCAATTCCCTTATTGTACCATCTTAATTTCCTATGCACTGATAACATCATATGATATGAAGCTCTTATAGCCAATTTGTGTGTAGTAGTGTCCCTTAATATTTAACATCTCCATTTATTAAATAAAGGCTCTCAACTAATAATAAAAAATAAATGGATCTTATCATGTAAAACAAGATAAATTATCCCAATATCATGACTTGGTATTAGCGAAATTACAACATTTTTCCTCATACCATTGACAATATTCCATGGAAAGATAATCGACATGCAAATGCAATTGAAGGCTCTGCCTCCCTTGTCCACCTTGATGATTCATCTATGGATTTAAAATTAATTATTTATGGTCTCACCTCCCTATTAATCTTGGGAAACATTAAAGATGAGGTGGTTTTTTATCTTAATATTAATTTAGATGAATGGTACTCCCATATATTTCAATATTTGTCTGATCGTACTTTTCTTGATCCTTATACAAATAACACTCAAACTCGTATTTCAAAGCTCACAATGTAATACATCATTCTATCTAATGTGATATACCAAAGGGAATATAATGGTCTTCTTTTGTGTTGCCTTAGCAAATCAGAGATCATCATTTCCCTTGAAGAAGCTCATTTAGGTGCTTATGGAGTAAACTTTGATGGCCGATCTTTGGTGTAAAATATACTTTACATTAGTTATTATTGGTAAAAGGGTAAAAGCACAAAGTTGTGTTACACTTTCAGCCAACTTATCAACACAACTGAATTTAAGTATTTCTAACTAAAAATCAATTTTGGTCAAACATATGATCTAGTAAGATTCATTCTAGCTAAGTTAGATACTTCTACAACTTTTTCAACTAAAATTGTTGGCTAAAAATATATGGAGAACCACTTTGAGTCCAATTTACCAAAAATATAAAATTATTTGAAAAAATTGAAGTTTCAATAACTCTTGGTAATGTAAATAACATTTTTTAAAATATAAAAAATACCCTTTTGTAGATCCACGTGTAGTTTTCAAAAATATATTTATTTTAATAGTTTAATTATTTTTTATATTTTATATTTTATTTTTACTAAAAGTAGGTTATCAACACAAAGTATTAGGTTGGTTACTATGCCAAGGAAAAATAGTAAAACATATTTAAAAAAATTGAAAAAAATATGATGCACTAGATAAAAGAATCTATTTTAAGATGGTATAATTTTTTTTACACTTTAGATAAATATTTAATATGAAAGTTGGCGTCCGATGAAAACAGTTGTTTTTTTATTCATGCACATTTTAATATTTATTTAAAAATATATATATTTATCAAAATTGGAAAAAAATATATCCATGCACTAAAATTTTAAGTTATAAATACACACAAAAAAATTGAAAGAAAAAAAATAAAATTTACTATAAAAAGTTTGACGTCCCATGCAACTTCATTTTTCAGCATTTTATCAACAACTAAATTATAGTTTTAGTTTATTAAAAACTAGATTAAAATAATTTTTAATTTTTTTAAAAAATACAAACATAAAATATACTCAAAAATACATATTTTACTAGTTTACATCATTTCACAATTCAAAACATATATGTCACTTTTTAGTGATTCAAGTTTAAAAATTGGATCAACGTTGGTCGTTTCCTTTATAAAGTGTGACACAACTTTGTGCTTTTACTCAAAAAATGGAACAATAATCTGTTCTTTATCAAAAAATTCCCTAAATGTCCACAACATAACAATTTAATTCATGCTCTTTCCCATGAAATTCATGCTCAAATTGCTATTTGGCCATTTTTCATATGGAGCTTGGATCTTATTGGTAAATTCTCTCCACCTTCTTCTCAAGGACATAATTTTATCATCCCAAATACAAATTATTTTATTAAATGGTTTGAAGTGGTTCCACTTTGATCCACAATAGATGAGTTCATTTGCCACTTTATACTTGATAACATAATAGTATGGTTTGGTCTTCCTTATGCTTTATTTTTAGATAATAGCACATCATTTTAGAACAAATAGGTGAAGAAATTCCTCAAAAAAAATCATATACAACATGATTTTTCTACACCATATCATCCACAATCAAATGGTCAAGTGAAAGCTTCTAATAAAACAATCGAGAAAGTCTTGTAAAAAACTAAACACAGTGAAGATTGGCATACTCAACTCTCCTATGCATTATGGTCTTACCACACAAGAATTCATATGGCTACGAGTACTACTCCCTACAACCTTATGTATGGGGTAGATGTCGTCATATTTGGAGTTAGAAATTCCTCCATTACAAACTTCTCTCAATGGCATTCTAGATGACAATTATTATAGATAACAATGGATTCAACAACTTGAGATGCTTGATTAATAGCATATACATGATCTTGAACATCTACAAGATTATTACAAGAATATTCAATGAAAATACAATGAAGGTTTTATCCATTATTCATTTAATATCATTGATCTAGTGCTTTATGAAAATCAACATAATGTGAATGTCACACCAAGTGAAAAGGAAAAATTTAGCCCAAACTAGTTATGACCCTACATCATCATGGAGGTTTATGGATTAGGTGCATATAAGCCTTCTATGGTGGATGGTACACCTCTCAAATAACCTATCAATGTTATGCATTTATATAGATTTTATGACTAGAGTCATTTTAGTTTATGAATAGTATGTTGGTATTTAAAGCATGTAGGTTAGATAGATGAGTTGATTTTCTATTTGATGTTGTATTGCTTCATTCAAGATAGACATGCATGTGTCTTAAATTTTAGAGTAATTTTCTTAATATTAATGATTACTTGTTAGTGTATGATTCATTAGGTTGTGTAAAATGTTAATTAGATCATTATAACATTTAAGTGTTCAATTAGATCATAGTCACATCTAGTTCAACATGTGTGCACTAAGTAAAAATTTGGTATTTAATTAAATAATGTTTATAGGTTATTTAGTTAAATCACATCTATCATATATCAAATGCATGTATCAATCAGATCATTGTTGCATTTATTAATTTAGATTGATTATATTGTTTAATTAAATCATATATGCATCTAATTTTCTATATATGTTTATACACATTAGTATTTAATTAAGGAAATATAATGCATATTTTTAAGATTAAATTGCATGCAGTAAAAAAGAATTAATAAACACATACATAACAAGTAAACATGCTAATATGTACATCATAAGGTCCATATATACATCCTCATATTTCCATGCTAGAAAAATGTGGTGTATCATGCAAATATCATATAATCAACCTATAGGTCTATGACTATCAGACCCTTCAAGGCCTAGTGGTGGTGCTCAATGAGAGACAATAGATTGTGAGTAACTCCTTGAGTTACTTTGTGCATGTACAACCCTAATATCACCTCTAAGCATTGCATTGTCCTCTACTACCATTATATACTATTGTTGAAGTTGATCTCTCTCAACTCGCACTCTAGTTAAATATTCATGTAGGATCATCTGAGTATAATCATCAGTAGGAGTTTTATATCTCTCTGCTCTAAGCTCCTTGTATGTAGCTCTCAGTTGTGTTATTAGCTCAAAAATCTCCACATTATGCCCTGTGGTCTACTATGGCCTATAATCGGCCCATACAGACTCACTCAACCCATAATTTTGAGCCAATATTGAGTGCCAACTGCAAGAATAAAATATATAAAACCAGGTCAGATGTGGTGGTGTTTTTTTCAAATTTTAGCCCTAGTGGAACCCTAAAATTTCATTTTCCAACTAGTTCCATGGTCAATCCTATGATTGATTAGTCCTTGTTGTTACTAGGGTTTAGGGTTTTGTGGTCTCCATTCACTTATACCCTTAATCTTCCTACCGGCTTATGTTTTCTCATTGACTAGCTGCATCAGATAAATAGTTGCTTAAGTGGCATCTTATGGTCTTCAAATTATCATTATTAATCAGCCCCAACACTTTGGTCACCTGTTGAGCCTAGGAGGTCCCCTTTTAAGAAAAACTTATGCCCACGTGCTTTTTAGCATCACTTAAGTCTACCACTGGCGGTTCATTGATCATCATGTGTTCCTTTGAAATCGCCCATGTCCATCCCGCAACGAGCAATACACTATCTTTCCTACCACCCCAGGTTCATCGCCCATCGTGTGTTGCATTCTCACCACCAGAAGGTAACCCCTGATGAGCGATGCAGTTAAGTTTTTAACCCATCACTAGCCTTACCACTATTGCCAATTTTCTTGTGCATTCTAAAAGGGAACCCATGACCACCAATGGGTTGAGTTACTCACCATCACGCGAGCTCGATGCATCATGGGTTGAGATCGCTTAAGGAAAAGTTAACAAGCGATGAGCGATGGAATTTAGATCTCCAACTGGGACCCCCGCGATCAAAATCAATGACCGATATCTCATCGTTGGCTTCACATCCATCACTTGATGAGGTCCCAAAGAAAAACTAGAAGATGAAATGGGCAATATGATTTGGTTTATGGCCAGGATCTTCCTGTGATCATAAAGATCAATGGCGAGCAAGTTGAAAATGACGAAGTTTGGATACAGATGGGTACGTGGTAGTTTTAAAGCACCTCATCATTGTTTATAAGTATGGGAACAAAAGAAAGTGGTGATCCTTAATGGGCCTTGTTGATTGAGTTTTAAATCTTGAATGATCGATGGTCAAGATTCAACATACAACAATTGATTTTTTGCTCGCTTGAGCAAGCCAGGGTGGCCATTAAATGCAACTCGCCTCCAATTCCTCTATTTAATAAGAATTTCCCATAGTTTATTTGATCATCTATAATTATCAAGGCACAAAAATAATTGCTACAAGTACTAGAGGAGGGAATTTTGAGTATTGAATGAAGTATCACAATAGTGGCGGTATGATATCTCGTAGTATATAAGTGTGCATGCATGTGGTATTGTTGTTGTAGCTCAGTTGTACTTTGTATTGTCTTATTTGGGGTTCTTGGGGTTTTTATTTCAGTGAGTGGAGATTCTTTGAAGGTTGTGGCTAGTTTTTTTCTTGCAAGATTGGCTCTAGTTAGTTTTTTACCCTAGGAAAAATGAGTGAGACAAGTACTCCTACCACACTAGTTCGACGGTCTAGGATGTTGAATATGCAGGAACCATTGGCATATGTGTCTGAATCCAAACCTGGTACAACAAAAATTCCAACTGTTCCAAAAGGCAAGAGGAATGCTCGAAAGAAGGTTGAGAAAATTATTGTCAAGAGCACTTACAATATGAGAAATAAGACTATTTCAGAAGAATTAGTCAAGTTTAAAGGAAAAGGGCTTGTTGAGTTTGTGAAATAATTAATGAGGCTAAGTAAGGGTCCTTGGGTCTATTCAGCGAAGCCCAGCGTTCTTGTTGTGATTTATGATAGTTATTCAAGTGAGGAGGGAGGATCCAACTCTAATTTTGGCTATTTTCCTATTTCCTTTGTGCCTTATGATGATTCAGATGATGAGGTAATTGTTGCGACTCCAATTTTTTTTATGAAACAAAGTGAGGGTGTCTACTCAACTACTAACAAGGTCGAGTAGCACCTATGTTCTCCTACTGAATGGTGTGTATTTTTTATATTTTTGTGGTGACTCAACCCTCCTATAGCTGGTTTGTTGGTTTGCACCATTGGTATTGATGGTGACTTCCCCAGTGTTGGTGAACGTGCTGATTTTGTTAACAACTCTTTCCCATAGTAAATGAATGATTAAATATAATGGTTTGGGAATTGACCCAAATGAAATGAAATTAATTTTGAAATGATTATGAAATGTAACTATAATGAGCCTGATGCTTGTTGCTCCCTTCATCTATAAAAGGGATTTCAAGGCTCATTACAAGGGTTGAAATTTTGAGTCTAGAATAGTCTGGGTAGAAGTTTAGTCCATAAAACAAATGTAATGCAGAAGGCTTGATGAATCTACTGGTTAATCATCTTAGGTATAGGTCTTATATGTAATAGTCTTAAATATTTCTACATGAATGAATGATATTAAAAAAAATCTAAATTCTAAAGCATGTACTCTCCTTTGTATGTTTTTTTTCAAATTATAAATGAAATTATCAAGGATCTTTTCATTTGTCATCAATGGTTTAATTGAATGTATGGATCTATTTCTTTACTTTATCTCAAAGGGTTTATTAAATGCTTAAGAGGAGTCATAGGTTTGTAAGAATTTGCAAAGGATTCAATAAGAAGTCATGTTTTAGATATTGTGAGTTTTTGTATTGCAAAGCATTACAAAAATAGTCCATCTACTTTAGAATTAAATAATTTGTATATTACTAAGTATTTCATATTTGACTTCATTTACCCAATTAATGAGGCACTGGCCTGTTTGTCAAGAATTCATGCAATCAAATGAATTAGTAATATGCCTAGCCATAGATTCAAAATAAGAGCAATACTTATTAAAATCATGTAATTTCTAAAATGTAAGTTTGGAATACATCCTCGTTCCTAACAAATGGACAATAATTTCCTCAAAGATCGTCCAAATCCTTAGGGAATTATATTTATTTTCATGTAATAGGAACCCATCTGTGAAGAAGTGTTCTCCATTTTAACAAATTAGAATGAACACAATCGGGAAATACCCTTCTTGGTCCCACAGAACCTAAAGTGCAAGAGTAAAGACTTTGGAATTCTTTACTCATTGTGTTGGCCACTAGCCTAAGGATGTCTTCAATAGAAGGGTTGGCTACCCTATAGAGAATTTTTGGGTTCAACTAGAAAAAAACACCAACAAACCCATTGAACTATTTTTATCCATTAAAATTCCTAAAATCCTATATTTTGCAAGGGTTTATTCAAAAAAATCTTTAGGATTTTGGAAAAAATCCTAAACCGTACTTAAAACCTAAGTCATACTTGATGCCCTTTTACTTTTCCTATATTTCATCGTTGACTGCTAGTTGGGGTTTCCTAGCCCTTTAATTTTATATATTTAAGGCCTTCATCTCATTTCTTTACCAACCCCTTTTGACAAAGATCCAGTTAGACCTATCACCTATATGTATTTTTAATTACCTCTTAAGTTTTTTCACTTTACTAGGACCACAATACACATGGTGTCATTTTTTGCAGTCTCTTCAGTTCACAAGTGTTTTCCATGTTATTATTTTTACTATAAGCTTGAAAATTTATCTTTTGCTTCTCGATGTTGTTGATTTGTGTGGATATTAATCCAATCAAATCATGATATTTTTTTTACATGGTAATTTAAGTTTTAAGATAATTCATTTTTTAGATCATGCATTGTCAATCCATTTTTTACCTAGTAACTTAAGTTATTTATTTGTGTACATTCCTTTTTAGAACTTTTAAGTCACTCTAACTATATGCATCACATTTTTGAGCTAGCTTAAAACTTTGTAGAGTGATGTTAAGTTGATATTTTATCCCTCCAAACTCCTAAAATCATGTCATGTGTCTTGTCTTATTTTTTTCTAATGTTTTGCAAAAGAAAATATTATCGGGGAAGCATATATGATATTCCTTTTGCTCTCGAGATTCCCCGAAATGATTACACGTCTTAGAATTTTACAAAATAAAGAATGATTTGTCTTCATGAAAATTATTTCATATCCCTATGATCACCATCTATCTTTGGAAAATCAATGGTCCATATTCAAAAATGGAGAACGACTGCTACTGGTTATGTGTTCAAGCATGCAAAGACATTGATGGTGGATTTAATCTATATCTACCAAATTATCAAGGGTATTAGCTTAATTATGTTTATTCTCACTATTCAAGACACAAAGTGAAGACATTAGAGTGAAATTCCTATAAATTTCTAGGCAAACGAGGGTTTTCATAGTATTTCTAGGGCTTTTAGTAAGCAAAAAATCAGTAAGTGAATTCAAACTATCTCTATGTATTTTGACATAAAATGGTATAGTTATTTGGTTTATCAAACTCTGAAAGAAAATTAGGTCTTTGGAAGGGTATATATTGTTTAAAATTTTAAAGAAAACTTCTTTGAATTTGCAAAATTTTAAAAGCCTTAATTTTATAAACGTTAAAACCCTAGAAAGGAAATCATGGTTGGAATGTCAAGGGATGTGAAAAGGGGATTGGATGATGACATTATGGTCCAATTTATTGGATCATCTAAGAGGTCTAAAATGGAACAAGGGTCAATAATTCTGGCTAATAGGGTTATAGATAAAAATGAGAATTGTAGGGACCCCATTATATTCTAGTTCAAGGGTATGCCCTTTCCAAACATGCCTTTAGAAAATGCCTAGTTGACAAACCTATTTATAACATTTGGAGACTAGGGTTGGGAAGGTTGGTGATACTGAATGTATTCATCAAGGTTGACCTAATTAGAGGAATTTCCCAAGCCTACAACCCTGAGAAGAGGGCATTTTATACTATGGATGAGAAATTTCTGATGCACTTGAACAAGTCCTATATTTGTAAATTTTTCAACTTAAACCTTAATGCTTAGTTTCCAATAAATTTGGGAGCCCTAACCAGAGAATACTAAAGACATAGAGACAACTACAAGGTAAAATGGTTACTAATCTTTAGGCCTAGAGGGCCTAATAGATAATTGAGAAGGTTTGCTAGTGGAGAGTTAGAGTCATTTAGCTATGATATTTTTGAAGATTATTTTGTAAAAATATATTTCTATGTCAAATATTGGTCTTGGATTGTAGAACTCAGATGCTAATGAATTTGATGGGGCTAGTTTTTTATATTCAAATCAAGGATGTGAATAATCCCTATGACTATGTTATTTATATTTTTGAGGAAATTCATAGGGCTTTGAGCTCTATCAAGAAGGACAATAGCATAGTCCACTTCAAATGGTACTCTCTATTGTGCCATATCATTTTGTTTAGAGGGATATAAATTTGGTCCCCCCATATGTAGATCAAGGCCTTAGATGAACAAAAAAGGGTATTACTAGTACAAGAATGGACTTAAATCTAGGACAAGCACTATGAGAAGTCCAATTATTTGATTTTTGAAGAGTATTTTGTTAAGGATGTTCTAGAAATTTTGGGAAACCTATGGACTAGAGATTATCAAAGGAGGTGAGGATTTTTTTTAGGCCAAGGGACCTTATCTCAAAGGTAGGGATCAAACACAACTAGGATGGTTGGTTTTCTACTCTGATGCAACTTTAATAAGAGTATATGGATCCCCAACTGCACCACATGTGATTCCCAAGACTGTGCTAGAAAAAATTCATTTTTAAATATTATATGGCAATTGAATGAGTCTAAAAGACTCATTTCAAGAATTATAAGAAGCATGCTATCCTCCCCTCGATAATTGTGTTTTTAGACTTCCAAATCACATCAAGGGGGGGATTTAAGTTTTTTTTAAGTTTCTCCCATATAGGATGAGAGTGAGAAAGGTTAAGAAATGTAACCTAGAGCATTGCATTCATGATCAAAAAATTAGCTTCAAGTTGGCAGTGTTCTTGCATGAGCTTGAAATGTTGAAGATCTTATAAGGAATTGCTCCACAAAAAGGAGGCTACATATAGAAAAGCATTGTGGGTGAGGATAGAGATTGTTGAAAATAAAAGGAATTTAGTCAATCCTTATTTAAAGGGGTAATACTTTGATATTGAAGATCCCATTATAAGAACTATGACAATGTTAGATAATTCCAACAATTTTCCCACCAATGTGTTTGTGCCATCAGCAAGTGCTCCTATTCCTTCTACTTCTCAAAGGGATAAACCATGAAGTCCACAAAAAATTACCCCTTTGAAACAAATAGCTCCCACTATAAGACCTTTGGTTGATTATAACATAGGCCTTGATGAAATTTTGGATGATACAAATACAGTATAGATAATGTGTGCCCCTGCTAGGGTTATATTTGAAAGACCCTCAAATGATAGATTGCTCATCAGTTTTGAAACTAGAGGGTAGATAGTGGATGACATAAGGGCTCAAGCTTGCTCATATTTTATGCAGGATGTCCAATTCATCACTACAAAGGATTTGAGGACTTTATCCTTTAAAATAAAAGGAGAGGAGCTACAACAAATGATGCAAGATAAAAACCTCACAAAGGAAAAGAAAAGGAAATAATTACATAATTCTAGACAAAGGAAAATGTAGAAATGGAGTCTATGACTCCTCAAAGAGGAAAAGAGATTGTAAGAAGTGTTAGATTCCTACTTTTTCAAGGGTGGGATATGTCATTTGCAATAGCATTTGACACTATCAAGACGTAAGGAGGAGATGGCCCTATATTTCAATCAAAAGAGAAAGATAATGCTTTGTATTTTGGGTATGGATTCAACCCAAGGCATGAGACCTTGACTATATGGTCAATTTTCCAAAGACCAATAAACCCTTGGTGATTAATGATCCAAGTGAACTCACTGGAAACTTGATAGTCAAGATGCTAGGGATATAAGTTCCACCCAAGTGGATTCCCTCATGGTTAACATAGCCGTGTTTACTAAAGCAATAGTGAAAAATTTACAAGGAGACTTGGATAGGGATAATGTAATAAATTTGAAGTTGTAGGAGTAATTAAATATGGTTAAAAGATTAAATTTCCTACTCTACAACCAAACATTGAAGATAAGGTGTCACAAGAAAATGATACTCTTGAAAGAATGAATAAGGTTTTCATTAATGATTTGTCATTGATGTCAACACTACATGATGGATGTCAAACAATATGATGGATGTTTAAAGAAAAGTTATTTTGCAAAGGTCTTTTGGCCAAGTGTCTACACTGATAGTTTTAGCACACAATGCCCTCTGGTAATTTGGTTCGCATTTTTTCCCCTTCAAATCTACTCCTAGGTTTATAGTATGGTGTTCATGGATATCATTGTAATCTTATTTCAAAATTTTAATTGTTTTGCATAAGTGGTTCAAAAGTTACAAGTAACAGAAGATCGACAATTATGGTTTACATAGTTTTTTGTGTATTGGCTATTACCTAATTGGTCTACATTCCTTCACAGATTTGAGTTATATATTGTAGTTTTGAGAGAAGCTTAATAGGTGCTAGTGCATTATTTTTTTTAGTTGGTGTAACATTTTTTGGTCTATTTATTCCTTGGTGTTGACCAGTTGGAGTAATTTTACTCTTGGGTTCTATACTTGGATGAATTGATGAATTCAAAGTGTTGGATAAGAATAAATACATGATGCGAATGGAAAAGAGAGTTTTTATGGGTCCATGTCGACCTATGTTTCTTGTGTTTTGAGTGTGAAGGAAATTTTAGTTTGAATTGGGGGCCAACAAGACACATTTTGTATAATTTGAGGGTACATCTAATTAGGTTGACCTAATTGATGTTTGTGATGGATTCTAGTAAATATACAAGGTTGAGTTGAGTTGATGAAGTATGAGATTAGATGTGTGTATGATCCAAATACAAGAAATGATGCAAAATTGTAGAATTATGTGAATAAGTTGTGAGTATTGGAAGAAGGTGTGCGAACATAAAGTAAAGTAGAGACTTGTAATTTGAGTTGATTTAAGTTGTGTTGTGAGTTTAAAAGGAACTAAATCTAATATACATTAGATGCATTTCTCTCAATTCAAATTATAGCTATGAAGCCACCTCTTTTGTATCTTTCTTTTCTCTATGAACAGTGACTCCACTTGGAAATGAGCCTTTCTGTAACATCTTATAATTGGTTATAACATATTGTGAGTTAATCCTCACCATGTTTTTTCACTTTTTGGGTTTTCCATGTAAAAATCTTGGTGTTCATGTGTTGTGTGTGTTATGGGTTGTTTATTCTTTCATTACTTATAATTGTTAAGTATGCTTAGGAAATTGGATGGTTAATAATTGGATGGTTTGATAGAATATAGATTCACCCCCTCTCAATAATCTGTGTGTTCAACAATTGGTATCAGAGCTTGGTTCCTTGGAAGAAGCTTAACCGCTTTGGGAAGATCTTGGAATTTGAGCACATGGCTCCGGAAGTGATTCCTACTATTGGATACAGGGAAATATGTTGCATATTTGACAAATATGGAGAACTCAAAGTTTCTCTTGAATACCTAGATGAAATTGAAGTTGAAAATAGAGAATTGAAATAGAATATTAAAGAAGTAAATGAATGCATCAAAAAAATAAGAGAGAAAATCAAAAAATTCAGAGAAAGACATAAGGAGGTCAATGAACAACTAAAACAAGAAAATGAAAACATCACTAGACTGAAAGTGCAAGTGGAAGAAAATAAAATAAATAAGGAATACCTAAATGTAATGGTAAAAATTAAGACTAATAAATGCACAAGGCTTGAACAAGAAGTGGTAAATTTGATATTAAATCTAGAAAAAGCAAGAATTTGTAAGGACAAATTCAAGACAAGTTCTACAATGCTTGATGAATTAATTGTATGTTAGAAAGAATCTAAAGACAAAGGTGGTTTGGGAATTGAAAAAGGTGAAAGCTAAAAATCATATAAGACATTTAATGCAAAGAATATCAGTGAACCAGATAAAGTTGAAGACAAGAAGAAGAATGGAAAGTTCTAAAATCGAAGAAATAATGCTAGAAGACCCCCTATCAAACAACCAAATGCTCAAAGGTGCCCATATTTTAATGGTACTTGCTATTTTTACAATAAATTTGGTCATAAAGCAATGGAATGTAGAAGAAAACTGAATCAGAATGTTCCATCCTTTACTAGTCAGTCTTTTACATGAAAGAGATTTGGGCATAGAGAAAATGACTGTAGAAACCAAATGATGAATGCATGTAATAGTGGTAGAATGATTCAATATATTAATTGTTACTTCTATGCATGATATGAATTTGGAAATAAGGCTAATCAATGCATATTCAGAATGAATGAAAGGAATAATACTCAGAGAAATGTCATATGCAACAATTGTAATAGAACTAGACATATTGCTAGATTTTGCAGAAGCAAAAAATTGAGGAAGGATAATCTAGAAAAGAGAGATGAACTAATTAAATAGATCAATTTGACTAAAGTAAATAAGGAAATGGAAAATACTTGGAGAAATAAAGAAGAGCCTAAGAACAAGGAAGAATCAAAGACTACAAATGAATTTGAACCACCCTTCAGTGCAAATAATTCCTCTAGGAATTGAGCCTAGGCATTGGATTAGGGGGAGAAATAACAGAAAATCATATAACCCCCTGCTAATAAGAGGTTTCATGGCTTGGAATGAAGATATGAGATGGAGATGGAAAAAACTAATCTTTTGAAGAAAAATATGGAAGAAAATATGCAAGTGCAAATATTTGTGGAGAGATTTAAGGTTTACTATTACACAAAGAAGGTTTTACCAACTTTATTGTTTGGAGTATTAAATGTGAATTAGGGAAGAATTGAAAGGATTATATACCTATACCATGTCCATTTCATTCACTTTTATGCATTAGGAGTGATCAGCATGTGTTGAAGCAAATTCAAGAGTTTGAAGGTGATTTGAGAAGCAAAGTATCCAAACCCTAATTACAGTTAAGCAAGAAAAAGGTATTTATCATTGTCTAAAGTTGAAATAGATTTTTTTTCAAAGAATTTTAATTCAGTAGAGATAGAAACACCTCTAGTGGTAAATGTCACTAAGAAACCTCAACCAAAATTCAAGAAATATCCCATGAAAGTGTTTGAGAATGACCCACTCGAAGCATTTTCAAGTATACCATATAGGTTTTTTCCTAATAAGGACATTAGGGCATATATCCATAGAAAGATGGAAGAGTAAAACCATGTAAAACTTACAGACCTATGGATAGACCATTTGACTGGAGAAGATTTCATCATTAAACCTGAATATGAAAACCTAGTAAAGAATAAACTAAATGTCTAGCGGTGGTTTCCATGCTTTACCCATGATGATGAGCTCAAGTATGTAAGAATAGAATTGAGTAGAGTGCATGATAAATTCCCATGGACTGACATGCCTAGATTAATAACTAAAGAATTCATAAGGGAGATTACTGGACTTTGTGACTCTAGACCAATACCTGTGCTGAAATCTGTGAAGAACAAGGAAGTAATGGAGCTAACAAGAGCCACATTTGACCAAAGGGCTCTCATTGTAAACACCATATGGAATCCTACAATAAAGTATGTTGCTATGGCCATTGGCTATAAAATATACTACACCAACAAAGAGAATTTTGTGTCCACCATAGTAATTCATGTAGCTCATGAAATGGTACAAAAAGGAAAATATTATGATTTGTGTGAGTTGCTCTAACAACAAATTTTTGAAAATTTAAAAGAAAAATAAGGATAAGAAATACCCTTTTAAATTTGTTTCCTTGGTAGTTTTATTTTTGTTCTATTTTTTTAGGGAGCTTCCAGGGAGAAGCAATATTGTATGGAGTAAAATCAGACCCATATCCCATCAAATATTTGATCATCTACACAACATTGGGGATGTGAAAGCTCAAGATGAGGCACTTACTGATTTCTTCACAATATTTCAAAAATGAATGCATGAACGGGAAATGATCCCTAAGTTTGTAGTGGAGAAATATTGAGATGATATTGTATATTTTTGTCAAAATTGATGAATGTATTATTGAAGCTAGGGAACCCATAACTATTTGGATTCAACCACTTGGATATGAAGTCACTGAAAATAAAGGTGATGGTTATGTCGGTATATTATTGAAAATTCCCAAAGATCGTACACAAGAAAGACATGGAACATATGAGGAGAAATCCTTGAAAGTGCACATGGAACTAAGAAATCCTAAAATAAAAAGAAATGTGGATCAAATGGCACATAAACATTTCAAGGATAGAGGACTAATAGATGAACAAATAAGAGTGTTAAGAGAAAGAGTAGAGGGATAATTGAGAATAGCAAGTGGGTCCCCTAGACCTAGAAGATCTGGAAGTGCTTCCACTATTCCCCCTAGTATTCAAAAACCATCTGGATTAGTTTCTACCTCCAACAGAACAAAGAGAACAGAGACAAGTGCTTTGGTAATAGAAGAATCTAAGGTGGAGAAGACCACAAGGCCTGCAAAGAGAACAAATACTACTCTGATAGTCTCTATTTCCACTACATCAAGAGGAAAGAGAGAGAAATCTAGAAGAGAAAAGGACTTGAGTGTACAATCTAAGGAAAAAGAAGAATAGGATGAAGATTCCCCATTGATCCTAAAAACAAGTCACACTATTTCAAAGAAATGAAGAATGGATGTTTTTGATACTTCAAATGAAGAATAAATTGATAAGGAAAATGAGGCCTTTTGATTACATGTACACAAATAGGTGAAGGAAAGGAAGAAAAAGAAATTAGATACAATAGAACTAGAGAAGAAAAAGATGACATCTCTGGAAAGACTGCTTAGTCTAATGAAGTTGGACTCATTATTCAAAGGTATGTTGCATCATGAGATGTTGGAAGAAACAACTGCCTTGTACAAATAGGATACTGAGGAGAATAGAGCCACAATAATAGAAGCAATTATCAAATTCGTCATCAAAATTGAAGTAGATATGGAAAAATTTAAGAAGAAAGTTCTTGATGATGCATGAAAAATATTAATGGAGAGAAGAAGAGAGGCTAATGAAAGGGAAGGAAAGCTAGGATCATATGTTGTGGAGAAAATTGGTTTCTCCTTATCTGATATTGAAAAGGCACACTAGCCCAAGTACTTAATAAAGAATTCAGAAAAAAATGAAGGGTCACACTCCTAATGGGAAGAGATCGGGATCAGATTGACATAATGCAGAAGGAAATAGAAGATGAGATTACTGATATAGCCCAGAAGTATGGGATGATTCATATTTCCTCTACTAGTAAGAACCAAGATTCAAAAATTGAAAACACAGATGCATAAGAAATTTTTTACAATATTCCTTTGAATATAAATGAACCAATGCAAGAAATTGTTGAAGATGAGGATGTTTTTGGGACCAGAGAGGAAATTGTAAAGGGTGACACTTCTATTCCTCTAGTAACTCAAGAGACTATAGATCAAGGCCACCTAGAGAAATTTATTCCTCTAGTAGATACAAAATAGAACACCAGTGAAGGTGAGAAGCATGATACAGTTGATGAGAAAAGGATGTTGGAAAATGTGACTCAATCTTACTGGCATGTAAACTCCTGAAAGAGAAAAGTCGGTGAGACCCTCTAGAAGTCTTACCAACTAGCAGTTGTGTTCTAAACATTTGAAGTGCTTAGGTTACCGAGACTTTGGTTCTGTCTTGCCAACGGGAGTCATCGGCAAGACATGTTGATCGCTATGAAACTTCCATCTCATTCTGCCCCGACAGATCTCCTGCCGACGGGTTGGTTTCTAATGGTTATCGGGGAGACTCGTGGCGAAAAAAGTCATCGGGGAGAGGCATGAACATTCGAAATGACTTATTTTGACCGAGTATGTCTCACTGAGGTTTTACACATTGGCAACGGATGAAACACATAGAGAAGACGGTTGAACCTTCAGAGTGTCTCATTTTGATAGCTCTAGTCTTGGCGATGGGTTGGCTCCTGGTGATTGTCGGGAAGTATCTTGGCCAATAGATTTATTTTTGAACTGTTGAGTATTTCTTCGGTGTGATCTCCTTTTGATGGTTGTTGGTCTCGTTGACAGACAAGTGCTTCCAGTAAGAACTATTGTCGATGGTTTTCCTCTCACCGATAGGTATGAACATCGGTATGACAAGGTTTTGTAAGACTCTTGGCGATAGCAGAACTCTTGGCGATAGATCTGCACAAGATGGATTTGTGTTCGGTATGACCTCTCGCCGATAGCGATGGTCTAGCCGATGGTTTTGCAATAGAGTGAGTCTAGGTGACAGGTTTGAACTTGATATGACTCTTTCCGATGGTGGTGACTCTGGACGATAACGACAGTCGGGCATTGTGGCATTGGGGAGACATGGCCTAGTGTCTCACCGACATGTGATACTGTTTGAACACCTTGACCGAATGTCTATCCTACGTGGTATGTTTTTGACCAATCAGAGAAGCGAAATGTGAACCGCTAGCAGTTGGATTGTTGTGACCATTCCTGTGAGGGAGATGAACAGACTGTGAGAGAATGGATGACTCTCTAGCAATGGCGGATGATGATGAATAGTTCGAGATGATGAAAGGGTTGTTTTGATTAAACACGATTTGATCAGTGTGTATGAATTCAATTATGAGAGCATTGTAACTGTGATGTTTTGTACAAGGTTGATCAAGGAAATGTTTTTGTTGTAAATTGACATTAGAAAGTGAAGTATGTACTATGTATGTAATTTTTTTTACTGTAATACAAATAGGCTTCTCTTGGTGTGGTGGTTTTTTCTCCCGTAAGGGTTTTCCCATGTAAATCTGGTGTCTAATTGTGTATGTTCATTTCTCCATTCTCTTATTTCTTGAGTATCTTAATTGAACTGTAATTGCAAAATTTAAAGTCACCTCTGCATTCTTCCCTGAGGTTTTGACGTTAGGAGATTTTGTTCTGTACCTAGTCTTTCCTTACAAAGGCATGAGGATGAAGAGAATTGGGAAGGAGAAGGAGATAAAAATGAGGATAATGAGCAAGGAAACAAGGACAAGAATGAAGGAGATAAAGACAAAGATAAAGACAAAATCTCCTATGAGGAAGAAGAAAAGTTAGAAGAAGAAAAGTTTGATATCAAAAAGAATGAATAAGTTGAGAAGTTTGAGGATTTACCTAAGCCCTCTAGTGAATCCTCCTCCAATAACCCTTTAGAAGGTTTGTTTCCTAAACAATTAAAGTTTCAACTAGTTGTTTCTTATTAGTTGTTGTAGTTTCCCATGTAGCAGGTTAGTGTTGATCTAGATAAGATATCTCTTATACAAAAGTTGTGAATAAGTGATGTGTTTAGTGCATCAACACGAAAAGAAATCACTTAAACACATCAAAAGAGTAGTGAATTAATAGATGAGGCTAGAAAAGCATTGCAAGAGATCATTCTAGGAACTAATGTTGATACATCTTTACCCATGGTGGAGAATTCCAAATCACTATTTGATTCCTTTAAGGAATATTCCTTCGAATTGAAAGACAAGAGGAAACAGAGGTTGAGACAAGGATTAAAAAAGAGAAGCTAATGGATATCAAAGAAAAATGTGCATCTACACATTCAAAATTTGAAGTATGCTTGAAACAAGTGCTAGCCTATGAGGAAGGTGCAAAAGCACTATTTTTTTATTACATGAAGGGGTTGGATTCTATAGAAGGGATAAAAGATGAAATGAACTCAATTGAGTCTAAATAGCTAATGCATCAAAATCCTATGATTCAAAACTAGATAGAGATGATAAAACCTAGACTACTATAGTGGACTTGCATGACAAATTCTTCACTTTGTAGAGCCAAAAATAAGTTATCAAATAGCTTACGAAGCTAAGGGGCCTGGTGAAAACAGAGCACAAACCAATCTCAAGTACCCTTGCCAATTCCAATAGATTTTAAAAGATAAATCTTACACTCGATATAGTAGAAGGAGAGGAAAAATTGATAGAGCTTGAGTCTCTACACAAAATGCTTGCAACAATGAAGAACAGCTGGGAAGGAAAAACTGCTTGGAAAGCCATTCTTCAAAAGCTTTAGGGGTCAACATCTTCAGGTTGACCATTTCTATCTCTATACTCCTTTTTAGTTTTTATGTTTTCAAATTTTGTTGTACATATGCGGATATATTATGAGCTTCCTAAGGGGGGGCTAGTTCAACTTGTATATGTGTGAGGGTCAGCACCCTTTTCTCTTGATGTCAAGGGGGGGAGATATTTGGAAAGACATTTTGCTTTGGCACATGTTGGAATCAATGACAAAGGGGGAGATTGTTGAAAGAATGAATAAGGTTTCCATTAATGAACTGTCATTGATGTCAACACTACATGATGGATGTCAAACAATATGATGGATGTTTATAGAAAATCTATTTTTCAAAAGGCCTTTTGGCTAAGTGTCTACACTAGTAGTTTCAACACACAGTTCCCTCTGATAATTTTGTTTGCATTTTTTTTCCCCTTCAGATCTACTCCTGCAATTCTAGTATATTGTTCATGAATATCATTGGCATCTTATTTTAGAATTTCAGTTGTTTTGCATAAGTGGTTCAAATTTTGCAAGTAACAGAAGATTGGTAGTTATGGTTTACACAATTTTATGTGTACTAGCTATTACCTAATTGGTCCACATTCCTCCGTGGATTTGAGTTAGATATTGTGGTTTCGAGAGAAGGTTAATAGGTTCCAAAACGTTATGTTTTTCCAATTGGTGTGATATTTTATGGTCTATGTATTCCTTGGTGTTGATCAATTAGAGTATTTTTACTCAGGTTCTATACCTAGATGACTTGATCAATGCAATTTTTTGAGAAGAATAAATACATGATGTGAATGGAAAAGAGAGCTTTTATGGGTCCATGCCGACCTATATTGCTTATGTTTTGAGCATGAAGGCAATTTTGGTTTGAATTGTGTGCCGACAAGGCACGTTTTTCATAATTTGAGGCTACATCTAACTAGGACAACCTAATTGATGATTATGATGGAGTTTGGTACATATACAAGGTTGAGTTGAGTTGATGAAGTATGAGATTAGATGTGTGTATGATCCAAATGCAAGCAGTGATACAAAAAATCTAGAATTGTGTGAATAAGTTGTGAGTATTGGAAGGTGTAAGAATACATAGTAGAGTAGAAACTTGTATTTGAGTTGATTTAACACTATGTTATGAGCTTCAAAGGAACTAAATCTAGCATGCATTAGATGCATTTCTCTTAATTAAAAATCTAGCTATGAAGCCACCTCTTTTGTATCTTTCTTTTCTCTATGAACAATGAGTTCAGTTGGACAGTGAGTCCACTTGGCAGCGAGCCTTTTTTGTAATATCTTATAATTGGTTATAACATATTATGAGTTAATCCTCACCATGGTTTTTCCCTTTTTGGGTTTTCCACATAAAAATCTTGGTGTTCTTGTGTTGTGTGTGTTATGGGTTGTTTATGTTTTCATTCCTTATAATTGTTAAGTATTCTTAGGAAATTTGATGGTTAATAATTGGATGGTTTGATAGAATACTAATTCAAAAAATACTTTAGCCCTTTCGGTTAATTATTTGAGAGAGAAACTCAAACAGAGTAGAGAAGAAGTGAGAATTGCTAAGGATGGAGTAGTTAAGAAAGTATCAAATTTGATTGACAACATTTTGGGACATAAGTTTAAAATGCTTTCAAGTCAATTGGGCCTCAAGAGTTGTATTATTGAGGATTATTATAAAAGGCTTCAATTTTTATTATAATTTGGTGTTTGATATTCTTTCTAAGTCATATTATTTAGATGGCATCACTTGCCATCATAATAAGTATAAGGCACTCCTAAAAGGGAATTAGATGTGTTTGAGGGTTTTGAAGAATTTCATATGCCTCCCATATTGGATAATGAGGGAGAGATAAAACCTTGCAAGGAACAGAGAGAATTTTTCTAATAATCTCTCTCCTATATATGTAAACATAAACAAAGGTGGTGAGATGGACATAGATCATTTGAATCTTAGTATGGATATGCTCTCTAAGATTGAGTACAATATGGTAGGCTTTTTTTACATGGTTTAGATCTTAATAAATAATGATTACAAGAGTCATATGCTTAGGGTCAACCAATTTCTCCCACTCAAAAGTGGCATGCCATCAAAGTAGGATGAAGATGGAGAGAAGATTGGTGCATAAATTTGAGTTTCTTTTCAATTGGTCATCACCAACCAACATAAATGCAAAATCAACATGTCAAAAAGGGAATGTCAAATGTACTTTACCATCCTCAAGGAGCAGTTTTGATCAAATCAAATCCATCCATAAGTATAAATTCTGAAAAATATCTCCAAATACTTTTATAATGGATCCTTCCTCATATTTAAATTTTTTTTTCCTTTTTTAAATCAAATTTTATCTTTTGCAATAAGTGATGGAATAACGATTTTTTCTTGTTACTTCTATAAAATAGAATTTCGAGTATTATTCTATTATTTGAGTCCTTCGGTTTTGAGCAAGTCTTTGTATAGAATTAGTCCTATAATATTAGGTCTTTTGAAGTTTCAAAAAGAGGATGATGTAAATTTTCTCTATAACAGCAAAAAACAACTCAATTTTGTTGTTTATATGAATACAAGTCATATTGTTGATGTCTCCATGTTATAATACAATATCTTTTGAATCTTAATAATCAAAGATCACTTAAGGTTATCATTGTACATTTTTTTGTAATGAATGTTTTTATTGTTGGCTTCTATTCAAATAATAGGTTAAAATTGCTTTCAGTTGGAAAATTGAAGATATTATGGTTGTAGTAGGGATCTTAAAGAATATTAACAATATTTTCCATTTATAGGTTTTCCTATTATAAGGAAATAATATTATGAAAAAATATTGAGTTATTTTTTTAGTTTTTTATTAGAGGATTTGCTTCATTCTTGACTTTGTAATGGACAAGGCATAGGTCAAACTAATTCACAGAATTCAAACCTAGGTAGAATCAACCTATATTTGAAACTTATCTTTTACTTTTATTTATTTTTTGTTTATTGTTGATTTCACGCCATTGAAGTATAGAGATTGTAGCTCAGAGAAAAACACATGAGAGAGTTAATCAATTCAAATCTAATATATTCAAACTATACTAAAATCCTCAAAGCTAGATAATTGAGCACAAAGGAAAGCTAAGAACAACATGCATAAAAGAAACTAGTTTACCAAACATGCAATCAATTCTGTTGAATAACCTCCATTATTCCTCTCCATTTCATCTGTGTAGTGTACTTTCCCTCATATTTTCAGTATTTGTGTGCAAGAATAGCCTAAGTGTTGTGATAATGATGAAACATCAAAGATTTAAGATAATTGCTCCAAAAGTCACAAGATTTTGGGAGAGGTAAAATGATGAAAGACATATCAATTTATAGAAAATTGATCATTTGAATGACAGGTTAGGATCAAAAGATCGACGAACAGTCGAGATCAAAAGATTAGACATGCATTATGATAACTGTTAGTACTAACATGAGTGATAAAATCTAAAAATAGAGATAAAGATTAAATAAATGATTTAATCTTCGAGTTTGGTATTCGAAAATAGAAGAATATTATTTGCATGAAAAAGATAAAGATAGAATAAAAGAAACGTTATGTTTGAACGCACGCACAAGCTTTAATTAATTAAATAAAGATATTTAATTAATACGCATGTACACACAAATGAGTTAGAACTAGATGACTGAATGATATGACAAAGAGTTTATTCGCGCAAGCAACTTAGACATTCAATCTGGAATTAACTGGCCGATTTAAATAGATCTCGAGTCAAGTGGGAATGAATACTTAGATAACTTAAACATTTATCTAAATATAGAAGAATGTGTTAAAAATAGATTTTTATGAATTAAATGATTTATTTAATTTGAGATTTGATATTTGAAGAATAATTAAATAAATAAGATTTATTTAATTAAGCGATAAAGGGGTTAAATGAATAATTAAATAAATAAAGAATATAGTTAATTATAGTTAAAATATGATAAAGGGTAAATTAAGTAAGAATTTATTTAATTTGAAAAGAAGGATAAGGTTAATTAGTAACATAATTAAATAAAAAGCGTTTATTTAATTAATCAGATAAAATAAAGAAAATGAGAATTAATTAAATAATTAAGATTATTTAATTAATAGATGAATTAAGAAAATGAGAATTAATTAAATAATTAAGATTATATAATTAATAGATGAATTAAGGAACTTTAGAGAATAATTAAATAATTAAGATTATTTAATCATGACTATGAAAATACGAATTATGAAGAAATTGAAGTCGTAGGCTTAGACCAGATTTTGGTGTCTACATTTTCCCCTCTTTGATACAATGTCATTTCGGCATTGTGTCAAAGAAAATAGATCAAAAATACGCCCCAGTCATGCCCCACTGTAAAACAGGTGAAGGTATCCCCTCGGGAAAATTGACAAATTTTTGAAAAATTTCAAAAAAAATTGGAAATAGTCTTGATTAGTCAATTTGATAACCAGAAAAGCAGTGGAGTTGATGGAAATGGACTTGGAGGTGTTAAGGATGTGTACGGGGCAATTGAAGTTGGAAGTCTACGTGGCCAGTAGAAAAGATGCCACTCCAAAACCCTAGGTATAAATAGAAAAGGGGTGAAAAACCAAGTCATTTTTACCCACCTAGCTTAGAAAATTGAGATTTTGCTTTGGACCTTTAGGGAGAATGTCTCTAGTTCCACACACTCACCATCGTGCCTATCAAATCCAAACGTTTAGGTGACCTACCGACGCGAACCCCCTGATATGTCGCTCGAAACTTACCTTTAAAATTTTACTTTGCACGTTTTTTAATGCATTTAATTTCAATTTTTGTAATGTCACATTTTTGAAAAGCCGCATGTGAATGCCTAATCAATGCATTTGCATGCAGAATGATGCATGTGTAAAATCGCGTTGATGCTTAGCATAGGATTTTCAATTTTAGACACATTTGTTTTTATTTTCAATGCATGTGTAAAATAGAAATGCATTTGATTTTAAGATAGACACATGTAGCATAGGATAATGCATTTGAAAATGTTTCAACACATATGCATTTAGGATAGTTGTTTATGATGCGTGATTGTAAAGAGATGCATTTTCATTTCGCACGCATTGGAAATTTTATGACACATTTGCAAATTGAAATTTTGAAATGCATTTGCAAATATAATGACGCATTTGACTTCCATGGTTTTTGAATTTTTATGGGCTAGAATAGATCATTTGATGGTGACATGAGACATGTATAATGCCTTTGCAGGTTGTATTAGATCCCATTTATACCAGAGAGTCAAGACCTTTGACTTTTTGCTTCAATGACAGTTTACGGAGTGCGAAAAAGTAGTTTCTATGGAATTTAGGTTTGTACCATGTCACTTTCATGCCCACTATTCAAGCGAACCGAGGGCTACTAATGACATTGTGCGAGTGGTGGCACTCAAAGACTTCTTTGTTTCATCTACCTACTAGAGAGGTGACAGTCACTTTAGAGGATGTCTATAGGATCCTTAGATTACCTATCAGAGGTACTAGAGTTATGTATGACACACAGATGGGCTTCGCTGAGATTTGTAGATATTACCTTCATGGAGACATTAGACAGTTAGGTATTGACCACTATGAGATTAGGTGGCATGTCCTAGCACAGAGGTATAGGCAATTAGACTATCTATTGTGTACTCTTATTGGTGGCATAGTTCTTCCTGACCGGCAAGGTCATGGATTTCCTGTTGGGTGGGGGGAGATGTTGGTCGGGATGCTAGAGAGGCAAGAGATCTATGCTTGGGATCCTTGTCTTCTAGCGATGTTGTATTTTCATTTGCACGATATAGCATACAGAGAGGCACAGTCGATGAGTTGTGGTACCACGCTCCTGATGATCTGGGCATGGGAACACATAGCTATTTTCCATCCACCCATTATAGTTGATGTGTAGCAGGGGTCACCATATTCCTTTTGTTATGCGGGGGCAATCACACAGCATCATGTTAGGGATACTGAATTTTACAGTCATGCTATTGATACCATGGTACAGTTCACCTGGAGGCCCTATATGGATTGTCCACAGTGGTTCGATGAGGATGATCATTTGACATACTACTGTTAGACTCAATATCTGATTGGATAGATAGTTTTGCATGTTCATATTATAGAGATACATTTTCCAGATCAGGTATTGTGTCAGTTTGGAGAGGTTCAAGATGAGCCTCAAGGATGAGCAGATTTTGCAAGGTCCTCTCGAGAGACTACACTGTGGGGTACAGAGATTCTAGTAGCTACTATCAAGGCTGATATTGATGGATTATAGATAGTGCAATGGGGGTTGAGAGGCGAGTTAGCAGATCTAGGTACTACTGAGGCATATGATCGGTGATGGGCTATTCATAGGCTGATTCCTCTCACGGATCCAAATCAGGATGCACCCGTAGAGCGACAAGGGATGCCGCACAACAAGCATGGGTGAGGAAGAGGTCGGAGGGGTGGTGGTAGTAGAGGAGATGATGGGAATGGCAAAGGAGATGGTGGTCGAAGGAGTGGTGGGAGAGGGAGATGTGGCCAAAGAGGACGAGGTCCACCTTTATCACTCGTCCAAGAGGGGGACAGAGAGGGAGAGGATATCCCTATGCTAGATATTGGCAGAGGTGAGGAGGAGATGCATGTTGAGGTTGGGGGAGAGGAGATTCCTATTGAGGAGGTCAGGATTGGTGGAGAGGAGCATGTAGAGGAGGATATTCCAGCGGAGCATGTAGAGGAGGAGGTAGGTAGGGAGGAGGCAGAGATCGGTGCCCTTGGTTTTCTTGGTGTATATCAACATGATGATGAGGAGGAGGATGATCAGGAGCGTGAGCTCCTTGACAAGATATTAGAGGAGACGGAGGATGAGGATGATGGGATGGAGAGAGTGTGACAAGATGATACATGACCCGTTGATTAGGATACTGCGAATCTGTGTGCCCAGATTGCATCCTTGGAGGAGAGGATGAGGGTATTGATGTTTGAGCAGGGTGTAGTGTGGATGGAGAGAGAAATGGCTTACTTGGATAGAGACTAGGCTATAGCTCAGAGATAGGAGACCAATCATCATTTTTCTGAGATTAGAGCTCTGTGCACTGGGCCATTTTCCAGAGAGTTATTTAGATCTATTGAGAGGGATTCTTATTATAGAGATTTGTATGAGGCAGAGTTTCCTCCAGAGAGATGGGCTCCCAGTTTCTCATAGGCACGCAGTAGAAAGTCTCACACTAGGACTCATACCAGGATAGTGAGCTCAGAGGGTGTTTAGGGGCCCCACAGATTTGGTCCATACGACAAGCCACATTCAAGACACAGGTCACAAGATCTCGGCATCATTCATCCTCACACTCTATTCATGGGAGCAATGATAGTTTTGGATAGGGAAATTTCTTGGCATGTACTAAGACATTGTATTATGATCATATAGCCTACGAGCTTCCATATTTATTGATACATTATGACATTGTGATGTGACACTTTTGAGCGATATATATATATATGATTTTGGGGGCCATTCTCATGATATGCAGTTTTATTTATTGATTATGCAGTCTTTTATTCATGCATTTTATTGTCTTTATGATATTCCTATGTGATGGATGATCATATGTACTTTATGATGTTTTTATGAAGCCTATGATGTGATGTTGATTCTATGTGATGATGTATGCATTAATTCCTATGATGTCGATGGATGTTATGTATGCAATTTATGATTATGAGATGCAATATGATGTTATATGTACAATGCTTTCTACATGTGATTCTATACATTTGATGATGGATGTAATGCGATGCATGTATTTACATTTTTTATGCACATGTAATGCTTATGTTATGTAATCTATGATGATGGATGTCTATTATTCCTTGATTTTCTAGATATGATAGATGCCTATGTTTTTGTGTTTCTAAATGCAAGATATATGTATGATTTACAACATATGATAGTGACATGATGTTTCTAATATGAATGCATATGCAGGATGCTTTATATTTTTGTGCCACAGGACTCCACCATAATGCAAGAAAGAAGAAGTGTTAGTGCAGAAAGAAAAATAATAAAAGATGATGATGTTAGTATTATAAATCTTTGATGTTTTTCCATATCACAAAAGGTGTTGCACTTTATCATCATTGGAAGGGACTAATACAAATGGATACAAAAACCATGATATGACATAGATCAAGGTGTGCAAGGTCATCCAGTTGCTAACAACAGATAGTCGTGGACAAGGATTGTCCTAACTCATACTAAGGGCACAATTGCCCCAGTTTTTTTTCAAAATAAACCACAGACAACAATCAAATAAAAGATGAGTCATGAGACATCATCGCTCCTCTAAATCCTTCATGGGAAATCCTTGAGGAAACTAGTAAGATGACTCAAAATTCATAGTTAAAAGAAAATCGAAAAACAATAGTCAAAGAAAACAGAATGTTGAGACGTCATCGCTTCTCTAAATCCTTCATGGGACATCCTTTAGAAAGCTAGTGACAATATTCCAATCATAAAGTCAATAAAATGATAAGATAAACAAGCCATAAAGTCACAAAGCCAATAAAATATTTTCCAAAACTTGATCTATTTGTTTGATTGTTTTGATTGATAAGACCTAGTTTCAGGAGAGACACATACCGAATAAGACTTTGAGTCTAGTTTCACTATTATGACTATCTATATAAGGAATGACAAAAGCCTAGTTTCAGAAAGACACGTACCGAATAAGATATTGAGTCTGATACCGTTGATGTGATAACTTGCATGAGGCCTTGTTAATTGTTTGAAAGTGTCTATATGTAGGAAGGACTCATCCTGTATAAGACATAGATTGATTATTTTGTTGATATCTGTATTCATGAAGGACACATCCTAAATAAGATATAGGTTGATTGTTTTGATAATGTCTATTTTCAGGAAGGACACATCCTATAGTAGACATAAGTTGCAGCTTTGGAAATTTGTTTGATCTGACTTGATGAAATTGTTGATTTGTTGATCTTACTGGTGCATGAATTGATATGATGTGTTGATAGTTGACTGTGTGTGATGACGAACCCTAAAGGACTGACCTAGTGCGGCCTTGGGGGCTCATCAATTGATGGCCTTGCCTACGTTATACACATAGAGACCTCGTAGTTTGACTAGACTTTGAATGACAAGATTGACTAGGAAAATCTTGATTTTTATGAAGATACTTGACATGTGTGGTAGTGCATGTGATGAACCCTAATGGACTGACCTAGTGTGATCTCAGGGGCTCATCGATTGATGGCCTTTCCTATGTTATACATGCAGAGACCTCATAGTTCGACATGACTAATGACCTTGTCTTATAGACAAATGGATTGAATCATGATTCTATATAGACAAACCTAAAAGGACTAACCTAATGCCTCAGGGGCACATCGGAAAATGGCCTTGCCTATGTCCAGTCACAGAGGCAATGTAGTTTGACAAATGACACAAACTGACAAGTGCGACTGACTGTGACTCTGTTTTTGGATTTTTGACATGTTTTGATTTTTTGTCTTTTTGAAGTTTTCTAATGTTTTTGGATTTTTCAATGGTTTTGCGTCTTCAGGATAGACAATGTAAGACCCAATATGATACAAGGCAAGTGTTTTCCCCCAGTTGAGTATAAGACCAATTGATTAGGAATAAGATGGGATGGGGGATATGAAATGGAGTTGATGTTAATCATTCCGAGTTATGGGAAGGACTATCATTTATTACGAATGATATGTACAAGGTATGGATGGAAAGGATAAGTGATATGTATAGGGTTAGATAATATGTATAGGGAAGTAAGATTAGAATAATAGTAGACAAAGGAGAAAATTCAACTACACATGGCACATGTTTTCCAGGTTTTCACCATGGTACTTATCCAAAGTTCCACCGAGGTGGTTTTCACAATTGGAGGACTTATTTCTCTTTACTATTTTCTTGATTTGCTAATTTTTTTTATGTTACCAAGATGCTTGTTTTCCAAGTTTTCACCTAGGTAATGATTTTTTAATTTTTTTTATAATGAAGACAAGGCTCTCAAAAGCTATGCATAGAACTTCTTCAAATGAAGACTATTGATAGGTGCTGACAATCGTTCTCCTTCAGGAGTAGATATTTGATATTCTTCTGATCCAAAGGGTTCTGTGACAATATAAAGTCCTAACTAGTTAGGTTCAAACTTCCCTGGTTTGTCTCTTTCAGCTTGATTCTTAGGATTCTCCATTAAAACCAGGTCACCAATGTCAAATTTTATGTTCAAGACCTTCCTATTATAGCTACGACAAAGGAAATTCTGATATGCTTGGAGATGGTCTAGTGCCTTCTATCGTCACTCATCTAGGAATTCTAACTCATGTAATCTTGAAACTCGGTACTCTTCATCATCGATGTGCCCTTTTAAAGATACCTCAAAGGAAGGAATCTCAATCTCAATAGGAAAAATGGCTTTGGAACCAAATACTAGTGAATATGGAGTGGCGCCAGTGGGCATACAGATGCTTGTGCAATAAGCCCACAAAGCTGGATTGAGTTGTAAATGCCAATCCCAGCCAATGTTATTGGCAGTCTTTTTAAGGATTCTGATAATAGTTTTATTAGATGCCTCTACTTGGTCATTACCTTGTGGGTAATATGGGGTGGAAAAATGATGTTGGCTATGGAACTGTTCACAAAGATGGTGGACTTCTTGATTCTTGAATGGGCGGCCATTATCTATGATAATGGATTGAGGAACACCATACCGACAGATGATATAGTTCAGGATAAACTTAGAGATATGTGTGCCAATGATGCATGTCATGGGAATAGCCTCAATCCACTTTGTAAAATACTTGGTGGTAGTAATGATGAACTTATGACCATTAGATGATGTGGGATGGATCTTACCTATGAGGTCAAGTTCGCATTGGGAAAAGGGCCATGGTGACATTATGGGATGAAGCTCTTGCGTAGGTGCATGTATCAAGTCTTTGTGTACTTGACATTGGTGACATTTCTTGACAAAGACATATGAGTCTTTTTCCATGGTAGGCCAATAGTAACCTAGTCTCATAATCTTTTTGGATAAGGTAGGACCGCTAGAATGGGATGCACATATACCCTCATGTACCCCACACAAGGTTGCTTGTGCTTTGCCAGTGTTGAGACATCTCAGTAGGGTATTATCTAATGCATGTCTATATAGGGTGTCTCTGATGATGGTGTACTTGGTTGACTTGTGAAGGAATTTCCTACGTTGGTTATTAGAAAGGCCAAGGGGTATGATCTCGGCATGGAGATAGTCATAGATATCTTTATACCATTCATCAAGACCAACAATATCACATACCATCTCAAAATATGGGATATCGTAGGTAGGGACCAAAAGTTGTTCTACCAAAAACTCAAACTTAGGCACATTGCTTGGTATGTCGAGGAGTGAAGCAATAGTAGCCATGGCATTTGCTGCCCTATTTAGAACATGAGGTATTTGATGAAATTCAACCTTGTCAAAGTAGTCCTTAAAACTATCTGCCATGTGTTTGTAGGGAGAAATATTTTCATCCTTAGTCTCATAATCATCATTTACCTGTCAGATTACTAGTTGACAATCACCATAAACCTATAGGTTCTTGATTTTCCATTTAACTGCCATGCATAATCCTATCACGAGAGCCTCATACTCTGCTATGTTGTTGGTACATGGGAATGCAATCTTGAATGACTTGGGGATGGAATCACCTTGTGGTGTGATGAACAATATCCCTGCCCCCGAGCCATGGTTTATATGAGAGCCATCAAAGTATAGTTTCCATGTTGTTCTTGTTTCAACTATGAATATGAACTCGTCAGGAAAATCTACAAATAAAGGGTGATTTGCTTGTATCAGTGCATCAGCCAACTAATCAATGATGACTTGTCCCTTAATATCATTTCTCTCTACGTACTGGATATCATACTCACTAAGTATCATAACCCATTTTTCCAGTCGTCCTGTTAATGCTACTTTGCTTAGAATATATTTTAAAGGATCTAACTTTGCATCCAACATTGTTTGATGATTCAACATATAGTGCCTTAATTTTTGAGTAGAAAATACTACTACAAGACAAGCATGTTCAATGGTACTGTAGTTGAGCTCATAACCTACCAAAGTCTGACTGATATAGTACACCGCCCTTTCATGGCCTTCATCGTCATTCTATGCAAGCAATGCTCTGAGTGATGAATGGGTTGCTAAAATATAAAGAATCAGTGTTCGTCCTTCAATAGGTGGCATTAAGACTAGTGGTGTGAGTAGATAATATTTAATCAGTTGAAAGGCTTCCTAGCATTTACTTGTCCACACAAAGGGTATTCCTTTTCTAAGTAAATGTTGAAAGGGATGTGTCTTATCTGCTAACTGCACTATAAATCTTCTAATGGATTGCAGTCTCCCTTGTAATGTCCTTAGCTGACTGAGATTAGTTGGTGGAGGCATGTCCATGATGGCTTTGACCTTGGCTAGATACTTTGATGCCTCATCTAGAGATGATGTAACCCAAAAGCTTTCCTGATTTCACTCCAAACACACATTTCTTTGGATTTAGTCTTACTTTATACTCTTCTAGCCTTTAAAATATCTTGTCTAAAACCTATAAATGATCTGCCCTTGTCAATGACTTGGCAATAAGGTCATCAACATAATCCTCCATAATAGTGTGTACAAGGTTGTGAAAAATAGTGGTCATAGCTCACTGATAGGTTGCTCCAATGTTTTTGAGTCTGAAGAGCATGACATTCAAGTAGTACGCTCCCCAAGGACATGTGAAAGTTATTTTAGGTTGATCTTTAGTTGCAATCCTAATCTGATTATACCCTGAAAATCCATCCATAAAGGATAACATCTCATACCCTATTGTCATGTCTACTATCATGTCAATGTTGGGCAGAGGGAAGTCATCCTTAGGAAAGGTTTTATTTATATCTCTAAAATTTGTGTAGATGCAGATGCCCCCTATTGGTTTGGTGACTGGTACAAGATTAGAAATCCAATCTACACAATCAATTGATCTATTGAAGCCAACATCCAACAGTTTGTTTAATTCCGCCGTGACTAGTAAAGCAATCTATGGGTGAATTTTCCTCAATTTTTGTTTCACTGGTTTTACCTTTAGTTGTAAAGGAAAATGATGCATTACAAGTTCAGGATCCAACCTAGGCATGTCTGTATATGACCAGGAAAATTTAATCTATCTTTGTGTAAAGAAGTTGTGAAATTATGATTGCTCTTCTTTGGTCAATGATGCTGCAAAATATACCAATCGGGGATTCTCTTTTGTACCTATGCTAACTTCCACTAATTCTTCAACTAGCATGGGTGACCTTTCCTATGCAACAGTGAGAATGTTTAAACCTCCATCCTTAGGTGCCTCAGATAGGTTTTTTCCTTCGGATGCATCCTTATTTTTGCTTTTTCATTGTCTAGAGGTGCCTTGCGGTTTTCACCTAGAGACTCATCATTTTTATCTTTTTCATTCTTTTTCTTATTTTTGTGACTGGAGGGTTGAACAAATTCCCCAAAATATGCTTTATTGTCTAATTCAATGGTAAAGCTAGCCTTGTGATCACCACTAGGTATGCCTTATCATAATCCTAGGAACTCAGCAATTGCTTCGTTGTTCTCAAAAATGTCTAAGAAAAGTGTGTCTTGTTGGTCCCAATCAATGAGTTGGGGATAGACTAAGGGCATGTCATCATTGGAGTTATCAAAGTTCAAGGGGTCAAGGTAAGAACTAATTTGTTCATATAGTCACAAAATTTTTGTACCAAGTCCTCTTTTCTCTTTTTCTTTGATTTAGGTGGATTATGAGGTGGGCCTAATGTCAAGTTTTGGTTATCTGATATAGATTTAACAGGTTCCCAAGAGGTAGGATTGAGAGATTCCCAATAGCAATGTTTAAACCATTCCTCTTTTGTCATAGTCTTTGGTGGACAAGAATTCAAAGGATTTGATGAAGATTTCAACATCAAGTCAAGGTCTCCAAATAGCTTATCAAGGTCAATGGTCAAGGTAGAGGATAGGGAATCCCACTCATATTCATTTAAGTCAAGGGAGTCACAGTAGGGCTGGTCGAATGGTTCATTGGATGTCTCGATATCCTCTAAAGCACTTACTTCCTTGAGTAAAGCTGATGTGGTACTAGGAACGCCAATCTAAATTGGTTGAAACCTAAGCCCTAAGCCTTTTGGCCACTTAAAACAATAATTGGTTTTGTCCTCCCATCTTGATTTAAGCCTAAACCACTATGTCAATTATATCCCTTGCTCTGCATGATTGTGAAACCTTTGCCATATTGATTTGTAAGAATGTGAGCAAGTGATGGAGGTTCTTCAGGGTCTTCTCTATACAACTAGGTGGTCACATCTTCTACATGTATGGCCTCTTTACTTAATTCTCCCCATTTTCTAAAGTTTTTTGAGGGAGGAATGTGTATGGTTACCACTAATTGTCTCCTATATGTTGTAGGTAAACCATATGACTTAGGAGGAATTAGGTGGCTAACACAACAGGATGTCTTCAGGTGCTATTCTCTGCAACCCTTGTCTTTGATCTCGACACTAGGAGTGGAAGGTAATGAAGGAAAAGTGGATGTTCTAGTGAGAGTGTATGGATCAATGTAATGAGATGAATTGGATGATCAGGCTTCTTGGTTTACAGGCACTTGGCACTGAGGTGTCTCTCATAGACTAGTGCAATATTGGAATGGATCTGGGTCACCATCTATTGTTATTTTAGTGCCATTTGCAAGGGAATTTTAGACATTGATGATATGTGGAAGGAACTACCTTCATGGAATGAATCCATGGTCTACCTAATAGAAGATTGTATGGAAGGGTGAGATCCAAGACTTGGAATTTTGTCTCCATAACTGCAGGACCAATTCTGATAGGAAGTGTTACCAACCCCTTTTATTTTCATTCCGCATCATCATAAACCTTAATGAAAATACTTTTGGTTGTGTCTACGTATGCTTCCAAGAAACCTAATGTCTTAATCAATTTTAAAGTGCACAAATTTAACCCTGCTCCTTCGTCTACCAGAACTCGTCTAACTTTGGTTTTGTCAACAAGGACTTCAAGGTGTAATGGATCGTTATGATTTGTCTTTTCAGTTGCATAGTCTTGTTTGGAGAATGTGGCATGATGATTATTATTCAAGTAACCTACCACTTCCTCGAAATGATTGACATCAAGATCATTAGGGATATTCACACTTTGTAAAGCCTTGTCTAGAATGGATCGATGTTCAAGTGAGATACGCAACAGTTCCAAGATGGAGATTTGGGTTGGGGTTTTTCCCAACTAATCAAGTAGGTTATATTGTGACTTGGAAGTCTATGGTACCTATTGTGATGGTGGACCTTGGATGCTGATCTTTGTTCGATGAGTGTTAACAACACACTCAGGAGTCTTATTTATGGTAATGGTATTGACTTGCTCCTCAGCGGCTTGAAGGTGATTTATGATGGGGCCACTATAATCATGCTTGACACTAGCATAGTTGGCGGAAGTATTGATATTGTTACCTAAGATGGGGGATTTTCCTTTCCCATGATCACGTAATGGATCCGAAAAGACCTTGTGATCAGTGTTTGAAGATGTAGTTTTTTGTCCATTGACTTCAATAACCTTATTGTCGAAAAAGTCTTGTATGATGTTTTTCAATTGAAATTTTTTTTGTAGGCTGTCCTTTGGTCTGATGGAAATCACAAAAATAATTATCATCCCACCAAGATGGTTTGAATTTCCCTAGAATGTATTGTATCAGCTCCTGAAGTTGTATAAGATTGTGTTGCAACAATTGTTTGAATACCGATTCAATGGGTTCTCCAAGGGGAGTAAATTCATGTTTTGGAAATCATCTTTGTTGTTGTGGTCATTGGATGTTTTGGGCAGTGTTGTGGGTTTGGTTAGTGATGTTGAGTGTGTTGGTAGAGGGTTTACTTCCTCTAAGTGTGATGATCGGTCCTACTTGTAATTTTTTAGCATCAACCACCCCATCATTGGTAACGTTTTTATTCCAAGGCCAAAACTTGTTTCTTTCATTGAGGGTGTTTTGCACAATTGGATTTATGTTGGGTGTCTGTTTCTTAAGTTATCCTTTTTCAATGAGAGCCTTTTCCAATATAATCCCCTTTTCTACCAGTTGGCTAAAGGATGTGCAACAATGTACCCTTAAGTCACCTCTCAATTTTAGGTTGAGGTTTTCTTGGAACATTGTGACTTTTTGATTTTCAGGTATCTTGATAGGACACCAACTAGATATTGTTCTCCATCTTTGGAAGAAAGCGATGAACGTTTCTCCTTAATCTTGTGTTGTGTGACACAAAGTTGCTATGTTTATCTCATGATCCATGTTGAAGGAGAATTGCTCAATGAATTTCTCAGCCAGTTTGCCCCATGATTTTATGCCATAGTCCAGACCTGAAAACCATTCGAGTGAAATTCCTACAAGACTTCTTGGGAATAGTCTCATAAGATAAGTGGGGTCATAGGTGACATCAATGTACATCGTGGAAAATTCCCTTATGTGTTTGATTGGGTTTCTCTTTCCATTGTACTTGGGTAGATTTAGTATGACATACCCATGAGGGAAAGGTGTTTGCAAGACGTCAACCTGAGTTAATGATGTGTTGGGCAGATTATGTGGATCTATGTATGTATTCTGAAATCCATGGTCTTGTGATGGTTTTTGATTGAATGTTGGTATGTGAAGTGGATTGGGATTCGAGATGTTAGTAAATGGATTTTGATTGGGGATTTGTGTAAATGGGTTTTGATTTGACGTTTGTGTAAATGGATTGTGAGTTGGAATATGTGAAGTGAAAGGTCAATTTCCATATTGGAAAGAAGGTAGGCCTCCTATCTGTGAAACTCCAAAGTGTGGTATTGTACTAGCAACACTAACAGTGGGATTGGCTATTATTTTTGGAATAGTGCCAATGACATTGATAGTTGGTGTAGGTGCATATGTTCTATATTTTTTGTTCCCAACACAAGGACCGAAGGAATTGGATGAGGACACACCCATAGTAAAGTTTAGCCCCTATGTCAAAGTAGGTGTACCAAATGGAGATGTATGTATTGTGGTACTTGGTGTGGGTCCTCCAGATGGTATGGTTGTGGTTACCTAAGGTATAGTTGCAGTAGTGGTAGTTGTGTTTTTCCCCTAAGTAGGTACTATTTGTAGAGTACTAATATCAAAACCAGGAGGTAGTTTAGCACCTTCTACTAGCAATTTGGCTAAGTATCATTGAGGATCATTTGCTAGAAAATCATCTACAAAGGTAGAAAATTTAGGGTCCTATGCAACAACCATTATGTCACTCACACGAATGTGTCCTTGCGCGTCTCTAGTGACAAATTTCTCTAACAAGGTCTTGTAAGGTCCAGTTGAGAATGGATTGATGAATTCGTTGGGATCAACCATTTTTTCTCGTTCTTTCCTTTTCGATCTAGTTTCAACCATGTAATGTATGCTTAAAGTGCAAGTGATGCAAAAGCTAAGTCTATGGATGATATGAATTAAACTATGTTTTTTGTATTTTCTAAATATGTAGGATGATGTATGCAACTTTTTTTTTTTGGTATTTTCTTTGCAAATAGGGTATCTCTAAGAATGATGCTATTCTAGGATGATGGTAATCAAGATATGCAAAGTCTAGGTGACCAAACTGAAGGATTCTAAAAGAGGTTATCTATCAGCTACAACTTAACCCAAGTTTCAATTTTGTTTTGACAAGGAACCTTGATAGAACTAGGACTAAAATACAAGGTGAACTCCTAGGCTAGACTGATGAGCTGGAAGGATTCACGTGTTGGAAAAAGGATATGATAACTAGGTTCAATGACAAAATTTGTTGAATCAAAGTTTTAACCAAAGCGTGAAAGGGTACCTATTCTAGAATCTGTAAAATATGATCTGTTTAAGGAAAATAAAGACCTCTAAACTGAAAGTGAGATGTATAGCTAGGGTATCTATTACTATGAAAAAATGATTCCTAAAGATCTAATCATGCAAACATTGAGCAAACATTTAGGTTTATGTCTAAGAATCAGAAAAGGATAAGCTAGATACTAGTTTGACTATTTGTTCTAGATTTGTGACACTAAATTCTAGTTTTCTAATCCTCAGGAAAATGTGTCACAAAATTTGACAATTACTATTTTGTTTTCCAATTGTGGTTCTTTGGTAATTAGTTGTGGTTTTCTGGTAAAGTTAAATTCTAGTATTAGACAGTTACAGTGTAATTTCTAACAGATGCGACTTGGGATGGAAATTGTGACTCAGACTATACCAGATGTGGCTTTTTTTTTCAATTTTTTGTGCACTGGTAACAGTTCTATGACAGGGGAAAATGCGTCGTTGTAGACTGCAGTTGTGGCTCACCTTTTAAGATGCATCACATATTATTAGAAGTGTGGTCTCTTATGCCAGATGCATTTTTCTATAGCAAGTGTGAGCTAAACAGGAAGATGCGACTCTAGTTTAGATAGATACGACTCTAGATGAAATTGGAAAATTTCTGACAGATGCAACTCTAGATTAAACAAATGTGACTTGAAATAATAGTTGTGACTTTCTGGTGAATAGTTGCGGTTTTCCAGTGAATGATAATGTAAACTGACTCTATTTCATGATCAAGTTTTGGAAAAAAAATACAATCATAATACAATGTATTTTTAGTTTGATTTTGACACAAAAAATGTTTAATCTGATAATAGACAAGCAAATCCTAGGTTGTGATGGATAGTATTTATTGAGTTCTCACTTGGGTTTTACCCTAGCTATGCTTATTCAAGTCGGATGACTAGTATCTTGACCCCACTGGCTCCCCTCCATGGCTCAACACTTCTTTCAAGGAATCCAAGCTCTAGTACCCATGAAACTCCCATGACATACTTACATCTCTACACATGAACTATAAAAACGTGAGATGGCTTCATAGGTCCAACCTGCTGCACCAGTAAATAGAGGGATTTTGGACACTACAAACAAAGGTGTTTACTTTGGGCATTCTTTTCATGGGGTATCATCCATATGGTGAGAGTCCCTTTCGATCCATCTCATCAGAACAATTCTCGTGATTATTGGGCTTTACCCAAGAACCCACTTTTATATATCGGCTAGAAGTCCCTCGGGTTCAAGGTGCTACTGGTCTAAGTCATCCTGGGGTGAGTATTTTTTCCCACCAGGACAGGCCCAATTTCTAGAGTCAGTAACCAGTTCTCTTACACCCAGAATCACACAAATACACAAGGGGAGAGGATACTTCAATATACTAAATCATAAAGGGTAATAACACAATTTTTCTTTCACACCAAACACAGAGGATGGTTGTAAATTTTAATCCAAATGATAATTTTCTAAACTACCAAGCAATTTGTTTCAAAAAAAATGTCTTTGACTCTCGTCCTGCAAAATATTCATTAGTATTTTTGCAAAAAAATTCTTCGACAGTCGTCCTGCAAGAAAGAGTTTCAAAAACTGTCTTCAATGATACGTCCTGCAAACACTATGTTAATTCTTAGACACACGTTGCAAACCAAACATTAGCTAAAATGAAAACATGAAAGAAAGCTATAAATTGAAAATCTAAACTAAAAATTTCACCAGTCAAATGCATTGTTTCCTTCATCAGATGCGTTGTTATCAGTTGTAGCTCAAATAATCACATATGCATTAGGTTTCATTAGATGCATCATTTTTGTTGTCGAATGTGTTTTAGTATATCGGTTACGTTGTTTATTTTTTTAGATGCGTCATTTCATATGAAACCTACAAAAATCGAATAAAAGTCTATGGATTCATGAAGATGGTGTCTTCATGTTGGGTTCACCAAATGTAGCTCAGAGAAAAACACACGAGAGAGTTAAGCAATTCAAATCTAATATATTCATACTATACTAAAATCCTCAAAGCTAGATAATTGAGCACAAAGGAAAGCTAAGAACAACATGCATAAAAGAAACTATTTTACCAAACATGCGATCAATTTTGTTGAATAACCTCCATTTCATCTGTGTAGTGTACTTTCCCTCAAATTTTCAATATTTGTGTGCAAGCATAGCCTAAGTGTTGTGATAATGACAAAACATCGAAGATTTAAGATAATTGCTCCAAAAGTCGTGCAAGATTTCGAGAGAGGCAAAATGATGAAAGACAGATCAATTTATAGAAAATTGATCATTCGAATGGCAGGTCAGGATCGAAAGATCGATGAACAGTTGAGATCGAAAGATTAGACATGCATTATGATAATTGTTAGTACTAACATGAGTGATAAAACCTACAAATAGAGATAAAGATTAAATAAATGATTTTATCTTTGAGTTTGGTAATCGAAAATAGAAGAATATTATTTGCATGAAAAAGATAAAGATAGAATAAAAGCAACGTTCTTTTCAAACGCATGCACAAGATTTAATTAATTAAATAAAGATATTTAATTAATACGCATGTACACACAAATGAGTTAGAACTAGATGACTAAATGATATGACAAAGAGTTTATTCGCGCAAGCAACTTAGACATTCAATCTAGAGTTAACTCAACGATTTAAATAGATCCTGAGTCAAGTGGGAATGAATACTTAGATAACTTAAACATTTATCTAAATATAGAAGAATGTGTTAAAAATATATTTTTATGAATTAAATGATTTATTTAATTCGAGATTTGATATTTAAAGAGTAATTAAATAAATAAGATTTATTAAATTAAGTGATAAAGGGGTTAAATGAATAATTAAATAAATAAAGAATTTATTTAATTATAGTTGAAATATGATAAAGGGTAAATTAAATAAGAATTTATTTAATTTGAAAAGAAGGATAAGGTTAATTAGTAACATAATTAAATAAAAAGTATTTATTTAATTAATTAGATAGAATAAAGAAAATGAGAATTAATTAAATAATTAAGATTATTTAATTAATAGATTAATTAAGGAACTTTAGAGAATAATTAAATAATTAACATTATGTAATCATGACTATGAAAATACGAATTATGAATAAATTGAAGTCACGGGCTTAAACCATATTTTAGTGTCTACAGAGATATAGAGGATTTAAAGAAGATTTAGTCGTTCAAGTTCATCCTCTGAATTATCAATGTGAAAATTGTAATCCATTTTGACATAATTGGAAGAAATGTTGTAATTTAAGGATGATGTGTAAAGGGAAACCCACATTGGTTTTATAGATCCTAAAGTGTAGAGGAGAATAATTATGAAACATATCTCCTATTCATTGGCAACTGATCTAAGGGTTTTTAGTATAGGATTTGTAGTGTAGAAAGTTCTACTCTTAAGAGAAAGTACAATTTCACACTTAGTTTGGACCTATTTTAGTGACCTTGCATTTATGCATTTTTAAACCTCATTAATGGGCCCCTAATACCCTTTATTATGCATCCCAATGCCTATTTCAATTATTTCCTAACAATATAACCTGCATTGAATAAATTCTATTAATTGATTTAATGCCTCGACATAATCTAGATCTTGAACTTTTAGGTCATGACCCATTTTCCCATGGGCGAATAGATCCCCTTTAAGTTCATAAACTCAAATTAAAATATGTTTGTTGCGATATTTCAAGGTATCAAATTTAAATTTTAAGTGTCAACTTTTAGGATTTAACAAACAGGAAATTAGAAAGGAAGCCTATAAAGCTAAGTATTTTAATCATTTTTCATTAGCAAGAAAGAGAGCTTCACATGAGATCACAAGGATTTACACTCAAGAGCAAGGAGAAGTCAATTAAGCATTCAAATTTGAAGTCTTGGAGTAGCATTCTATTTATTTTTACAGATCTTCAAGCTCATTTTTCCAATAAGATCAAGCATTGTCAAAGGTTGATGATAGATGCCTATGAAGGATCATAATGGATTCTCGGTTTTGGGAAATGCACCAAGCCATTCAAACAAGACTAATGACTAGTTTCCTAAGTGATTCCATCTTCTATTATCATTCTACTTTCTTCCTAAAGAAATGTATATTTATATTTGTGATCTATTAGGGTGATTTCACATCTCCCAAAGTAGGTATTCACCATTATTCATTGTTTCATTTAGGGATCTTATTATAACACATTTGAATAGGGTTTTATTGGAATTTTAGCTCTTGTAATCTTGGACACACTTAATATTAGTTCTTTCACATACTCTTTATGTTTTAGATATGTACTTTCATCAAGGTTTAATTACCAAGCTTAGGGTTTGACCGAGGGAAACCCCTACCCACCCCAAAAACAAAAATTTTGTTTTGTAGATTTTTCATAGGTATAGATCTGGGAGAAAATTTTCAAAAGTGGACATAGAACCTAGATCTCAATTTTTTATTTCCAAAAAGGGAGATCTAGACCCATTCACCCATGGATGAATGATTCCCTGGAAACCTTCTGAAACTACATTTTTATGACAGGTGTGCAACATTAAACCCTTTCCAAATCTCTCAAAACTTTTTTGTTTCTATTAGTATTGACCTTTAAATTGATATTTCAAGTTTGAATTGGCATAATTAGCTTGATTTACTATTTTTTTCTCCCAAAAGTGTTGTTTGAACTTTACCCCCATCCTCAAAGCATAAGGAAATCTAAAGATTCTCACATTGAATTGAGTCACCTAAGGGTTGTTAGTCAATTCTTTGTGGCGATCTCATTTCCTAATGAAGAAAGGAAGATAGGGTTTATTATCATCCTTTTGACCTACCTTTCCATATTAGGAAAACCCTATTTTTCTTTATTTCATTTTGGTGAACCCGACATTATACAAAAAAATTATGAAAATTGGAGTCCATTTCAACCCTAGATCTGATTTTTGTAACTAATTTTGTATTAGTTTTATGTTAGTTGCATTATATTTAGGGTTCTTTAAACTTGCATTAGTGAACATTGCATGTAAGCGTTAAATCTGCATGTTTGCATCACTTAAATTCATAAAAAAATAGAAAAATTGTATCAATTTTGCATTCATCTTGCATTGTACTTGCATCAAGATCATTATTCAATAATTTAAGTTTAGATTTAGATTCAAATTAAATTATAAAAATAGTCAGCTATTTCATCACTTGAATTTATTTGTACTTTCATTTAGACACCCTAATCTAGAAAAACCTATTACATAAACCTCTATTTGCAATCAGAAACATAAATCACACACAATAACTCAAAATTTACAAAATTTAATTTCAAAAAACCCTGAGCAAGGACCCATTCACCCATGGGTGAATGAGTCCCTGTACAAGTATTTCAGACAAGTTTTTGGGTAATTTTTAGCCTATGTTTTGTCTTTCTGTTGTTCTCAGATTTGAACATTGGTTTCCTGAAATAGTTTGCTTATGAATTAAAGTTATTGCTTATTTAGTTAGATTTTGCAACATTTTGGAAAATATTTATTGCATATTTCATTTGAGGATAGTGTTAGATTTTTGTATTTTTCCTTTATTTTCAGCATCATTTCACAGCTTAGATAGATTAGTTTACATTTTTCAATCATTAAAAACCATAAACAAAAATATCAAACAAAAAAAACACAAATTAATGAAACCCTTGGAGAAACCATAGTCATTTGATCATTTCAAATCTCTTTTTCCAAGTTAACATATCCCTCAATACCTTTAGTAGTGATGACTTTGACATGTTAGTTCAAGCCCTTGAGGACTTCATCTCACAAGGTTAATCTACTAAGGCTTGTTATAACAAACCAAAACAAAGACACATTAATGTAATCACACCCTAGATTATCCTTTATCACCCTCCCATCAACCTCAACTTCAAAATAAACTTGTTCTTATCTTAGAACCACCTGAAAAGAAACCATTAAGTCTAGGAGATATCTTGAACTTTACAAGGAAACTTGATAGTAACAGTTTTTTGCAACAACTGAGTTACAACACTGTTGCTCACACATATAATACAAGGAACAATAGGAAACCAAAAACCACTCTTGTTTCATTACCATTGCCTCAACCTATTTTTCCTAGTGCTCCTCATTTTCCTTTACATCATGGAAAGGAGTATGATCTTCTTGAACAACTTAAGAATACTCCTGCTAAGATATCCTTATGGGATCTTGTTCAAGCCTCACCTAATTACCATAGCATGCTTCAAACATCCTTGCAACAAGTTGTGTTTCCCCCTATTGAAAATACAAATGATGTAGCAACAATAATTCAAGGAATTAATTTGGTTAATATAGACATTATTTTTCACCAAAGTGAGTTACCCTCCTTGGAAGTACAAAAACAACATGAATCTTTCATGATAATAGCTCTTATTAATAGGATTGGGATAACGAGAACCCTTGTTGACAACGGCTCAGCCCTTAACATGTGTAGCATAAACCTCTTGGATAAATTTGGAATGGATAAAAACAATATTGAACCTGGTTCTTTTTCCATTCATGGGTTTGATAATGTAGGAAAACAATTGCTTGTTGTGATCACATTACTTATTATAGTTGGAAAGGTGACATTGTATACTCCTGTCCATGTTATGCCTCAAGATCTTTCATATAATATTCTTTTGGGAAGACCATGGATTCATAAAATGCATGTAGTGCCTTTGACTCTTCATCATTTAATGAAGTATGTCTATAAAAAAAGGTGTACACAATCAAGGCTGACCCTGAACCAGAATTTTTTTTACACACCAAGAAAGATAAAGAAAGTCCTTTGAAAACATTGATACCAACTTCAAAAGTAGAAATTGTGCAAGAAGAAGAAAAAGAAAATCATATTGAAGAAATCATGAATTTATTAGAAGACAATTGGGGTTCCTTAGATTTTACACCAACATTCATGGGAGAATACAAGATCATAACAAAAGAACATGAAAAGGGAAAAGAACCAATGGTAATGTCAACAAAAAATTCAAAATAAAATTTGAAAGCATCTACTTCAACCACTTTATAAGAAGAGACAACATACACAAAAAACTTTGATGAAGTTGATTATAAACAACCACCGAATCCAAAAGAAATGGAAAGGCTTTATAGAAGAGGTTATGAGCTCTTGAAACAACTTAGTTATACTGTGAAAGAACAAGGCATTTTTGTTCCCACAGAGCCTAACACACAAGAAACAAAGGGTGGTCTTGGATATTGTCCTTCTAAGATAACAAAAGCAACAAAAATACCTTCACTCAACATCAACACCATTATGTGTGATTCTTCAAAGACAACTCTCACTTTAAAGCATCCTGAATTGATTAATACAAGTGATATGTCATTTGAATATTTTGAACATGATGAGTCCTTGAAATAAATGTTAGTCCTTTATGATAAGTCACCAACTTCCCATCACAAATAAGGATTAACTTGTGATATGGTTATTATCGAACAAGTCGATGAAGAAAAGACAACAAGTGACTTTGAACAAGACAAAGAACACATTCTTGAAATTTTGAAACAAAGTGCACTACCTATGGGAGATACAATCAATATACCAATGGATACATCTAACGAAGAGAGAGTGATTCAAATAGGAAAGTGCCTTGATGAGGATGAACAAGAAGACCATGCAACATTATTACATAAATTCACAAAATATTTTATGGGACTTATTCGGACATGTCAAGTATTGATGTTAAGATAGTGACACACAACATAGTCCTTGAACTAGATGTTAAAATAGTAAGACAAAAGATACACAAGATGAATCCTAAGATAGCCTTATTGGTTAAGGCTGAAAGTGAAAAAATCCTAGAGGTTGGGTTCATTCATCCTATTAATTATTCCCCTTGTATCTCAAACATTTTCATAGTCACAAAACTCGATAATCATATTAGGATGTGTATGTATTTTTCATGATCTTAATAAAGCATCTTTAAAAGATTATTTTCATCTTCCTAATATTGACATGATAGTAGATACAATTGTGGGCCATGCTTTGTTGTCATTCGTGGATAGTTTCTTAAGATATAATCAAATCTTTATCAACCCTCAAGATCAATACAAGACAACATTTACTACACCTTGGGGAAAATTTTATTGGGTTTTCATGTCTTTTGGATTAAAAAACACAAACACAACATACCAAAGAGTTATGACATTGATATTTCACAATTACATACATTAGATTTTGGAAGATTATGTAGAAGATATTTTAACCAAATTCTTAACTCATCAAGATAATGTGAAAATCCTTCAAAAAATATTTGAAAGAATGTGTACATATAACATGAGACTAAATCCAAAAAGAAATTTCTTTGGTGTGGATAGTGGAAAACTTTTAGGTTTTATATATCCCACAGAGGCATCGAGGTGGACACAAAAATTGATGCTATCATTAACATGCCACCTCCTAAAAACATTTCTTAATTACATACTTTACAAGGAAGGATTCAAGCTATCCATCATTTTGTTGCATCCTTAGTGGATCAAACATTACCCTTTACACAACTTCTTAAGAAGGAAGCTAAATTTAAGTGGAATGAGGATTGTAAACAAGCCTTTCAAATTTTAAAAGACTACATCGCTACTCCTCTTGTTTAACAACTTGCTATGGAAGAAAAACCATTTATCCTTTATACAACAACATCAACCCCTGCTTTAGCAGCATTGTTGGCTCAACAAGGTGATAATGGTAAAGAACATCCTATTTATTATAGTAGCCAAACTCTGATTGACTGTGAAACCCTATATAAAATGATAGAAAAATAATGTTTGGATCTTGTATTTGCTACTATTAAATTAAGACATTACTTGTTAAATGCATAAATTCATGTGATGACAAAGTTTGATCCTTTAAAACATCTCTTTGCTAAAATAGACTTATCAGGATGTTTAGCGAAATGGGTTATGTTGTTAACTGAGTTTGATCTTAAATTTGTCTCTCAAAAGGAAAGCAAAGGACAAGCCTTAACCTACCATTTATTTGATGCTCCTTCTCCATTGGTGTTACCTAATATGGACTCATTTCATGATGAAAGTGTGTTGAATATTGAGAAAGAAACATGGGAATTGTACTTTGATGGTTCTAAGTGTTGAACTGGCTCTAGAGCGGGGGTTATAATAATCCCACCTTTAGGAAAGCCTATTCCCTTATCCTACCATCTAAACTTCATATGTAAAAATAACATTGTGGATTATAAATCTTTAACTACTGGTACATGTGCATCTTTACCCTTAGGTGTTCAACACATTTCCATATTTGGTGATTCTCAACTAGTCATTAAAAAAATAAATGTTTCATATCAAGAAAAATATGGAAAAATCATTTGATATAAATATCTCACAATGACATTATTAGAGAAATTTCAATCATATACTATAGACAATAGCCCTAGAAAGGATAATCAACATCCAGATGCAATAGCAAGTGTTGCTTCCCTTATATCTCCTAATGATCCTTCTAAGAATTTCACATTTATTGTTCATAAAATTCTAAAACTATCGATAGATGAAAAAGTGTTCAAGAAGTGTTTGTAACCAACAGCGAAGATCATCTCGAATAGTACGCACAAATATTTAATTACTTAAAAGAAGGTACCTTTTCAAAGCCAACAACTAAAACACTAGAGCTCGTCTTCCAAAACTTGCATCTAAATACATAATCCTTGTGGATGTGTTATATAGATGATCATTTGACTATCTTTTACTTAGATGCCTTAAACAATCAGAAATCCCTATAGCCCTTGAAGAAACTCATGTGGGTGCTTGTGGGGGGAATTTTGGGGTATGTGCAGGATCATGATGGGACAAAAAGTGGCAATATGATGGGTATGTGTAGGGTATGTGGCTGATGGGACAAAAAGTGTTTTTAAAGGATATTCTCATATTTCCACCAATATAAATTATGATTTACTTTGAATTTAATAAATAATTATTATTCATTTTCTATTTGAATTATGACTAAAGTCATGATTGATAGGCTGATTGAAAAACATCTATATCTTTCAAACGGTATCGCATTTTTTGAATCCAAAACATGCGTCACATTCTATGTTTCACATACTATAGGATTTTAAAAAAAAATGAATTTCATGAAGTTTTGACCAAGTTAAGGTGGTTAGACAAAATGTTTTTATATTTTTAAAAGTTGTAATAAGAAAATCATAATTAATTATTTATTTAGAAAAAATTACAAAAAAATATGCATCACATCCGAACATGAGTCCCTCTACTTATATCTAAAATATTATCATTTTATTGTGGTTAGGTGGTGGATGCAGACCTACTTCTTATTTTTTCCCTGAAATTCAAGTACTACTACATTGAAATTTCAAATTTCACCAAATAGTTTTTTGTTTTTTAAATAAACCTAGTAGTTTAGAAACTATATTCAATTTTCTATAGATTCTATTCTTACATATTTTTGAAATAATATAGATAACTTATTCAAATTTTTACGTCAATTTGACTAACTATGATTTTTTTGAATTTTTTGCCACTTAAGGGCCTATTTTTTCCATGATGATCCTACACATACCCTTTGAAGGAAGATCATTAGTTCAAAATTTAATCTGTATAGGATACTATTGGAGACATATGGAGCAAGATTGTTTTCCTCATGTTAAGAAATGTAATAAATGTCAAGAGCACAACAATTTGATTCATGCTCTTGCTTTCGAGCTTCGTGCCCAAGTTCCTATTTGGAAATTCTCAGTTTGGGGTTTGGGTCTTATTGGAAAAATATCACCAACTTCTTCCACTAGACATATGTTTATAATTACCACCACAAATTACTTCATGATATAGGTAGAAGTTATCCCTCTTTGTTCCACAACCATTGATGCAATATGTCATTTCATATTGGAACACATTATTGCTCACTTTGGTCTTCCTTCTGCATTAGTTTTAGAAAATGGAACTCCATTTAAGAACAATGATGTGAAGAATTTTTTGGAAACATTTCATATTCAAAATTTCTTCTTAACACCATATTATCCATAATCAAATGGTCAAGAAAAATCAACCAACAAAACTCTTGAACAAATCCTGAGGAAAATGGTAAGTAAACATAACAAAGACTGTCACACTCAATTAACTTATACGTTGTGGGCCTATCGTATGAGTATTTGAACATCTACAAGAAACACTCCCTATAACCTTGTTTATGGTGCCAAGGCAATACTACCCTTAGAGTTAGAAATTTCTTCATTGATAATTGCTCGTAGAGGACTTATTGATGACAATACATATAAAGAACAATGATTGCATCAACTTGACATGTTGGATGAATAGTTCATTAATGCTCTCGAGAATCTCTGAGTTTATTCTAAATTAATGCAACATAGTTATAATGATCATGTAATTCCTCATGCATTTAATAAAGGTGATTTGGTGTTATATGAGAATCAACAAAATGTCAATTTCGCCCCGAATGAAAGAGGAAAAATCAGCCCTAATTGGCTAGGACCTTATGTAATTGATATAAATTATAGGTTTGAAGCCTATACATTAATGGAACTAGATGGTACACCTCTTAAATATCCTATCAATTCCATGCATTTGTGATAGAACTGTACATAACATCTCCTTTGAATAGTATGTATATTAAAGCAGGATTGTTAGATTAAGTAGATAATGTTCTATCTTTATCTTGCATTGCTTTATTCTTTGAAAAATAATCTTTGGGTGTCTTAGAATATAGGGTAATTGTTCAATAAATTTTCATTATTACTTTATGTGGAATACTATTCAAATTTATCTTGTGTGTTGTGTTATATTAGATCCTTATATGCATTTAATGTTTAAAAGTTTTAGATCATAGTTGCATTTAATTTAACATAGCATACTGAATCACAATGTAGTATCTAATGTAAACTAAAAGCGTTTTAATTAGATAATATAAAATAGATCATGGATACATTTATTAAATATTCTTACTAAGGATATTTAATAAATCACATTGACATTTAATTCAACATAAACTTATAAAAAAACCAAACATGAATGCTCATATATTATGTATAAAAATTTCAAGTACATATCATCAATAATACAATGCTAGTATGGTCTATGACTGCTAGACCCCTTGGGCCCTAGTGGTGGAATCCTTTGTGAGATAGTAGAATGTTATTGTGACCTACTTATGGATCTCACAGTTTCCTATAGGCCTTGTACCTCTCCAACTGCTCTAGCCTCCCGTATGAGTGTCGTGACACACTCTTTTTCTACATGGTCTCTATCTTCCTATAGTTTGGTAACCTCTCTCCCCAACCTCGAGACCTCTGACCATAGGGTAGCCTCCATCCCACTGTCTGTTGGATGTCATCATATGCATCTTGCAATAATGAAAGTTGTCCTACAACTCACTCCTCACTGAACTTAGACAGGTTAGCACTTCTAGTCACACTCACATATTTTTTCTTCAACCTCACAATAGGCTCAAAGAGATGTGCATGATATCCCACAAAAGGTGGGGACATGTACTCCGAACGTATATCCTCATGTGGGGGAAAAGGAGGCACCATCTCTATGGTCATGTGTTGATAGAGATCATGCAACTCTCATGTGAACCCTACAATATGGAAATCATAAAAGATATTAGTACACATTGTGATATATAAACCATATACATAAACACAAAAGCATAATGAAAGCATAAATATCAAATCGTCACTTGGGTCTCTAGCTTTCCAGTCAGGGTATAGTCATGTAACAATAGAACAATCTTGTGTACGAAGCATCGATGGTCCACTACCGGTGGACTCCCCACACTCATGAGTCCTAACGCTTGCTACAATTGTTGATCATGATATAGTGACTCGGGAAGGAGGTGAATCCCTCCTCTTGGGGGTGGTAGGGGCCTCATCTGCCTCATTATTCTCATCACTCATCAGTTGGACACCCTCCTCCTCATCAAGGAATATATCTAGTACTCTTCCCTCATCCTCTAAATCCCCGTCGATCTCCTCATCATCCCTCTAACCTGGAAGAGGTCATGTGTAGCTGATAGAAACAAGGTTGGATTGAGTAAATCCCTAGCTCAATGCTTTGGGTCTCAAATATTTAAACCCTTGGTGTTTCACTCCACCAATCAACCTATAGGCCCTAAAGCTATTTAGGCACCCCTGGTCATTTTCCAACCCTGCTATCAATTTCGATTTGCTGCTCCCAAACCGTTCTTGATCCTTTTCCTCATTATCTCCATTTTGTCCTTAATCCCTTTAAAGACTAGTCAACCTCTAAATCCTCCTAACAATGTTGCAGGGGTGTGCATAGCTTTTCTTGCCTTCAAAATAGTCTAGGAATGCTCCCTGTCCAAGCTCAAAACTCCATTCTCCTATCGCTTTCCTTAAACCCTAGCTTAGGGTTTGGAAAGGCTACAAGAATTAGGCCTTCTTCCTCAAGAAAAATGTTTAGTACTCCTCCTTGCTACAAAAACACCTCAATCACAGAGAAGGAACCCTGGCTCAATTTTGGAGCACTACAATATTTTCTTGGTTTCAGCACTTGTCAGGCCGTACACAGGAATATTCCAGATTTTGAGAGTTTTAGGGCTTTTTAAGCCTTTTTTTGGATACAAGGAGGATTGTCTCCTTCCTTCTACCTCCAGAGGACTTGGAAATGTCTCCTGCCACCTGTCAAACCTTTGCAAGGTCCCCAACAATCTTTTCACACCTTAGGTTTCCAATAGTTAGTCACCCCTGCACATTTTGAAGCATTTATTTTGAATCTTTCCTAACCGGGCATGGTCTGCTTGCCTAGGAATAGATCTTTAGCATGCTATCTAATCTCCTACCACTTCCTAATGCTAATCTATATACAGATAAGGATCTTTTCCACCTTCCCAACGTGCCCATGCTTGCTGGCACAGAAAGAACATGGCCTAAGACCCCATTTTCACCAATTTCAGACAAAACAGAAATAAGAGAAAAAAAATAGAAAATGTACAAAAACAGTAAACAGTGATGGAATTGCTAACTAAAATGCCACAAGACTGATTCAAAGAGATCCTCTACATAATAGACAAACCAACAAAAGCTTTATTTAAACCATCTATTTGCTGTTTCCAACGCAAGAATCAAAAAATCTGTATTTTTCAACACAAAATCACTGTTTTTCCCTTGCTCTCATGAAAACAGCCACGTAAAAATCCTCTAACCCCTTTCAAAAGTTGGGAAATCACTTTTACAAAGTTTTGGAAACGGTTAGGTTTCCATTCTTGGCCTAAGAACCGCTAAAAGCTTACTGTTTGAAAACACAGTGTGTTTTCCAGTCTTCTATAAAAGCTTAGGAAACGCCTACAAAAAGATTTCCCAATTTATTCCACTTTTCCCTAATGAACCAAAAGGTCCTCCAACACAAGCTAAAAGTGTTAAAATCCATACATAACAAAAAGGAAATTTATTTTAAAACAAATCATCAAAATATGCTTGCACCTTGGCACCTTTGGTAGGTGCTCCTGCACCATTCTCCCCCTCTCAGCACAAAGATCAATGAACTTGAGGAGATAGTAGTGATAAATCAATCCCGTTCTTCTTGAAATCTACTTCTTCAACCCAGGTAGCCTTAGACTCAGGTTTTCCTTTCCACTTGACAAGGTGTTCCTTGTAGATTTTGTGCCTTGTAGACTTTTTCACCCTAGACTCTAAGATCTGATCTACCTCAAGCTGCCCTTGATTGGGTAGGGGTACATTACTAATGTCCTTGAAGACCTCATGACTGTTCTGAACCTCATCACTGACTATGCCCTTATATTTGATTAAATCAGCAACGTTGAACACCGGAGATATGCCCAAATCTGATGGTAACTCCACCTTGTAAGCATTCTTGCCATACTTGGCCAAACACCTTGCATGGTCCTACTCTCTTCATTTGCAACTTGGTGTACATCCCCTTCTGCAATCTGGATTTGTTGAGGTGAACCATCACATAATCACCTACTTGAAACTGTACATCTCTCCGTGACTCATCAACTTTATCCTTCAATTTTTGTGTTGCTGTTGTGATTGTCTTCGTAACCTGCTCATGAATCTCCTTCATGGTCTAACTAAAATATTATGCATGTCCACTCTTATTCTCCATTGTTCCAAGGTCTCTGAGCTCACAAATTCCTCTTGGGTGCATCCCATACACAACTTCAAATGGACTTTTCCCTGTAGTTCTATTAACACTGTCATTGTATGCATATTTAGCTTGGGAAATCACCATATCCTAGGTCTGCCCATATTCCTTTGTCAAGCACCTCAATGGGTTACCTAACACTTTGTTAACCACCTCTGTTTGACCATCTGTCTAAGGATGGTAAGCTGATCCAAATGACAAATTCGTTCCCAATCTCCTCCACAATGTTTTCCAAAAATGGCTCATGAACTTCACATCCCTGTCTGAGACAATACTCAATAGCAATCCATGGATTCTTACAACTTCCCTAAAAAATAGATGGGCAATATAACTTGCATCATGTGTAGTCTTGCAAGGAATAAAGTGACTCATCTTGCTAAATCTGTCCACAACTACAAAAACACTGTCAAAACCAGTTTTATTCTTGGGAAGACCCACCACAAAATCCATGCGCACACACTCCCATGGTCTGTTAGGAATAGGCAGGGGTTGATACAAACCAGCATTGCTAGCTCCCCCTTTGGCTTTCATGCAAACAACACACTATTCTACATACTTTCTGACATCTCTTGCTAACTTAGGCTAGTAATAAAACCTTTGTACCAGCTCTAAAGTTTTGTTAATTCCAAAATGCCCACTAAGACTACCATTGTGTTTCTCTTGGATTAGATTTTCCCTCATTGATCCTCTTGGAACACATAACAGATTGCCCTTGAATAACAATCCATTTTGTAGAGTATACTCAGCATATTGACTATAAAAGTGATTTGCAAAGTCTGAACATACCTTGTAGGCTTCTGAGAAATCTTCATCCTCACCATAGAGGTCTTTAAAACTCTCCAATCCAATGATTTTCAGTTGTATCTCTTGGACTGTCAACATTCTCCTGCTTAATGCATCTGCCACTTTGTTTTGCTGCCCCTTCTTGTGTTTAATGGTAAATGTAAAAGCTTGAATGTACTCCATCCATTTCAAGTGTCTATTGCTTAACTTCTCTTGGGTGTTGATGTAACTAAGTGCCTGGTTATCTGTGAAGACCACAAACTCTTTGGGCAATAAATAATGCCTCCACTTCCTAAGGGACTGCACTAAAGCATAAAGTTCCAGATCATAGGTGGAGTATTTTTGCTTGGATTCATTGAGTTTTTCACTAAAGAAGGCTACAGGCCTACCTTCTTGACTAAGGACACCTCCTACTACTACTCCACTTGCATCACACTCAACTGTAAACAATTTATCAAAACTAGGTAATAACAGGATAGGTTGTGTTGCCACTTCTTGTTTCAGCTTTTCAAACCCTTTATCAGCCTCTAGTGTCCACTTAAACTTTGTTTTATGACCACCCTTGATTGTATCTAACACTGGTGCACATATACCACTAAAATTCCTTATAAACTTCCTATAAAACTGAGCCAAACCATGAAAACTTCTTACCTCAGTTGATGTGGTTGGTGTAGGCCAGTTTAGGATGGCTTCCACCTTACTTCGATCCATCTTCAGTGTTCCTTGGGATACCACAAAGCCTAGATACACAAGATCTTGTTTGAAGAAATCACACTTCTCAAGGTTGATTGCCAACTATTCTTCTTTCAACCTTTTGAGTACCATCTCCACATGCTTCAAATGTTCTTATGCTGTCTTACTGAAAATCAGTATGTCATCCAAGTAGACTACCACAAAAATCCCTATGAAATCCTTAAGCACCTCATTCATTAGTCTCATGAACATGCTAGGGGAATTTGAGAGGCCAAATGGCATCACTTTCCACTCATACAAACCATCATTTGTCTTAAAAGTTGTCTTCCATTCATCACCTTCCTTAATTCTGATTTGGTGATACCCGCTCTTAAGATCTAGCTTGGTGTATAATTTTGCACCTCCAAGGCAATCCATTAAATCTTCAATTCTAGGTATTGGGAATATATACCTAATGGTGATCCTATTAATTTCTCTAGAATCAGTACAAAGTCTCCATTTACCTCCTTTTTTTGTTGCCAAAACAACTAGGACTGCACATGGGCTGATGCTCTTTTGAATTAGACCTTGATTCAACAATTCTCCACTTGTCTAGCCACCTCTTGGTTCTGCTCTGGGGTCAGTTTGTATGCTACTTTTTTAGGAAATGAGGCTCCAGGTATGAAGTCAATTTGATGACTTATTGCTCTCTTGGGTGGTAGAGTTGCTGGTGTTCCATCACTCACTATGCTCTTGTATTTGTCAAGCAAGTTTTGGACTGCTGCTGGTAACATTGTCCTTTCAGCCTTTTCCTCTTCTTTGGGCTGCATCATGATCACATACCCTTCATTCCCTTGGTGTAGATCCTTGAGGAACTCTTTGCCACTGCTCAACATGATATTAGGAACCTTAGACTGCCCTTCATCATCCTCAATCAATGATTGCAGCTTGAAGGTTTTTCCATCCTTCTTGAATTCTATGGTGTTCTCCTTTCCATGATATACAGCACCTCTGTCATATTTCCATGGCCTACCAAGAAGAAGATGGCATGCATCCATGGGCAGTACATCACAAATCAGCTTGTCTTTGTAGTCTCTAATTGAGAATTCCACTGTAACCTGCTCATTCACTAAGACACTCTGCCCTTTGTTCAACCATGTGACTTTGTAAGGATTGGTATGAGGTACCTTCTACAATTTTAACTTAGTTACTGCCTCCTCAGAGATGATATTGTCCATAGAACCAGAATCTACAATGACCTTGCATACCTTTCCCAATATCTTGCACCTTGCTCTAAACAAAGCTCTCCTTTGCTTGGGTTCTTCCTTGACTGGTTGCCTGATCAAAACCCTGTTGAACATCAGATTTTCACCTACTTCTGATTCTATATGACTGATCTCAGGTGTCTTTACACTCATGGTGTCCTCTTGTGCATAAGCTACTCTTTTCTCATTGCTAGATGAAGCTTTCTCCGGGCACCTATAAGCTAGATGACCTAGCTGATTACAGTGATAGCACTTCATGGTGGCAAAGTAGGAGTTACTTCTGCCTGCTCCTCTTCCTCTGTTTGAACCCCCTTGAGGTCCTCTTCCTCTATTAAATCCTCCTCTTGATGAGGTTTCACCTCCATGCTCAGTAAGCTTTGATTCACCTTGGCTTCTTTGGTCACCACCTGTTCCTTGGTAACCTCCACGCTGTCCTCTTTGATCTCTGCTTCTTCCTCTGCCCTTAGAGGACTAATCATGCTTCCTTTTATTCCTTTCTTCAATCTTAATAGCCAACTGATAACATTGGTGGACTATCTTGGGGCTGAGCAAAGCCATCTCTTCCTGTATATTCCACTTCAAACCATTGAGGTACCTAGCCACTTTTAGGCTCTCATCTTCTGCCACATTTGATCTCAAACAAAGCTTCTAGAACTCTTCAGTGTAGGTGTTTACATCTTGGTCTTTTTGTCTTAAACTCTGCCTCTTCTTGTGGAGTTGAATTTCATAGTCATCTGGCATATAGGCTTCTTTCACTTTAGCAACCATTCCTTTCCAGGTTGATATGGGCTACTTACCTTCTTTCTCCTTTTCAGTCTGGACAAATTTCCACCATGTTAAAGTTGATCCTCTCAACCTTGATTTTGCAACCTTCACCTTCTATGCTTCTATGACTCCATCACATTCGAAGTGATTCTCCATTCCATCTATCCAGTCCAAGATCAAATCAGGATCCATCTTTCCATGGAATAGTGGTACACCCTCAAGTCCTTTTCCACTCAGGGCTTTTAATGCCTTCAAGAAAGGCTCCTCCTCTAGTACAAGGTCAGGTTCAGGGACTTTGTCCTCCTCTGCAACCTCTTCTTCCTTTGGCACTATTCCTTCCAGCCTCGCATTATTCAATGCCTTCTCCAATTGCTTAATTCTTTCCTTCAGGGACTTGTTGTCCTCTTCTTTCTCTTCAACCTTCTTGGCTAACTGTGCATTTGTCACCATGGCTGGGGTTTCACTGGACTCAACTTCAGAAATATAAGCTGCTTTCCCAAATCTTTCACTGCTCTGATACCAATCTGATAGAAACAAGGTTGGATTGAGTCAATCCCTGGCTCAATGCTCTGGGTCTCAAATATTTAAACCCCTGGTGTTTCACTCCAATCAACCTATAGGCCCTAAAGCTATTTAGGCACCCCTGGTCATTTGCCAACCCTGCTATCAATTTCAGTTTGCTGCTCCCAAACCGTTCTTGATGCTTTTCTTCATTATCTCCATTTTGTCCTTAATCCCTTTAAAGACTAGTCAACCTCTAAATCCTCCTAACAACGTTGCAGGGGTGTGCATAGCTTTTCTTGCCTTCAAAATAGTCTAGGAATGCTCCCTGTCCAAGCTCAAAACTCCATTATCCTATCGCTTTCCTTAAACCCTAGCTTAGGGTTTGGAAAGGCTACAAGAATTAGGCCTTCTTCCTCAAGAAAAATGTTTAGTACTCCTCCTTGCTACAAAAACACCTCAATCACAGAGAAGGAACCCTGGCTCAATTTTGGAGCACTACAAGATTTTCTTGGTTTTAGCACCTGTCAAGCCGTACACAAGAATATTCCAGATTTTGAGAGTTTTAGGGCTTTTTAAGCCTTTTTTTGGATACAAGGAGGACTGTCTCCTTCCTTCTGCCTCTAGAGGACTTGGAAATGTCTCCTGCCACCTGTCAGACCTTTGCAAGGTCCCCAGCAATCTTTTCACACCTTAGGTTTCCAATAGTTAGTCACCCCTGCACATTTTGAAGCATTATTTCTGAATCTTTCCTAACCGGGCATGGTCTGCTTGCCTAGGAATAGATCTTTAGCATGCTATCTAATCTCCTACCACTTCCTAATGCTAATCTATATACAGATAAGGATCTTTTCCACCTTCCCAACGTGCCCATGCTTGCTGGCACAGAAAGAACATGGCCTAAGACCCCATTTTCACCAATTTCAGACAAAACAGAAATAAGAGAAAAAAAATAGAAAATGTACAAAAATAGTAAACAGCGATGGAATTGCTAACTAAAATGCCACAAGACTGATTCAAAGAGCTCCTCTACATAATAGACAAACCAACAAAATATTTATTTAAACCATCTATTTGCTGTTTCCAATGCAAGAATCAGAAAATCTGTATTTTTCAACACAAAATCACTGTTTTTCCCTTGCTCTCATGAAAACAGCCACGTCAAAAATCCTCTAACCCCTTTCAAAAGTTGGGAAATCACTTTTACAAAGTTTTGGAAACGGTTAGGTTTCCATTCTTGGCCTAAGAACCGCTAAAAGCTTACTGTTTGAAAACACAGTGTGTTTTCCATTCTTCTACAAAAGCTTAGGAAATGCCTACAAAAAGATTTCCCAATTTATTCCACTTTTCCCTAATGAACCAAAAGGTCCTCCAACACAAGCTAAAAGTTTTAAAAGCCATACATAACAAAAAGGAAATTTATTTTAAAACAAATCATCAAAATATGCTTGCACCTTGGCACCTTTGGCAGGTGCTCCTGCACCAGTAGCCCACAGGGTGATGCATAGGGAAGACATGAGTTTTTCATGCTCCCATCCACCACTTTCTATGGGCTAATGTACCTACATCGCCAGCATCATATACTAAGGGCATGTCATGACCCTTATCATCTGAATCACTAAAGTCAATATCATCAATAGTTAGGTGACAATTGTCTCCAAGCCTAGAGGCACTCTGTGTTGATTGTAGATAGTTGGGTCATGGCCTTGGTGGAACTTGAATCTGTCTAAACCATCGCATAACACACTCATAGTAGATGTTTCTCACTATGTAATTGTGTCACCCCATTATAAATAAATCTTGTTGCATCCTGACTAGTTGATGTGTCTCATCTATCCACTAGGGTATCATGAGATACGGTTTCCATAATAGGTCATCATCCTCCAAGCGGTCAAATATGACCCTCCAAATGTAACAAATCTCCATCCTACCAATATTGTCTCAATGAGTATCTATAGGCTCATGGATAGCCCATGGCTACTATGGTCAAATACCCTGTTAGCCTGGTACATGTGATGTGCTTGAAGAACCACACCTACAAGAGCGTACAATGTAGTATGATGTTTAGTTCCTAGTACACAAAGTGCCCTAGATCATAATATAAGTGTCCTATAATATTATGAGCCCATGTTGTTCTGATGCTACTCCATATCTTAGATGATGAGGACTATTTTTTTGTTTAAGTGTGTGCCTTGCCCATCAGAAACTAGGACTAGTACTGTAATGACTATCATAATGTTCCTCGGTAGTGATGACCATGCGTATAGCAACCATCTAAGCTCGACACAAGGTCTGACACTCACCTCTCAGATGGGACAACCTAGGCACTACTCAATATCCTCCAGCATCTCATAAGATTTTCCCTCTACTAAATGGACGATCTCGCCCTGAATAGGTAACTGTAGGATGTGAATGTCTTCTAGTGTAATGGTCATCTCCCCCATAGGAAGGTGAAAGGTGAATGTATCTACATCCCACCTCTCTACTAAGGCCATAAGCATCACATCATGGTACCTCATATGTGGCATGAGGTATACCCAGAACAATCCAGTATCATGTAAAATGTTAATCTCATCCTTTGAAAGCTATGTGAGTTGCTCTCAAAGGCAACAAAATTGTCTACCTCCTAGACACTATCAAGCTTAGGAAGGGACCTTAAGAATAAAAGAAAAATAAATCCTAAATATATGCATTAAATAATTAAAATTACACTAAATTTTCTTGGGGACACTTTGCGACCAACTTGGACATATGGGCCATTTTTGGATGCAGGGAGGGGGGGTCCTATACACTTTATCTATTTTTGGACACTTTGTAAATAACTTAGATGCTTTGTGATTTTTTTTCCAAGGTCCTAAAACTTTTAGAAGTGCATAAAAAAATAATATAAATACATGAATGTGAAGATAAACTAAAGTAGAATCCACTTACCGCATGTCAAAGCTTTCCCTATGCGACCTTGTCACGTAGAATGTCTAGTCTCAGAGGCTTGCATGCTCATCTTCTCAGCATCTTCACTCACTCTACACCAAGGTAAATTGAAAAAATGTAAACGTCAAAAGCACATTTAAAAGTGTCATTTCCATTCATATATACTAAACTCTATTAAATATAAATCATATCTTATTCTAAGTACATTTTATTCAAATTATAATATTGGGGGCTAGTGAACTCCATTTTTGGCACTATTTGTTGCGTTGGATTTGTAATTTCATCCCCGGTCTTATCTAATGCCTATCAATATGTGGTGTTGTAAATACAATACCCTACTGTAAGCATTCACATCATCAAAACCAAGAAATTCAATGAGGTTGGATGGCTACCCTAATTCCACCTCCATAAAGCAAGTTAAATCTAGGGGGGCATACATCTACCCTCGAATTCAATTCTCTATAGAAATTTGATAAGAGGATTTTTGAACAACTAATGAATTGATGTTGTAGGATACAGTTCCTAACATTGCGGTTTTGCCGATAGCTATAGTAGAAACTTCATTCTCCCTATTTATGGATGAATCCATATGAGTATCCTTTTTATTGTTTAAATTCATCTAGCTTGCATATGCACATAGTGTCATATGGCTGCTAAAGTGGGGGCTAAATGTAGCGTAGAAAATTGTACTCCTTTCTAAATGAAAGTACAATTTCACACTTAGTTTGGACCTATTTTAGTGACCTTGCATTTATGCATTTTTAAACCTCATTAATGGGCCCCTAATACCCTTTATTATGCATCCCAAGGCATATTTTAATTATTTCTTAATAATATAACCCGCATTGAATAAATGTTATTAATTGATTTAATTCCCCAACATAATCTAGATCCTAAACTTTTAGGTCATGACCTATTCTCCCATGGGCGAATGGGTCCCCTTTAAGTTCATAAACAAATTAAAATATGTTTTTTGTGACATTTCAAGGTCTCAAATTCAAATTTTAAGTGTCAACTTTTGATATTTAATAAACAAAAAAATTAGAAAGGAAGCCTATAAAGCTAAGTCTTTCAATTATTTTTCACTAGCAAGAAAGAGATATTCACATGAGATCACAAGGATTTACACTCAAGAGAAAGGAGAGTTTAATGAAGCATTTAGAGTTGAAATCTTGAAGTAGCATTCTATTTATTTTTGCAAGTCTTCAAGCTCAGTTTGCTAACAATATCAAGCATTGCTAAAGGTTGATGATAGATTCCTATGGAGGATCATGATGGATTCTAGGTTTTGGGAGATATGCCAATCCATTCAACCAAGCCTAATGACTTGTTTCCTAAGTGATTCCATCATCTATTATCATTCTACTTTCTACCTAAAGGAAGGTATATTCAAATTTGTAAACTATTAGGGCGATTTGACATCTCCCAAAGTAGGTCTTCACCATTATTCATTGTTTCATTTAGGGATTTTATTCTAACACATTTGAATAGGGTTTATTGGAATTTTAGCTCTTGTAATCTTAGAAAAACTTAAGTTTAGGTCTTGCACACACTCTTTATGTTGCAGATCTGTTATTTCATCAAGGTTTAATTACCAAACTTGGGATTCAACAGAGGCAAACCCCCATCCACCCCAAAAACAACAATTTTATTTTGCAATTTTTTCACAACTATAGATTTGGGAGTGAAGTTTCAGAAGTGCAGAAATAAGACCTAGACCCATTCACCCATGGGTGAATGAGTCCCTTGAAGACTCTTGAAACTTCCTTTCTATGAAAAGTGCACAACATTAAACCCTTTCCAAATCTCCCAAATTTTTGTTGTTTCTATTAGTGTTGACCTTTAAATTGATGTTTCAAGTTTGAATTGGTATAATTAGCTTGATTTACTATTTTTGGTTTTTCTCCCAAAAGTGTTGTTTGAACTTTATCCATGTCCTCAAAGCATAAGGAAGTCTGAACATTCTCACATTGAGTTAATTTACCTAAGGGTTGTTAGTCAATTCCTTATGGGGATCTCATTTCCTAATGAAGAAAGGAAGATAGGGTTTATTATCATCCTTTTGACCTACCTTTCCATATTAGGAAAACCAAGTATTTTTCATTATTTCAGGATCTAGCTAATACTTAAAGAAACTTTGGAAATCAATTGGAAACACTAAAAAGATGCATCATCATATAAATGAAAAATTAAGTACAACGTCTAATATACTACAAAATCAAAAATCACATCATATCACTTGGGTCACCAACTCACCAATAGGTATACATGCATTAGAAAACTATAGTTATATTTAGTCTCACTCATGAGGCTAGAGAATGGTCTCCACCACTCTACTTTTCTACTTGTGCTCATATACACTAAATATCTCCATTGTAGTAGTGTATGTCTATGATATGTGAGGATGAGACCTAGGCCTCTCCTCTAGGGCATCATCGCCAACTATTACTCCTCTACATCTCCCCCTAATTTTGTTATAAATTTATCCTCATCATTATCTCTAAATGTGCCACTTTCTTCATCCTCATCCTCCTCCTCATAGTCCTCTTGATGCCATGACCATGGTCCTGGATCACTAGTAGGATGATCCATAAGAAACACAAGATCTAGACATGTGGTTCCCCACCACCTAGTATATAGGATGCTCGATCCAACATCATCTAAATCAAAAACAAGGTGAACATCTTGCTCATCATCATTAAAATCACTCAAAGGGACATCCATGATGGTTATACGAGTTATCTCCTAGGGTCCAATGTTGTTGCGAGTTGATCTGAGATAGGTCAATTGAAGGATGTGAACTCCCTAAGGGTGAATGAACTTTCTAGTCACTCAATCATAATAGAATGGTATAATGATATGCTCATATCAATCGATGAAAAACTGGTCCTATTGCATCCTATCAAATTGTTATAACAAGTTATTCCAAGCCTATAGTGTCTTATAGGGCCTCTAAATCATGTATGTGGCATCCAATCGATCAAATGAAATATACCAATATAAAAAATCACCATGTTACCATGGTCTCCTCAATGGGTAAGATTAGGCTTGAGGATATATCCATTCTACCTCTATCATATATCTCTTAGGCCACATACAAGTGATGTGCTTGAATGCCAAAACCTAGAGGATGGTACATGTCAGCAGGCTCTATGTCTTATAATGTACATACTAACCAAGATCATAGTAGAGGTGTGCTATCATTATTTTCCCCAAGAGAACATGGTTTGTTTCTCCTCCATTACTCATGTAGTGTGTACAAGGCCCCTATTTAGGTGTGTGTCTTATCCATCTAGTCCAACTTCTAGTGCTATGGTCATGATCAAGATATGATGAACAATAGGAATCTAAACATCTCCATATAGAAGTCATCATAGTTGTATATGGCCCTTTCCATCATCTTGCATAGGTCATTCAATACAATATATTTGGTCAGCTAGGATTTCATCCGATGTCCTCCCCTTTGAAGTTGCTTATGGTCCTACCTCATATGGGTAACCATAGAATATGATACATAGCCTCAAGTGTCACAGTCATCTCTCCCACTGGAAGATGAAAGGTAGAGATATTTATGTCTCATCAATCCATAAGTACCATCAACATAGCATCACGGTACCTCATGGTAGAAATTGTATAGATCCAAAGTAAACCAACATCCTGTAGGTTCCTTTGCTCATCAATTGAAACTAATATGGCAAGATCGCATAAAATTTTGTATATGTGACCCCTCAGGTGCTCTCCTATGTGTGGCAGTACCTATAAATCACAAAAATTATCCATCCATTACTTCATTCATTATTGACAAATCAATTCAAAGTAACACTTACAAGTTCTAAGATAGTGATTCTAAACATGGGTGTCATAGTTGGACTAGAGCACACATGCAGGTTTAGGGTACCTTTGTTGGAAAAGTGTGCACTCATGGGTCTAAGGTGCCAAAGTTGTTCAAGGATGCCCCATTCTCATAAAATTCTTGAAAACAATGCAAATTGATCTCCTAGCTATTTGGAAAGTGAAAACATGACTTACCTCACATATCGACACTCCTCGCGTGATGCAACCTCTCAAGGCCTCTAGCCTTAGTGCACAATATGGTCGTCATTGTAGAATTTTTTCTCATGGGGATGCTTTACCTATCTCAAGTTTCTCTCAAACTACAAAATTCAAAATTAATAGAAAAAAGTAAAAAAGGTATTACTTATAGCAAAAAAATGGCAATATATAATATTTCAAGCACATTTTCTTCAAATCATCATGTGGGATTATGAATGCCAATTTTTGTATCGTTTGTTGCATTAGAATCCTGGATCCACCCTCATTCTCATGAAATTATTTTTAGTCCTTTTTTTATGTTTGCATGATCCTACCAAAGGCATTTCCATTAAAACCCTAATAAATTTGATGTGTAGAGATCGCCACCCTATTTCTACATCCATAAAGCAAGCACAAACAAGGGGGAATACAACTACCCTTGAATTTCATTCTCCTTAGAATATTTGGACTAACGCATTCATTTGTATGTGCAAGATGATTTCAGATTTCTAACAAGTTGGTTTTGTAGGATACGATTCCTAATGTTATGGTTTACAGGTTACTATATTGGGAGTTTTTTCCTCTTGCTTGATGAATGATTTCATCCTCTATAGTATCATTTTGGGTATCCTTTTTCATATATTATGATTTATCTTTTGGTACTTTAGCTTGCATATGCATGTAGTGTCATACGGTTGCAAAGCAGGGGCTAAAGGTAGCATAGTAAATTATTCTCCCTAAAGGTGAAAGCACAATTTTACACTTTTATTTGGGGCTCTCTTTCATTTCCAATTCATTATTGCATTTTATAAACACTCCCTAGCCTTGACCTTTTCCTTCAACCCAAGATAATGTGTGAGTGATACCCTAAAAGTGATTTCTTGATCACATTTCACCATTTAAACCCCAATAAGTGTTTTTTTTTAATGAGTCCTAATTAATCAAACCCTAAAATCTTGAATAAAACTTAAAAGAATGCAAAATAGTTGGACTAGGGTGCTACCACTCTACACTAGGTATTTTTCTTGATATTTTTTATTTCCCATTTTTTCGATCTTTAATTTATGAGATGTGAATTCAAACCCTAGACTTGGTGGTCAATTAATCTTGAAAATTAATTTTAAATGATTTGGCCTACACTTTAATTTATTCCCATGTTCCACTATATAAACATAATTTATTATTTCAAAAAGAAGAAGCAATTAGAATTACAAAAAATCTCTACCAAAATACATATTCAATTTATAGAATTACAAAGAAAATTTTTAAATTTGATCAAGTTAGCACAATGATTGGATTTTGATTCCAATGGAAGAACTAGTTGGAATCGAGGGTTGAAGATAGATTTATCTTCCTTTAAACACATTAACAAATTTTTCCAGTGTGTTCTCATCTTTAGACTTTAATCTCCTTCCAATTATAAGTGAGGTATTTGAGCGTTTGATTTCCCCTATGGTATTTGACTTTCTCTTGGGTTGATCATTGATTGTGTCATTTAGGAATCATTCTCTAACATGTTTGAGAAGGGTTTTATCATTTAGTTTTTATTTTAACTCATCACAACATTAGACACACTTAAGGTTTAGGGAACACACTTTATCCATTAGAAAATTAGATATTCATGGAGGTATAAATAAATAAATGAGGGTTTGAAAAAGGAAAAATATCATATAGCCACCATTTCCCCCTCTTTGTTGTGATTTTGTAGGTTTAGATCGAGAGATGACAAGTTGCAATGTGATATATTCCAGTGTAGCAGGTTCAAATCTGAAGATGACAAGTTGTAGAGGGGGAAAGTCTAGTGCAAATCTATATGTTACAAACTAGAAAGTTGTAGACCTTGAATAATACTTATCATCCAAGGGTGCCAGTGCCCTTGACCCTCCAATTTGTTAGTTAACAAATTTATCACCTAACTCTATATTCATATGCCCATAAAATGTGATAAATGTAACCACAGCTGAATCGGTAACATTACAATATTACGAACTTCAAAACCGATTCTCTAGTTATTTTAAAAGGTGGCAGCTACCTTTATCTAATATTCAATGAATGATTTTTAAAATAATGATGCTTTTAACCAGAAAGAAAATAAAGGATGGGGCTTGTGCGTGTGTCGAATGTGGAGAGATCTAATGTCAACACAAACCTTAATGAGACGGATTACATTCAAAGTTTGAAGCAAGTAAAACTACTCTATTTCATAATACAACCAAACCTTTCAAATATGTATCATAGTCCTCTATTTCTAGGGATTTATTAAACCATTTGGCCCTCATATTTCTATGGGCACAATGGTTGTTAAAATGACAACCTAGAAAATAAGATTTGATACTTAATATGCAAGCTAAGATGATTTCTATGTGCAAATGTGTGGTGGAATGATTAGTGGCATGCTTCTAAATGAAACAAAACGATGGAAAGGATAATGGATACAATGAAAAATGAAGGATGATGTTGATGATAAATGAACAAGTGGAGATAAATGAGATGATATGAAACTAAAATGAACTATTCATGATTATGCATATTCTCAAATGCAACAAAAAAGCAAACTAATCTAAAATGAAACTATGATGTAATGGGGATGATACAATGCAACTATGATGTAATTAAGTAATCTAAAATGAGAGTGCAAAGTAACACATGATATGAAAAAATAATTATAAGACTCCATGAAATCTCCAAGCTCCTAAGAAAAACCTGCATAGTAACTTTACTTCAAATGTGGATGATAAATTCAAAGGCAAGAGGGTGTATTTATAGGGTTTCTCAAGAATTTTGTGAGGTGGCATCTATCAACAGTCTAGATTTGAAGGAGAAAGAATAGACGGTGGAGATGGAAGGAATTGGGATATTGTCCCCTTGACCAAAGACAACATGCCATGTGTGTGGAGAGAATCCCTTGACCAATTGGAAACATGCCAAAAGGGTGGGAGACCCAAGTGTGTGAAACAAAGACCCATGTGCTCCAAATTTGTTGGAAGTGTGGGAGAATAAAGCCATGTACCTTTTCCTATTGGTAAAAGTGTGAGGATAATTCTAATTAATAATTAGGCTTATTTATTTTCATGTGACCTTTGTGAGGTGGCACAATAAAATGTAGTAGACATGTGCTCTAATTCTTAGTCAGGATTAAGGAAGATTAATTAAATAAACACGTTTAGGGTATTTTTTTAATTTAATTATTTAGAAGAATGTGATTTTGGAGACTTAAAAGGAGAGTGAACAATATAAATAAAGTAAGACCTTATTTATATGTAGTTGAAGCATTAATCAAATAGGTCGTATTTAATTAACTGAATGTGATGACCATTTTTAGGTGTATACATTTTTCCCCTCTTTGAAGTGATGTGTTTACACATTGCTTCAAAGAAAATTTTGATGTCGATGCTCAGAAAATATTTTGATGCCCCAAACGATGCAAGATTTTGATGCCCCAGACAATGCCCCAGACTTTTGAATTTTAGGTATTAATGAATATATGCCCCCTCGAGAGATAAATCGGTGATTGTGTGGATGTTAAAATGAAATGTTGTAATGATGTGATGGTGTTGTGATGATTATGACAATGATCCAATGTTGATTCAGTGAGATTTTGATGTTGGAGATGATTTATCTCTCGAAAGTTCATTGCAAGCTCTTGCTTTGAATAGTGTTGATTAATTACCACTCCTTTTGGGTAAAAATAAGAAATAAATCCCACCATAATTCCCTCCATTTTACCCTTGAAAAGGTAAAAAGTGGTAAAATTGGATTCATTTGCACATTCTGGAGAAGTTGAAGAGTGGAGAGCTTAGAGGAAGATGGTGATCCCATACCACAAGCATCGTTTTGAGCGTCTTCACAAACCTGATTAGCCTGCTACCTTTGGACCTATGATACGCTTTATGAGAAACCTCTTTGTTAGTCATTTTATTTCCTTTTAATGGTATTTTGAATGTCGTAGATAGGTGTTGTAGCTCGTTTGATGTTATTGTTGCAAGTTTGGATGATGTTTTTGCCATTTTAAAGTGTTTTTTAGTGTGTTTGAGAGTTTTGGTGCCTTTGGGGTCCCAAATGGCACCTCTTGCAAGCTTGAAATTCATGTTTTTATGCTCCAACACTATTTTGGCACCTTTGGTATCCCAAGTGGCACTTCTTGCAAGCTTGAAATTCATGTTTTTATGCTCCAACACTATTTTGGCGCATTTGGTGTCCCAAGTGGCACCTCTTGCAAGCTTGAAAATGCATGTTTTTGAAGTCAAACACTGTTTTGGTGCCTTTGGGGTCCCAAATGGCACCTCTTGCAAGCCTAGAAAGTGTGATTTTGAGGTGCAAACTTTGTTTTTCTCCTTTGGGGTCCCAAGTGATGCCTCTTGCAAGCTTAAGAAACATGTTTTTAAGGTTCAAATTCTATTTTGGTGCCTTTTGGGTCCCAAATGGCACCTCTTGTTGCCTTAGAAATTTTTTACCTTTGTTGATTCTAGGTTGTTTAGCCCGTGGTTTTCCCTGTTTAAGAAGGTGTGATTGTGGGAAGCCCTCATGATGATGTTTGCAAGATGTTTTTGAGTCATAGTAGTCGTTTCTTTGCCATGTTTTGGATTGATTTTAGTCTGATTGTGAGATGTGCGTTGTTTGATTGATAGATAGTTGATGATTTGATCTCATGATAGGTGAGAATCAAATGAGAGAACCAATGATATATCGACCTCATGATAGATGAGGATCAATGGTGTGATGATTGATGTATCATCCTCATGATAGGTGAGGAACAATGATAGGATTGATTGCACATCGACCTCATGATAGGCAAGGATCGATGATAGGATTGATTGCACATCAACCTCATGATAGGCGAGGATCGATGATAGGATTGATAGCATATCAACCTCATGATAGGCGAGGATCGATAATGGTTTGATAGCATATCAACCTCATGATAGGCAAGGATCGATGATAGGATTGATTGCACATCGACCTCATGATAGGCGAGGATCAATGATAGGATTGATTGCACATCAACCTCATGATAGGCAAGGATTGATGATAGGATTGATTGCACATCATCCTCATGATAGGAGAGGATCGATGATAGGATTGATAGCATATCAACCTCATGATAGGTGAGGATTGATAATGTTTTGATATCATATTGACCTCATGATAGGAGTGATTGTACTGATTGATTGAGTTGATTGTTCTAATTGATTTGATTGTCCTTGTTGAACCTGAATTGATTAACTGCACATTACCTTGAATAACTAATAGTCTTGATTGAACATGACATTGATTGACTGATAATATTGATTAAACATGCTTTGATTAGGGAGATTCAGAGGTACTCCAGTCTCGGGAGCATTTCTCAAAGACATGGAACATGGTTCGTCATTTGTCTGTAGCGGATTTGGATATTATCACACATTGTGGGCTGAACTCCTTATTAGATATCCCACAGTATCAGATCAACAGAGGTTTACTGACAACATTGGAAGAGAGGTGGCATAGTGACCACAACACCTTTCACTTAGCCATGGGAGAGATGACAATGACTCCAGAGGATGTCCATCATATTTTGCAGATCCCAATGATGGGAGAGATAGTGGTGTATGATAAGATAGAGCAGGGCAGGATAGTTGTGTTGTGGAGGTTATGTCGAGATGATAACGTGGCAGGCCAATGGATTCCCTAGACAGAGATGGTTAGCAGATATGATCCTTTGCCATGTGTGCTTTATGGTTTCATTGATGGATTCCTTTGTCCTGATCATAGGTCAAAGGGATTTTCAGTAGGTTGGGGTCGTGTGTTATCACGGATGACACTTGAGGGTACCAGATATGCATTAGGATCATGCATGTTAGCCCACTTATACCAATATTTGCATGAGGTTGTTTATTATGGGACAACGAGCATGTCATGTGGCATCACATTACTGCAAACATGGGCATGGGAGCATATAGAAATCACTCAGCCCATGGGAGAGAGACATCGACCACCCGAGAGACCCTATGTTTTTTGTTACAGCAGTCCACATGTCCAGCATAAGTTGGGAAAGGTTTCCTATTTGAGGCATGCTCTGGATGATTTGGAGACTATCACATGGCACCCGTACTTGGATTGTCAGTAGTGGTCAGAGGATCAGCTGGAGATGTCGTATATGTTGTTATCCCGCTATCTAATTGGGTAGACACATGTTGTGCTTGAGCAATACCTGTATCTACGAGTATGTCGATAGTTTGGATAGGTTTAGGGGATTCCCTTGGGAGTTTCCCATTATGCACAACAACAACAACAAGATGTTGTAGAGTGGGGCCCCTGTGTATCATATGAGGAAACTTTTACAGAGTACTATACCTTAAAACTAGGTGTATGGGATAATGTTCCATATATTACAGACACCGGGATGACCGAGGATTATTCAGAGTACTTCCACATGCATCCCTTTCCTAGATTTACTCATCTAGAGGAGCTAGTACCACCAGTTGATGGAGAGGAAGGAGATGACGAGGATGGTGATGATGGTGGGGAGGGTGTTTGCAGGGGTGATGGTGGTGCAGAGGGTGGTGGGGAGAGTGATGATGAGGAAAATGATAGTCATCCATTTGATTTTGTAGTTCTGAGATGCAGGAGGAGTGTTACCGTACCTCAAGAAGTGCTTCCCAAGATTCAGATTGGGATACCCTCTCATCAGCAATCGACATAGATATCAGCTTTGCAAGAAGAGGTCTAATCATTTTAGAGTGAGATAGCGTAGGCTCGAGCACAGATTGAGTCACTTCAGGATGATTTAGTGCAGTGTCAGGAACAGGTTGATATTTTGACAACTAATAGAGGGATAGACAGGTAATAGATACAGCAGTTGCACGCACAGGTGAGAATACTCACTTCTAAGAGGGATGCCTTTAGACACTGGACAAATCAGTCTGAGGCCATTTCCAAGAGGATACAACAGATGGCACCATCTACAGGTACATCAGATTTCTTCAAAGAGATCCAACACATTTCTCAAGAGTTGCAATTTTACAGAGGTAAATATCATGAGTTGGTTCCTCCCGAGCGACGAGAGAGTTTTATACAGTCTCATTCTAGCAGATCTTGTACTCAGACTGTTAGCATGGGTGTCACACAGCCATTCCCGGAGACAGGAGAGATCCCAGTGCAGGTCTATCAGTCAGAGGAGGTACTAGTTCCAGGAGACCAACAACGTCTAGTGGGAGCTTGACATAACATTTTGTGATGTTCCTTGGACATTTTGTATACACCTTTTGTGAGATTGAGGATGTATTTCCCATGATACAGTGCCTTATGGATTTTCATGTATCTCATCCTACTTTTGGATATCCTTGTAAACTTGGACATTATGACATTTTTGATGATATATGATATGCAGGGATGATTATGATCTAAATGTTAATATGATGAGATGATGCATTTTATATCCCTACGATGATTATGATATGCAATATTGTGAATGTATTTAATTTCTATGTGATGATGATGATATGCAATGTGATGTGATGATTATGATTATGAAATATGACATGATGCTTATGATAATGCAATGTTGTAAATGTATTTAAGTTCTATGTGATGATGATGATTAGGCAATGTGATTAATGATTATGATTATGCAATGCGATGTGATGTGTATGATTGTGCACTGTTGTGATGCTTGTAATTTCTATGTGATGATAATGATTATGCAAACTGTATTTGTTTTAGATGAGTGAATGCGCACGACGTCAAATAGTCAGGGCCTTAAGCTTAAATGAGTGAATCTGTCCAACTTCCAAAAGTAGTGGGAAGATTGTAGTAGATTGATATTTTAAGCTTCATAACTCTGACATATTTCCCAACTTTTTTGGAAATCTGAAGAGACTCGCTTATTTAAGCATAGTGGATGACATGATTTTGATTTTGGAAATGATATGCAATGTATGCCCTTTATTATTATTTTTTGTATTTTTCAATGCAAATATTATGACAGAATGTATGAATGTAAATGAGATGAGAATTTTTTCTAAGATATGCAAATGATGATGCAACCAATGTGCAATGAAATGAAAATTATGCGTTTTTGGTTAATGTCCGGTGTACTCAATCCATTAATAATAGAGATGACACGATTGTGAAATTGTTTCAATGTTGAAAAATCCTATAAATACACATGCAATACTAACATGAATGCAGTCTAACTTAACTATGCAAATCTCCTATTCAAAAATTTTCATTCATATTAACCAATTTATCATTCTCTTTATCATCATTAGGCCTTTAAAATGTTGAAAGTGAGTACAAGCATCGATGGCATAATTTAGACCAAGATGACTTGAGTACTACTTCCATGATGTTTTAAAATTGCAAGTTAACACAAGCATCTAAGTATAATTAAACTAAGATGACCTAAGCATTACTTGCATAAACAGACAAGAGTTAATATTTTTCCTATGCAAATTCGAAATGTCATCAATGATGCTCTGTAGTGCACGTCTCGCGACAACTTGCATACTAATAATGATAAACTCACAAACATCAAACAAAGAAAAATCATACTCCTTCCTTGCTCCTCTAGTTCAATACATCATCAAGGACTCAAGAGATATGATAACAAAAATCAAAGTAGAACAATTTGAACTTTCATGTTTAACGTGATAAACCCTTGATTCAGAAAGATCACCATCCATTTTAAGTTTTTGTTTGTAATGTTAGTCCGACGACTATTTTCCTGTTGATGGAAGCTCAAAGTTTATTTTCCCCTAGTGAGTGCAGGATTTTTCCCCCAATCCAAGGTGACACGACCATGATGACCAAGACCTAACCTAAATACCTATCCTAGGGGCCTCAGGGGCTCATCAACAGATTAGCCTTGCCTACGTTATACACAAAGAGACCACATAGTTCGACTGATGACATGACCAAGATTTACAAGATGAAAATATGAACATAACGGAAACCTAAAAGACTGACCTAAATGTCTTAGGGGATAATCAAAGATCACCCTTTCCTACGTTCAAAGCTCAGAGATGACGTAGTTCGAATAACGACTATGTTTTTGACTTTTTGACCTGTTTTGGGATTTTGACATGTTTTGAATGTTTTTGGATTTTGATATGTTCTGAATTTTTTGGGATTTTCTATTTTGTGACCTTGAGAATGTACAAGAATCCAATCCAATGCAGGACATGCCCCTAGTGTGATATGAAAAGACAAACTGATTTTTAGAATGGGTCGAGTAATGCTAGGGGATACCATGATACAAACACTGGATCAAGTTATGATGTGAACATGGAAGCATGACAGATGCAAAGATGGAAGCATGATGGATGAAGGATGCAGAGCAAGTCACGTATCACAAGATAGATGGAGAGTGCTTATTTTACACAAGGCACCTATTTGCTAGGTTTTCACCAAGGTACATGCCCAAAGTGCCACCAAAGTGGTTTTCACTAGAGGACGATCTTTTTTTTCTTTACTGTTTTCAATCCTTTTTCTGATTTTTTTTTTGGATTTTGCATTTTTTGATTTTTTTTCTATTTCTTCAAGACATTTTCTTATGTTTTTGGTATTTTTCTAAGACCTTTACCAATGTACTAGAAAATCTAGGTGTAAAACCTTTTGAGATGCAAGTTGTTGAGGGTTCGTCAAATAGATCCCCTTCTGGTGTGGATAACTGATATGCTCCTGATCCAAAGACTGATACTATAACAAAGGGACCCAGCCAGTTAGGTTCAAATTTCCCCTTCTTCTCTCGATCTTGTTGATTACAGGTATTTTCTTTTAAGACTAAGTCACCCACCTGAAATGTTCTAGGTATTACTCTATGATTGTAGCTCCTAGATATCCTTTGTTGATAGGATTTTAAGTGATCCACTACATGTTGTTGGTGTTCATCCAACAATTCCAAATCTTGTAGCCTAGATACTCTATAATCCTCATCTAAAATCATCCCTTGAAGTGACACACGCAGGGATGGTATTTCAACCTCAATAGGTAGAATAGCTTTTGATCCATAGACTAGAGAATAGGGTGTTGCTCTTGTTGGGGTACAGATACTGGTTTTATAAGCCCACAATGTTGAGTTTAATTGAACATGCCAATCACGTCTAGCTTCAATGATGGTTTTCTTTAGAATCTTCAAGATAGTCTTGTTTGAGGCCTCTACTTGGCCATTTCCTTGGGGATAGTAAGGTGTGGAAAACCGATGTTGGATATGGAATCTTTCACAAAGTTCTTGAACATCTTGATTCTTAAAGGGTCGGCCATTGTCTATAATGATATATTGAGGAACACCATACCGACAGATGAGATAATTCGGGATGAATGATGAGATTTGCTTCCTAGTGATGGTGATTAGAGGAACAGCTTCAATCCACTTGGTGAAGTATTCTATGGTTGTGATTATAAACTTATTTCCATTGGAGGAAGACAAATGAATCTTACCTACAAGGTCCAATCCCCACTGACAAAAAGGCCATGTAGTTGTGAAAGGATGCAACTCTTGTGCAGGTGTACGTATCAATTCTCCATGAATTTGACATTTGGAACACGTTTTGACATATTGAAATGACTCCTCCATATTCGGCCAATAATACCCCAATCATAATAATTTCTTAGCTAAGGTTAAGCCACTTGAATGTGTACCATAGATACCTTCGTGAACCTCTTGTAAAGTGGTTTTAGCTTCATTACATTCTAGCACCAAAGAAGAGTACCATCCAGACCTCGTCTATAAAGCACATTAGCTATTAGGGCATGGCGAGTCGCTTGTCGAATGAAGTTTCATTTTTCGTTTTGAGATAAGTTAATTGGAAGGGTATTGTCTTTCAAGTAGGTATGGATTTATCCATAGAGGGAAATTTGAGGGTTGAAAATATGGCATACCACTAGGGATTTTGGATCTTCATAGGCTGGGTTGGACACTTGTTCTACCATGAATTCATAACATCTTTGTCATTTAGGTATCTATAAGAGAGAAGAAATGGTGGCCATTGCATCTGCAGCTTTGTTTTCTATTCTGGGAATCTGTGCAAACTTGATTTCAATGAATTATTTTTTGAAATCCTCCACCATCCTCTTGTAGGGTAGCAACTTGTCATCCTTTGTTTGATAATCATCATTGACTTGGTTGATGACTAGTTTTGAGTGTTAGAAACCAAGATCACCTGCATGCAATCAATCACCTGTCACATGCAAAAGACATGCAGAACCAAAGAAGATGTTATGTAAACCTAAAAGTGAAAATGCATTATTGAGAATCCAATATTACAAAGAGATCAATCCTTATGAAGGAGATCAAGAAACCCTAAAAGGGAAACCCTAAATGAAACCCTAGTGTGCACACTTAATAATTAATCAATTATTAATGTGCCTAAGTTTAGCTTAAGTAACTAAAGGAATAGGTGACTTAATTAATTAACCAATATGATATAATTAATTAAGTGGAATAACTTATTACTCTAACACGTCCCCCATAAGTGCAACTTAGAGAGAAGCAGATTATTATGCAAATATGAGTCCTAGCAACAAGGCCTAATTAGGTACTCATGTACAAATGTAAAGAGAGAGAAAACCCAGTGGGAAAAACCCCCCCTTCAGAGAGATGAACTACTGTGAAGAAGCACTGGAAGAACTCTGATGAAGCAACACTAGAACCCCAAATCTGGAAAGCAAGGAAAGATAGTTTTGTTTGCAAGATACCAATTAGAATCACAAATACAACAGCAGACCCGATGCCAAGGAACACTAGAAACTCACATACTGGATCAACTCTAGAATCTGTAAGCAACAGTAGATGAAAGGATGAATGGACCCATAATGATGAAAAATCTGGAAGTTGTGTCTCTCAAAGCCAATGCCAAACTGAAACTAAAACTGCCCATAGGACGAGTACCATCAAGATTCTGGAACATTAACCATAAAAACATGGCCTTCAAATGAGAAAGATCACCTGCATGCAATCAATCACCTGTCACATGCAAAAGACATGCAGAACCAAAGAATATGTTCTATAAACCTCAAAGTGAAAATGCATTATTGAGAATCCAATATTACAAAGAGATCAATCCTTATGAAGGAGATCAAGAAACCCTAAAAGGGAAACCCTAAATGAAACCCTAGTGTGCACACTTAATAATTAATCAATTATTAATTTGCCTAAGTTTAGCTTAAGTAACTAAAGGAATAAGTGACTTAATTAATTAACCAATATGATATAATTAATTAAGTGGAATAACTTATTACTCTAACACCACCCCTTAAGATGAACTTAGGAAGAAGCTAAAACACTAGAATAAGATGCATGAAAGAAAAGATGGGTCTCGACAACTAGGCCTGATCAGGTACCCATTTACAAATGCAAGAATGAGGTAGAGAAGGAAAAACCCAGTGGGACAAAACCCCCCTACAATGAGATGACATGCTGCAAAGAAGCACTGGAAGAACTTTGTAGAGTAACACTGGAACCGAAATCTGGCAAGCAAGGAAAGATTCTTCTGTCTACTACTGAAACCAGATGAGAGTCACTGATTGACTCAAGGAATCATGATAAAGCAACAGGAGACCCGATGTCACAAAACACTCGAAAACTCCAAATGGGAACAACCCTGTAATTTATGAAGCAACAAGCAATTATTGAATGATGTATTACTGAAAACAAAGTGCAAAGATGCAAGATGCACCCTCCCAACTGCCAAATCATCCAAGTAATCTCCAAACAACCCATCGGGCCAAATCTGGACTAAGCGATCAACCTGGGATAGATACAGAAAAATTGCATGGACAGCAACATAGAGCTCCTTAATACCTTTCCAACACCACAAAGATAGCGAAAATTAGAGATCGTGGCAAAAAATTATGAGCTCAGAAGTCCAAAAAAAAACATCTGACTTCAAACAGAAATAAATGCAGAAAAATACTAAAATACTAAAAATAAATAGTACCACTGGAAAGTTCTCGGAACTAGCTTTCCGGCGATATCTCGTTTGCCCGATTTGTTACCGTATGCCCAAGTTATCACCAAAAGAAAAAAACTGCTCTTTTAGGGCAAATTAGGGCTAAGAGGGGCAAAGAGGGTCGTACGGCTGGGTGACGTCATGCTGACATCAACGGTTCATGAGCCTAAATTTGATGACCATCTGGTCGTCGCCACAAAAATTCGGCCCCCCTACAAAAAAAAATTTGACAGAGCCCCCGGTCGCTAATATGACCAGGGGTTGGTCGGGGCTGATCTAAGGTTGTGGTCCATAATAGGACTGGCAGCCACAGAGGAGAAGCCCTCAGGGGCTGGTGGAGGGCCCCCAGTCTTCCATGTGACCGGGGTAAAGCCTTTTGGAGCCTGAGGGGGCTGGACTGTTGGCAATGGATCGGCGATGAGACCCGGCGGCGGTGGAGGTTGGGCGGCCAACTGGTGGTTGCCTGGTGGCGCGGCGGTGGCAGCGGCCTTTTTAATTGGAGGCGTTGCACAGTTCCTGAAAAATGCATGTTTTTCAATATTTTTTTCAATTTTCGTGCATTGATCTGCATGCTGGGGAGGCCATATAGCCCCCAGGTAAAAAAATTTTGCCTCCCGGACCAACTTCACCAAAATCGACGAAACGAAGGGCGTTTTTAGGGTTTTTGGCCGCTGCAAACACAATGGTGACCTCCGTTTCAGCCCAAAGTGTCCCAAAAAATCAGCTACCTCCAAATCTTGCAAAAAAGATGCCTGTGGAAACCCTTGCATTAGAAACTCACTGAAAAGCCATATCTTCAGATCACAAACAGGCAGCTGCAGGTCTGGAGCTCTGATACCATGTTATAAACCAAGATCTGATTGCAAACCAGAATAGACCTTCAACAGAAGAGGAAAACGAAAAAGCAGAAGTTTGCATGAAATGTGCAAATTGATATATTTGAAGTACCAAATAATACAAGAGATAATTTTCTTTATAAAAGCAAAGATGGCTAAACCTAATCTTATCTTGAGCAACAAGATAGCTCAATAAGATAAGGATAAAACCTATAACTTAGGAATTAAATAATTACCTAAGTAAACTTATGCAAAGTGTAATTAATAATTAATTACACCAACAGTGAGTCACCATATACTATAAATTTCATAATTTTCCATTCAACAAGTATCTTGATTCCAATGATTAATGCTTCATATTCACCTGTGTTGTTCATGCAGGGAAACATTAATCTGTAGGATTTAGGAATTGTGTATCCTTGCAGTGAGATAAACAAGATTCTTGCGCCTAATCCATGTTGTGTATAAGATCCATCAAATTATAACATCCATTGTTGTGTGGATATGGTTAGGCTATCATTTTCAGGGAATTCAATGTTCATTGGATTATTATCTTACAATGGTGCCTTCAGCTAGTTCATCTGCTATGGCTTGACCTTTAATTGCTTTCTTGTCCACATACTGGATGTCAAACTCATTCAATATCATGACCCACTTGGATAATCTCCTTGTTAAAGCATCTTTGTTGAGTAAGTACTTTAATGGATCAATTTTGGAAATTAGTTTGATGGTGTGAGTCAGCATATAGTGCCTCAATTGTTGTGTAGAAAATACAACCGCTAAGCAGGCTTTCTCAATAAAAGTGTAATTGATCTCATAACCATTTAAGGTCATGTTGGTATAATAGATGGCTCTCTCCTTTCCTATAGAATCTTTTTGTGCTAATAAGGCTCCCAAAGATATCTCGGTTGTTGCAATGTATAGTAATAATGGTTTTCCCTTGACTGGTGGTATCAACATAGGCGATGTCATCAGGTACTACTTTAGTTGACTGAAGGCAGCTTCACATTTTTCATCCCACTTTAAAGAGACATTCTTGTGTAATAAGTGGTTGAAAGGATGAGTTTTATCAACTAATTGTGCAATGAATCTTCTAATGGACTCGAACCTTCCTTGTAATGTTCTAACTCGACTGATGTTTTTAGGAGGAGGCATTTCCATAATGGCTTTGACCTTTGCAGGATCTACCTCAATGCCTTTAGCTAAGACAATGTATCCCAAAAGTTTAGCTGATGTTACACCAAACACACATTTCTTGGGATTTAACCTCACCTTGAATTTCTCCAATCTAGTGAAGATTTTTTCTAGAATATCTAAGTGTCCTTCTCTAGTGTAGGATTTTTCCAATAGATCATCTACATAGTCTTCCATAAAAGTGTGCATCATGTCATGGAAGATGGTAGTCATGGCTCTCTGATATGTAGCTCTAGCATTTTTCAACCCAAAAGGCATCAGATTCCAGCAAAAAGTTCCCCAAGGACATGTAAAGGTTGTTTTATCTTGATCTTTAGGTGCTATATTTATTTGGTTGTATCCTGAAAAGCCATCCATAAGTGATAACATTTTGTGCCCAACAGTCAAGTCTATAATCAAATCAATGTTTGGTAGAGGAAAATCATCTTTTCGATAGGATTTGTTAAGATCCCTGAAGTTCGTGCATATCTGGATGCTCTTATCTGGTTTGGATACTAGAAAAATGTTTGATATCCACTTGGCATAGTTGATAGATCTTATAAATCCTGCATCTAATAGCTTTTTCAACTTAGCTTTCACCAGAAGGGCAATATGGGGATGCATTTTTCTCAGTTTTTTCTTTACCAGTTTTATGCTAGGTGTTAATGATCAATGATGCATAATGAGTTTTGGATCTATTCCTGGCATGTCAGCATATGACCAAGCAAAGTTTATTTTCCTCTCCTCAAATAATTTGGTGAAACAAGGTTTCTCTTCTTCTGTCATGGATTCCGCTAAACGTAGGGTCTTCACTATTTCGGTTGTACTAACATTGATGGATTGTGTAGGCTCTATCAGTACTAAAGATCTCTCATGATAGTGTTCTGGGAGAGTTTCAAACCTTCCATCTCTTGGTTCCTCAAGGATTTTTTCACCTTGAGATATGCTCTTTGTTTTTACTTTTGCCTAATTTAATAGTGTCATTAGATGGTTTTCACTATTAGACTCATTTCTTCTATTTTTCATCTTGCAGCTGAAAGGTTTGGCACTCCCTTCATCAAGATCTCCATTATGAGATTCAATGATAGAACGTTTGTCAGGATTATCGGAACATAGTAAATTCACGAGGGCATCATCTTTTGAAAAGGTGGGTATGTCAAGCGGCTCATTTTTTATCCCAGTCAATTAGTTCAAGATGAATTAAGGGAAAGGAATCGTTAGATTGGCCAAGGTCATAAGATGTAAGCATCAGGATAGCCATGTTGTCAAAATTTCCAATGAGGTCTAGGATGTTACTCTCTTCCAACATATCTATCTCACTTGAATAATGATCGTCTTCACTCGAGTCAACGACATACTGCGATCCATATTCAAGGGGTCTAGAACCCAAACTTTGTCCTCTCATACATATTGTTGTATACTTTTGGATTACATCGATCTCCTTGTCATGGAAAGATTCTTCAGAGAGGGAGTCCCATTCATATTCATTAGAATCTATTTCATGATCCTCACTAGCCTGTAGTTGTAAGATTCATTCGACAGCTCTTTGAGTGACTTCCTCTTTTGAGTCTTCCCTGTATCCTAGTCTTGTTTTCTCTTTGAGATTCATTGTGATGAGTTGTATTGGTTCACTGATGCCTTCTTTTCTTTTACCCAAAGGACCATTTCCCTCATATCCCATTTTTTTAAGGATTTTCTAACCTTTTCCATACTTATCTGTGCATATATTGGACACTGATACCTATGATGGTTTGTTATCTTTGTATAACCAATTCAGGACATCCCTGTCTTTTGATTCCTCCACTTGAGTGCTTGCTTTTATAAACTTCCCATCAAAGAGTGTGATGGGTTGTAAAGATAGTTGTCCATGTGACTTAGGAGAAGATGAAAGTTGTGATAAGTATGAAGATTGCTCAAATGAGTATTCCCCCATTCCCTTATCTTTTATTTGGATCTTTTCCAACTATTTTGATAAGGCATTAGGCTGACTTCCATTGTTGCATGAGATAGAGTCAACGACCCCTTTGTCTTTTGATTGACCTTTTTCCTCATTTTTTTTGGTGAAGAACCCACTGGACTTTCTTTTTTTGATGGATCAGAGTTGATAACTTCTCTATTATGTGGTACAAAGGTATCTTGACTTGTTCTACATGCATTGCAATATTGGGGATTGTTAGAGTTTGCAGTAATGGTGATCTCCTATCCATTGAAAGGAAATTTCAGGCACCGATGATAGGTTGATGGTACCTCTTGCATTTCATGAATCCATGGTCATCCCAAGAGCATGCTATATGTCAATTCCTTGTCTAACACTTGACACACTATGTCTTTGGTGATTGGTCCCACTTGAATGGGAAAAATGATCAATCCTTGGGAAGATCTCTCTTCATCGTCATATGCTTTTATGGTGATTTTCCTTCTAGAATCAATAGCATTTTCAAAATATCCCAACGCACGAACAAGCTTGAGAGTGAAAATATTTAGGCTTGCTCCTCCATCAGGACACATTTGACGTGATGTTTATGGATTAAGACTTCGATGTGGAGAGCAACATTATGTGTATGGGTGGTGGATGCATCGTCATGTTCAGAGAATGATAAGTAATGAGGTGCAGTCAAATGTCCCACCATAGCTTGAAATGTACAGACTTCCAGATTGTTTGGTACTATGGTGGCAACTAAAGCTTTTTCTAGGATTTCTTTGTGTGTCGATGAATTCTTGAGAAGTTCCAATATGGATATTTGAGCAGGTATCTTTTGTAACTGATCAACAATATTATATTGAGTTACAAGAAAGATAGTCATTTTGGACGTGGAAGGGGTAGCTCCTTTCAATGTTACCTTGGCTTGTCCTCTTGTGATTGCATTGATTGGTGTATTGTCTTGATCGTTTGTGATTTTGATGATGCTTATTTGATTGTCACTCACATCAACGTTGGAGATTAGATTCCTAGGTACAAGGTCATTGATTTGATGTGAGATGGTGTCAATATCATTATGCTGGTTTTCAGTAGTGGCATCCTTCCCTTGGCTTTTGATTTCACTGTCTTTGATAGAACTCTCAACCATCTCAATACAATGAATGGTAGAATCATAAACATATCATTATGCTGGTTTTCAGTAGTGGCATCCTTCCCTTGGCTTCTGCTTTCACTATCTTTGATAGAACTCTCAACCATCTCAATACAATGAATGGTAGAATCATAAACATAGTTTGCATTCTTGACTTTGGTATTCAATGTAGAGGACTCTCCCATAATTGGGTAAAGGGTTCTTGAACACTTCCTGATTGCTGTTTGTTTGGGGTCCTTCAATGTGCACCTTTTTGTTATCAATGAGATCTTGGATTGTGTGTTTTAATTGCCAACAATCTTTCGTCATATGGCCTTTGTTTTGATGGTAATCACAGTAATGGGAATCGTTCCACCAAAAGGGTTTGACTTGTGGATCCCAATTTTGTGCTCCTAGCACTATGATAAGCTTAGCCTTGGTAAGTTCCTTTAAGGCAAAATCTAAGGATTGTCCCAATGGTTTGAATTTTCGTCGATTGGAAGGTTTTGGAAATGGTACTGCTTTAGTCCCCGAATTAGTCTAATTGTTGTTTTGGCTAACATTTGGAGTGTTGGGAGGATTGTTGGTCTGATTAGTCTTGGTGGCAGCTGTTGTTAGGTTGAATACTGGTTTTGTATTTTGATTTTCAGCTATGACCTCATTGTTACCCAAGTTCTTGTTTCATTGCCAAAATTTAGGTTTGTCCCCACCATTGTAGTTTTTAGAGGAAGTGGATGAATTGTTTTCATTGCACTAGTACAAAAACAATAATATATGACTAAATAAACTACTAAAAATTGCATATATATGACTAATTTTGGTCACGTGACCATTAGTAGTTTATTGTCGGTCATTTATAACGCGACCAAATTTATGACTAAACTATTTTAGTAATTTATCTAGTCATTAATTTAGTCATTGATTTGGTCATTGATTTGGTCATTGATTTGATCATTTATTTAGTCATTTATTTAGTCATATATTTTAGTCATTAATTTTAGTCACATGACTATTTTAGTGGTTTATTTGTAGTCATTTATAACACCACCAAATTTATGACTAAACTATTTTAGTCATTTATTTAGTCATTGATTTGGTCATTGATTTAGTCATTAATTTAGTCATTTATTTAGTCATAGTAGTAATTTGTTTAGTCATATATTTAGTGATTAATTTAGTCATTAATTTGATTGTTGTTAACTGGTCATTTATTTAGTCATGGTAGTCATTTATTTAGTCATATATTTAGTCATGTAAGTCATTACTTTAGTCATTACAAATCAAATCTAACTTAATTAATCCTCACAAATTAATGCATATAAACTTCAAGTATCATAGATATTCAAATGTTGAAGAAGCACCATGAAATGTAGACTAAAATTCTTGAACAAATATGATTGATCAAACACAAACACAAACAACATAGTATTTATGAGTGGAGAAAAAACCACTCTAAAAATTTACTTTATTAAACCTGATTGGCAAATCAAAATTTCATTGGTTACATTCAATGTCTCAGTGACACTGTACAACTTACTAACACTATATAAACAAAATACTCCTATTTTCATATACTTATATTGTTTTCCCCTTCCTTAACTGTAGTCATTTTGGAAGGGCAGGGACCTCCTATAGGGGCTCGACCCATTTAATCCCCTTGCAAATCCACAACTTTCCCACCGCTATTGGTTTCAGCTCCTCCAAACTCTTTCTCGTTGGTATTCACCTTTTACTTCTCCAATTTGGAGCTGCAACCTGAAAATAAGGTTTCAAAATTTGCACGTCAAAAACATATTTGGAAGTAGATTTTTATCAGATATTGTAGTTGCAAGTTCCACTAATTATAATAAAGATAAATAGTTTTACCTTTCTGCATCAACTAATGCAATTCTGATAACTTTTAGAGGATCGACAATGCTAGCCTTTATCATATCAACATACTCAACTGCAAGTTGCAACACAACATTAAACTTATTAATTAGACTCAACATCTAAGAAAGAAAAAAAAAACTTCAAACATTATCAATTTAGTTTCCTCGTAGCTTTCCTCTAGCATATCTGGAACCTCTTTAGATGTTCCGTCCAACTCTCATCACTCCCATACAGGTAGAATTGTGTATGTCCATCAAACTATCATCTTTCCCATAGAGTTAGAGCTAAATTAATTTAGAAATCTTTTCTTGTTGAGCAATCCAATTCCCCTAGCAAGCCTAACATATAGACAACCTCCCTTACATTCAAAAATTTACTCAAGGATGTCATTTTTAGTCTCAGAAATCAAAATAACCTTATTGTTCATTTGTCAAAACTACATAGTTAATAGAAAAAAAATTCAATGGAAAAAGCATGAGGAAAAATAATCTACCTCTCTATTATTAGGGGTGATCAAATACTGCTTAAATCTATAATCAGAAACCCTCCTATGAGATACAACCAATCCTATCAGATTAAAAAACAAGAACTAAAACCTTCTTGGGAATCACAACAACAATACCTGAAATCAATCAATGGTCAAATGTAATTTTGTCCAAACATGTAGTAATCAAAAGGCTTTTGTATTGCTCTATGATAATTAGAAAATGTGAAAGGATCCTGAAATAAAGGAAGAAACAGAAGAAATTATGCATTTGTTCAAATGAGTAAATATAGTGTAATGTGTTAATTGTTTTTTCTTTACATCATTTAGCAACTAAAGCATAAAAAATTACATAGAGAGGATTTGAAGCAACAAACCTCAAACTATAACAGAATCCAATCAAAAGTTGTTGCCATGTTTGAAAGGACTATTTCTTTTGCATTGGGATTCCCACTCTCAAAAACCTGAGAAAGGAAATCTAGATACATGACCATTGGAAAGATACAAAATTATCACATTAAAGAGAGGAAACACCAAACACTGTTAAAATTCCATTCCTACCTCAAAATCTACTGCTTTGCAAGAAAGAAAAGCATTTCAGGCAATTCCAAAGCAATAATTTCATATTTTTTTATTAAACATCAATATAAAATAACTTTGTTTTGTTACTCTTATGTCAAGGTGTTGCGGGTGGATCAAGATGAAGGGAAGAGCTTTTTAATGAGCTCTTAAGCACTCCTTATTCTCAAGCATTATTTGAGAGCAATTTTAATCTCATTCAGATCACTGAAAGATGAAAATGGTCAATCTTTTTAATGTCAATGTAATTGAGGTTGAACATTACTTAACTACTTTGTTTTATGGGTTAGTTTGATTGATATAGCAGAAATGAGGTTAAAGTTTTCACTAGAGACAACCCCTGCCCAGAGGCCTCATGGAATGCTTGGTATTTGGAGTCCTGTAATTGACACTATTGGGAATATAGTCAAAATGCAAGTTAGTGCAACATCTCAATTCAACTTCCACATATGAATAATTCTGATCAAATTTATGGATCAATAGTTGTGATCTTAGATTGATTGTTTCAAGTCTTCATGTTAAATGGAAAGAAAACAAGTCAGCATTTAAAGTTATGTTCCTGATCAATGCAACTCTTTGCTTTGTCAAATCCATCTTAGGAAAGTTGTTCACAGACATGTGTTCATGAGAAAAAGTGTTGTCTTACCATCAATTACCCACCGGATTTGGAGAGATTTGATACATAATCCCTTTCATTTTCTTTTTGGAGTAGATTTACTTGGTATGACAAGCTCAACATTGGCATCTCTGAGTAAAGGACTTGCCAAACTTTCCACAGATGGACAATTCCTTCAGTTGCGTATAAAATAGGTGAACATAAAAATTATATTTAAATTGAGGAAAAATCCACATATTTGAGAAATATGAACATATTCATTGTCCTTATATGACATTTTTATGGATTTTTTGTAGGATTCTTCAAGGAAAATTACAAGAGTTGGTGATGGCATTTTACAAGGCACTAAGGCTTCAGCACAGGGTGTGGCATTTGGTTTCTCTGGAGTGTTAACTAAACCTTTGGAAAGTGCAAGAGAACATGGTGTTATTGGTTTTGTACATGGTCTTGGGAGAGCATTCTTGGGTATTATTGTTCATCCTATAAGTGGAGTCTTGGACTTTGTTTCCTTGACTGTGCATGGTATTGGTGGAAGTTGTACATGTTTTCAGGTATTTGGAAACAAATCTATTTCAAATAGGATCAGGATCTCACATGCCATCCAGAGTAGTGGAATTCTTTAAGAATATAATGAAAGGGAAATATCTAGGCCAGTCATTTCCCTTTTCACTTTTTACTTGGGAATTTTTACTTTCTTGCAGATTATTGTATTTATATTTTATCTATTTATGAAAAAGAATATCTGTGAAATATTTGTTAAGGTTTTGTAAATTGACCATTTGTAATAATTCTGAGGATACCAATATGATATAAACATTAATGACAATAACACCATGATTACTGATTTAGGAAATCTGGTTTAGTTCTCAGTGTTGACTTATGTAAGTATAGTCCAGTCTAAGTGTGTTTGGATGCAGATGCCAAATGTAGTTTCAGTCTAATTATTTGATTCACTATGATATATAAATGTATTTACAATAAGGATATCACACACACATATGTATGGAAATAAAACAATAGCTTTTAAATACTAATAAACATAAGTGAGTGAATTTGTTGATATCAACAATCTTAGATGAAAGTTGTTAAAAAAATCAATATTTGGATCATCTATACTCAAAATTTTGATAGCCCAATTCAATAATTTCATTATTTTTGTACATGTTAATAGGGTTGAATGAGAATCTCTTCAATAAATTAGTGCATGTCACCTTTATGCTTTAACCTGTAAATTAATGTGTTTCATGTATTTTTTTCTGTAAATTGAGGTTTTGAATGGGCCGTCAGCTTGAGTTATTTGCATTAACCGAGCCTAGCTAGTGGGAACACAAACAGGGGGCCCCATCCCCTAACAACCAATAGTCCAAGTGCATGAGTAAAGTGTACCACAAGCCCACTAGCCCTACAAGGGATTGACACTAGGTGGGTGCTGAAACAACACCATCTAAACACCAACAAACCATGCCATCAATGACAATGTGTTTCCATTCACATACGAGTGCTTTATTGATCTTCAAATTATCTGGACATATTAATGGATGAATTGCACTAGTTTCTTATGTATTGTTGAGCACTATTAAAGAGAGAACATTGATTTGTATGTTGTTGACTTTGCAGATGGTGCTTTACCTTGCAGAAGAAAGGAGACATTTTGGATGCACAAATATTTCAATGGAACCTTCAAAATTTGCATGGTCAGATTTATACGAGGAACATTTAGACTTCATCTTTTGAAATATTGTCATGCCAGGTTAAGGCACTTATAAAAGTGTTTTTTCCAATGTTTTCAGTGCCCATCATCAAATAAAATGCTTACAATACCATGTAAAATACTATGGAATGTTCCATGGGAAGAGTTTCTATCCTTGGAATTAGCAATGGGAAGCTACCAAAAGCCTGCTCATCTAATTTTTCATCTAAAAAGCTTTGAAAAGTATAAATGCTTTGTTAGAGTTATAAAATCATTGGGAGAAAATGAAGAGGAATGGATAAGTCAAGCGGCAATGATCTATTCTTTCATAGAGAACCTTTGGAAGAAAAATAAATCACTTAATAGACTCTCTGGTTTCCAAGTGAGGTCTATGTTCCATTTTATCTGAACCTGATATTCTATGAATATCTTGTAATAATTAGGCATCCTTTTTTCTAAGGAAATAATAGGAGGGTGTAGTTGGGTAAAAAAAAGACCTTTCCATTCTCTTTGGTGTTGGACATGCACACTGGAGGGGCTATGAACTTGCACCAAAGCATAATGGTAGGGGAATTTTTGTCAGATGTTATAGTTGGATATGTTCTGGTAGACATATATGCAAGATGTGGAATCGTAGACAAAACACCTAAATTGTTTGACAGAATGCCTCAAAGAGATTTTATCTTCATGGAATCACTCAAAATCTTTGAATTAATGAAGCACTTTGGAACACATCCTACCATTCTATTTTCAATGGAATCAAGGAGGTTATTTAAACTTTTAGACCCTTATATGTTCAAGTGTTGCAGCTATGACAGGTTTCCAATGAATCAGGGAGGCTATTTAAATATATACACCCTACCATGTTCAAGTGATGTAGTTGTGATAGGTTTTCAATGGAATCAAGGAGCTTATTTAAACGTCCACACCCTTCTATGTTCAAGTGTTCCGGCTATGACTGGTCATCAAATGAATCAGGGAGCTTATTTAAACGTCCACACCCTTTTATGTTCAAGTGTTGTAGATGTGACAGGTTGCTAATGGAATCAAGGAGGTTATTTAATTAGGGAGCTTATTTAAATGTCCACACCCTTCTATGTTCAAGTGTTGTGTTGCAGTTGTGACAGGTTGCTAATGAAATCAAGGAGATTATTCAAATTGTGACAATATTTTATTTTTAAGTGTTGCAATTGTGATAGATTGTCAACAGAATCAAGGAGGTTATTTAAACCTTTAAAATTTCCTATTATATTCAAGTGTTGCAGTTGTGAGAGGTTGAAAATGGAATTGGAGAGGTTATTTAAACCTCTGCAACTTTCTATTTTCAAGTGTTGCAAATGTGATAGGTTGCCAATGGAATCAGGAAGGTTATTTAAACATCTACAGTCTTCTATGTTCAAGTGCTGCAGTTGTGATAGGTTGCCAATAGAATCAGGGGGGTTATTTAAACCTTTACACATTTCTATGTTCAAGTGCTAGAGTTGTGACAGGTTGCCAATGGAATGAGGGAGGTTATTTAAATCTATACACCCTACCATGTTCAAGTGTTACAGTTGTGACAGGTTGCCAATGGAATTAGGAAGGTTATTTAAACGTTCACACCCTTCTATGTTCAAGGTTGCAGCTGTGACAAGTTGCCAATGGAATCAAGGAGAATAACTATTTAGTATTTATTGAATTAGTAATTTGATTCGTAGTCACTCAGCCTAAAACTAACAACGTAGTATTATTTACAAATGCAAGAAACACAATACTTGTTAAAATACCAACAAGGCCACAATTAACTTTTAAAAACTAATATGCACATAGAAAGGAAAAATTATTCTGTTAAAGTAATCTACAAAAATATTCATCTACATACCCTATCTATAAGCTTGTCAAACAGTAAATCTGATGATGATGATGAGACACCATCCCTTTGTCTTCTTCATTAGCCATTCAATATCAAGTAGCTGAAATCTCAAGACTGGATCAGGAACAAAGGGCAACAAAAGTTACTACACACTTCGCATCAATTTTTATGTCTTACCAATTCACAAAAGTAAATCAAGAAAGGAATAATGATAGAATCATATTATCTGAATTTAGAACCAAATACCATATGATGTTCTTAGGTAGTGGTCTGGTAGTAAATTGGCAGGAGATTACCACTACTAGCCCAAGTCTGATTCTCAGGTACATTTGTGTGGTGAGAATTCCCAGGGTGATGCCATCCCAGGGCTTCAACCCTTCCCAGCCAAGAAAAAGGGGTTCACCTTTAAAAATACAAGTACCAGATTACAAAGTTTAGACCTTCTAATTCAAAATTCAGTCTTGGATCTGAAAGTGACCAAAACACTCTCAAAAATAATGTTTCCTTTAAAATCTACCCTACCTTTAAATTCAAAAGTCCTATTTCTTAACTTGCAATATCTCAAAATATGCTTATATGTTTTTTTCCTTTCAAGAGAAAAATGTTACACCAAAAAATGTTAGTCATATATTATTATACTTTTACAATGATGTGTCAATATGGTATTATGGGCAAATAGGAAAACAAACTTTAATACTGCTAGCTCTACAAGAAACCCCTCAAGTAATTAGCAAGGATCAATGGCCAAAAGAAAAGAATCAATCTAGACATCCTAGACTATTTCATTTACTCTTCAGTAAAGATTATTTTCCATTCCCTTAAAAAATGTGATTTTGAATGAATTCAGTAGGGCAATCAAGGTGATGGTTTATTCTAGCACAAATAACTGATATGAATAATGATACCTTTGGTGCATTTGTTGCTTCTAATGATGAGATGACTAAGTATAGAAAGTCCATCATTGTTAATTACAGGCTTATCGAGAAATGTGTATGGATTGTCTCCACATTTGAGCAAAACAAGATTAGATGTAGATTCCTCCAGAAAAACTCTATTTCAGAGATAATTAAAATTTGGAATAAAATTCCAAAATGTTATCCAATACTTATAAAACAAGGTTATCCAGTTTTCCTTACAGCACAAAGAAGAAAACAAGCCATGTTTCCTTTTACACCCAATCTAGAAGAATGCAACTAAATAGGCTTAGAACGTACCTTGATAACTGCTACCAATTTCCTTACCACTCAAACAAGCTTCTTGTTCTTGTTGACTTGTCTATCCCCTAGTCCTAGAAGAATACACTCTTGAAATAGATAAACAATAAGTTTCTAATAAATTAAGAGTATTTGTGATACTTTTATTATCATGGAAGCTGGCTAAAGGAAATAAAAAAGATGCATAAACCATCCACTGACATCATATCTATTCTTATCCATTGTGTACATAGCCTAACTTCAAGCATATTTTTATAGACAACTCTAAAGAGGCTGGACAAGCAATGTTGTTTAAACGAAGGTTACCACTAGATAAATAGCTCAGCCCTTACACTTGTCTGTATGCTTGAGGAGGAATCTTGTCAAATCTTAACATTGATGTTTTATCCATTGCATTGCTACAAAGACACGGCAGAACATTTATGTGACACCAATCTACATAAGCCAATTTGCCTTAAAGTTGCAGAAAATCCAATATTCTGGAGTTGAAATCCATTGCACAGTTGTATCCAGAATTATGATATCATGTCTACCTATAAAAATCTGATTAAATCAAATATTTTTTTCCAAAAGCAAAATAAACATCTATTTGAATCAGTGCTTCAATGAAATAAGCTAAGCCCATTAATTCCTCAAATTTCATTAGAAGTACTAATATAAAGAATAGCCAAAAAGATCAATCAAAACAAGTCCATGATTCAAACAAAACAAAATCATGAAGCTAATCCAAAAATTCATGAGCAAAGCTAACACATCAATCCTCCTAGCTTAACACGAAAGCCCTCCAATAATCAACAAGCACCAATAGAAAAAGACAATTAATGGAGACATCCTACATTATTTCATGTAATCTTTACTCAAGGTTATTTGTTGTTCTTTCCAAAATGACATTTTGAATGATTCAGTAAGGAAATCAAGTTGAAGGATTATTCAACTCAAAGACAAGCAACTGATATGAATAGTGATAGCTTGGTGCATTTACCATTCCTAATGATGAGATGCCTTAAAGTATGGACAACCCATTATTGTTGAACAATTACAAGCTTATCATGAACCATGCATGAATTGCCTCAGCCTCAGCTAATCAGTCAAATATTTTTTAGTTCTTCAGAAATTCCAAAATGCTATCAGATGCAAAAAAAATTGGGTTAATCAGGTTTTTCTTAAAGCACAAAAAAGGATAGCATATTTTTTCTTTTAAGCCTCCATCTCAATTATTGGCTTTGCTTATGGTAAAAAGAAAATTAAAACATGACATTTCATGTTTTTCCCTCAAAACTCTATCTAGAAAGTGTGCAGAAAATAGGCTTGGAATGTACCTCAATAACTACTTAAATTTCTTTGACCATTCATAACAAGTTGTTGGTTCTTTCCCTTAGGAAATATCCCTTGAGATTTATAAATAATAAATTACCAAGAGCATATGAGCATTTATGATGTTTTTAACATCATGGAAGCTATTAAAAATAATTAAAAAGTTGTCAAACCCAACCATCCACGTCATGTCTTCTTAATCATGGAGCACATTGCCTAACTTCAAGTATATTATTATATAAAGGTGTCTGAAATAGTTCAACTAAGCTTTGTTGTCAAAAAAGCTTATATTTTAGGATAACTTATAAATAGCTCAGAATTAGACTTATTCATATGCTTTGGGAGGAAGCTTTTCAAATCATAGGTGTGATGTCTTCTACATTGCATCACTACAAAGAAATAATAATACATTTAAGTAACTCATATCTAGTTCAACCAATCTGTTTTCAAGGTCTTCAGAAAATCTAAAATTTGTTTTCCAAGTTGAAAATAAAAATCTATTCAAAACAATGTTTGAATGAAAAAACACCCTGAGGGCATTATTTCCTTCATAAAAAATTATTATAGAAAAAATATCAAAGAGATAATCCAATCCTAACAAATCCTTGAAGCCAATCCCTATTCATACCTTGAAAAGCAATGCTTTGTGTGCTCAGAGAATTCATGATCACCAAAGCATGCTTGTTGAAGATGATTCAAAAAATTGAACACACACAATTATACTATGATAAACACAAATTACAAAAAGAGATTTAAAAATAAACCTTTGGAGTTCTCTTTACATTAGGAGTGATCACCAGTTCATCAGGTTCTAATACAGTTCCATCTATTGATGTAGAAAGGCACATCCCCTTCACTAGACACTGTGATAGATTGCAAATGATAGATTGGAGAACTTGAATGTCAGATTCTCTTATATTGAGTGAAGATGATGAACTAGCAAGCAACACTACTGATAAATTATGTATAGTATGAAGAAGCTTATGGCACTCCTTCCCAGGGTCCACAACTTCCTCAAAAGAAACATACAATTTTTTTTTTAGTTGCATGTTTCTGGAAAGGGAGCTAGCAACATCACCAACAGAAACTTGATTACATTCAACTGATGCAGCTCCATCAATAACCAAAGGTACTAACTGACAAGGCTTTGTTTCTTCGGACCCATTTGATTCATATATAAGTTTTGTTGTAGAAACAAGTGGTCCTGTCTTTGTTAAAGATGTCTGAAGCTACTTGCTTGACCCTATTACTCCATGACTTGTTGATCCTTCTACAAACTGAGTAGGTGGTAAAGATGACGCAGATTCACTCAAAGGCATAGGAGATGATGCATTTGGTTTAGGTGGGTGACAGTCTAAAGATATGATATCCAGAATCAAACTAAACCGATCATGACCGCATGCTGTAGAAGCATTTTGAGTCAGAAAACTCCCTAGCCCATGAGATTTTGGGGTCAATAAGGCATCATCTCCAGATTCTCCACCCTTCGAACAATTTGCCAAGAAATCTTCCATTCTTTTAGTATGGAAATCCATTTCTTGAAATGATGATAGATCATTATACATCATGTCATTCATCAAAGGAACATCAACTGACTGAGTCACCTGATTACTGGCATTGTTATAAAAGAATAACAATAACTGAACCAACCTCCCAAATTTCCCATTTTTCTAAATAATGGAGATTATTGTTTCTGCAACAAAAAAAAAAGTTTTGAAAAGACTTCGGCATTCAAACTACTGCACATACCATGTGAATACTCCATTCCAACAATTGGGTGTACCTGTTTAACCTCAATAAAACACTGTTGATTTTCTTGATGTGATATCACAGAAAAAATCAATTAAATGAAAAACTCAAAAGTTTTAGGTTTCAAATATATATACTTAGTTCAATGTTACATCAACAATATTACATACTCAACCTGCTTTAAACAAGCAGTGCAACCATAAGAATGTAAATTCACAAAAAAAATTAGAGTTGTGTAGAGTCCAGATTCACAAAATCAAGTGTCTTTTTGAACTATTAACTTTTTCTAAATACAATTGAAAGTACTCTATTAAAAACGCATTATAAAATTCCATGGGGCATATAGAAAGGATGGCTGATCCATTGAAAGACACAGATAGTGGTCACAGGTTCAAATCCTGAGCTTCAACCGCTATATGAGAAAGGGGCAGCTCAACTAGTCAAAGGTTATAGGGGATCACATAATTAGGAACAAAGCATTTATCCCTACCAAAAACAAAGCATTTATAAAGAAAATTACATCATTATCTAAACATAAACAACATTTAATTTTGGATATTAGTCTATAAGAGTATTACAAAACAGGTTCCAAAAATCCAAGTGTGGCAAATGCCAAATCCACTAAAAAATTCTACCAAAATCACAAAAACTACTGAGCATCCAATCCTCTTCATCAGAATTTATTGTGCTCCTTGAGGCCTCTAATATTCCACAAAAAAAAACATTAAGAAGACAATGATTTACTCTAGAACTATTTCAGGACATGTAGTATCACAAATCTGGGATTGATGGTCCTTCGAACAGAGACAATCTGGTAATAGATATGTCTAGATTTTTGCAGTTAATTTTCAACTTTTGATTGAATTAGGTAATATAAAAACTGGAATTTGATACTCCCACCTCTGGGTTTGTCTCTAGCAGTTCTACATCTAATCATTGTTTTTGAGTGACTTGACTCTTTGAGGTGTCCACAAGTAGAGAAAACATACATATTTCCTTTGCAATCCCTTTTAGCTTTCTTGTTACTTTGCGGGTTCTGGTATGTTGTGGGCTTGAGATGTTGTCAAGGATGGTGTGTTGACTTCCAAGCTATCCTGAATATCTTTGAGGTATTTTGACTGAATTAGGTATTATAAAAATTGGCATTTGTTACCCCCACCTCTAGGTTTGTCTCTAGCAGTCCTACATTCGATCATTGGTTTTGACTCTTTGAGGTGTCCACAACTGCAGAAAACATATGTATTTCCTTTGCAATCCCTTTTAGCTTTCTTGTTACTTTGAGGATTTTGCTATGTTGTGGGCTTGAGGTCATGAATGTTGTGTTCGCTTCCAGGCTATCCTGAATATCTTCCATTTCTTCTATTCCTGATTCAACAAGAGCTTCAAAGGGGTTTGAAAGATTTATCTGCTCAGCTAAGAGAGTTGCTCCTATTTTCTTCCTTACATTCTGTTCATTTTGTTTCTCCTCCTTGTTGATTCAACCTTTCCCAGGAATGTGCAGATCCCAGCAGTGGTTGTCTTTTAGTCAGTTCTTGGGGTATCTCTTCCCAATGTTCCCATGTTATCTGATGCATTTGGAAAATGTTATGCTCTTGATTTGTTGCAGGTGGTTGTTGTTGTTCTTACTATTGTTGGGAGAGGAATAAGTGAGCTAGATGACCATGCTCATCACAGATTCTACAAAAAAGCCAAAATTCTCGTTAAACATTGGCTACTTTCGCAACATCTTCCAACAGTATTATCTGGTAATGGCTTAATTAGATCTATATTAACATAGATTTTAGCAAATTTTAGGACCCTTGTGTGTTTGGGGAACTCAGAAGCTGTAATATACTCTCGAACGGCTTTGCCTACCTTCCTTAGCAATTACTTGGTAGATCCCTATTTTTATGAAAAGACTAGATTATTTTATGAACCAGGGGCCACCAAGAAATCTGTATCTTTGTTTGTTTTGAGAAGAATGTGAACATGAAATAGACCTTTAAGATCATCAGAATGCCAACAATTCCACCTGGCTTCCAATTCTCTTGAACCCAAGATCTGAGAGTCATGGGTCTAAGGATAGCACCTGTAAACCTACAAATAAATGCCTTCTCTTTCACCAGCTAAAAACTATGTTCCAGTTCATCCAAGGTGAAATTTATCTTGGTGGACAAGTTTTCCATAATTTGGTAGCAACTAATTTCTTTCTTTAGCAGAATAAGGGTATTATGAGTGCTCTTGGGATACGATGTTGGGTGGGTGAACTTTGGCAGGTCATATTACAAATTTGGTTGATCTCATTCCAGGCAGTACCTCCAAAGGGTGGGCTGGACCATTGGTAAGCTAGTGTCACCGAGAAGACCATAGTCTGGACTCCTCTAAAAAGGTTAATTCTTTAACTCGGCCCAAAAGTGTAGTTGCGAAGGATGGTCAGATAAAATGTAATGTATCAAGACCCTATTTATCAAGTCATGATAAAGTCATGATAAAATGTAATGTATCAAGACCCTTTTTCATTTGAGATTAGCACTACTAGTATGGTTATGTAAGTACTACTGCCTCTAAAATCTCAACACCATATTTTCCATATTTTCATTCTGCTTGTATCCTTTTGATTGACACTTCAAGATACTCTGCCTAGATAGAAATGCCTAGCAATATATGTGGGACCATCTGTATTGCATTTGAATATTATGAAACCAAACCCATTCTTCAGATTTCTTTGTAATACTCTTTCTGTGTACAAATAATTCCTTACTTTATAGGCATGAAGTCCATGCATTTACTTTAACTATCATAATGTAAATTTAGTTTTACAGATCCACATCAAAATTTTCATCTCTGTTTCTAGATCACAAATCAAAATTCCCTAAGAATAACCTCAGAAAGAAGAAAAAATGAATAAGATAATCGAGACTAAAGTCCCTGAAGTAGTGAAGAATGCATGCATTGGAATTGTCTACATTACATATTATTTATAAAATATCATAGAAAACATTGAAATCGCAAATAAACCTTTCTATTTATAAGCATACCCAAAAAAATTGTCAACTCATGCTGATATGGATTACAAGATACCTCAATGGGTGTGAGTGTGGAATCTAATAAAGCAGAAGTATTTTGCAAGGTAGTTTTCTGCAAATCCATCCAGTAAACAAGCCCCTTTCTCGATTCTTCACATACCATTTTTCCCAATGACAAGGTGTCATGCCCATTTCCACATGTAGCATCAATCACAAAATCTCCTCCTCTAACAATGTGTCGCCATACCCTGCATATTGATGAGAACATCATTAGAAGTGAGAAATATTCATCTCTTGACTACAATCTATAAAACTTCACTAGATTCTAAGCAATTAACCAAAAGCAAATGTGTGTATGGCTCATACTCAGCAGTTAGTGATATGCATTCAAGGTATTCTTTTATGTTTATTAATGATTTCAATATGTGGCTATCCCATTTTGCATCAAATTTGGAGGATAACCAAATGTTTTATCTCTACAAATCCACTGTATGCCATCAAGTGGGCAACTAACCACATGGATTCATTACGCATAGGGGTTGCTGAAACCATTTCTCTCAACTCAAATTTCACTATCGTTTGCACTCATATAAGGATTCTAGGAAAAAGACTAGAGAATGCATCACATTTGATGTTGATAAAATTAGTTAACTTTGGATATTTGATTTTTCTTGAACTGACACTTATGCATTTTTGGTAGATAATTAAGCTTTTCTATTCCCGTCCTAATATCTCTCTCATTTATTTCTTTTATTGCCAACAGAACTTATATTGAAACTGCTCTATTAGCAATGAGATTGGGTATTAAAGTTGTGCTAGTTCTTGAGCAGTTCATTAGCTTATCTATTTCCCTTACCTTTTTGAAAAGTTATAAGAAGCACTTGTAATTTGGTGTCGTATGCCTTATTCATTTTCTTTTCACAAGGATTCTTCTTTTTACTTGTGTGTTGATCAAATGGAAGAGCTGAATCTAGTGATTAAAACTAGCAGAGCAGTGAAGGTTCAGCCAGTATTTGGGGTAAGAACCAAGCTCTGCACAAAGCACAATGGTCACTAGACTGGAACTTCTGGTGAAAGTGGGAAATTTGGACTTAGTACCAACAAACTCATTCAAGTCATGCACAAGCTCAGAAAAGTAGGTTTGACAAGCTTTCTTCTGCTTCTATTTTCATACTGTAATTGTAAGTTGTTATATAGTTATAAATTTATAATATGTCTGATCAATCATGATTGTTATTCTTCCCTTCAGGAAGACTTTTTGCAATGCTTGCAGTTGCTTCATTTTCACATTGGTTCTCAGATACCATCAGTAACATTGAACCAAATTTACTTGTAGGACTGTAAACTACATCATAGCTGCTTTACGGGATGCCTGTCTTCTCAAAGGGATTTGTCAGCTAGTAATTGTGTCTGAGAGTGGAAAAGCTTTGGGAAAGCTTTGGCATCATATCATATCAGGTTAAGTAGCTTTCCCTAGTTTATCAAGGACAATGGTTATCATTCATAGGATCAAAATTAGGGTTAAGATCATCATCAGATGGAGGGGCATCGTTAGGGTTTCCAGAGTTAGAGACTTCTGAATCAAAGCTAGTCTTTTCTTATTGTTCTTTCTTCTTTCTTCTCTCAAGTCATCCATGTTCTTGGCTAGCTTTTCCTTACTTTTTAAGCGCATCGTCTATGATTTCTAAGTTAGAATCAAAATATTTTTGGTTTGATTCTATGATATCACTTGTCACTTGAGCAAGGAATTTCAATTTATCAATAGAATTCTTTGTAATGCACTACTGAGCCCCTCACATAAACAACTAACTTTTTTATAATCTTATATAAAGATCTAATACATTGTATGTGTTCATTACAATGCATAACTCCTTAACATTACACATAAAACTATAACAACATTACATCAACTATTTACCATAAGGCATAAAACCATTGCTACAAGTCTCTGCCCAAATATAGTAGAACAAATTTAGCATTGTAGAATACAAAATGGTAGGTTCCTCAAAAATATCTGTTATAGCAAAGCAGTCTTCACCTGTTGTGGATGCTCTGCTCCAGACAAGCCAACTCTCATGGTTCTGTTTTGAGATAGACAAGTTTCCAAATTATACAGGAGCAACAAATTATTTCATTAAGAATCCTACATTGACCACAATGCAATCTTTTCCCAATGAACATTAACCTTATCCAATATTATTGTAAATAGAAACTAACAATAAATCCATATATCACAAGCTCTAATCAACATCATTAGAGTATAATACAAATTAGAAGAGGAAAAATTGTGCTCATGAACATTTTTTCTAAATATAGTATAGTAGCAAAATAGAAACACAAAAATAATAATTAGGTGAAATTATATGTTCTTGGAAAAACAAGTTTGAATTAGTTTGTTTTACAAAGTTTTTTACTGCAGTTTTTTGTTAACAATGTATAAGTAATCCCCACACAGTCAAAAGAAATGGAGCTTGGAGTGAGAATATTCTAGAGTATCCAGATTTTGTTGTTGAATAAAACATGTGCTTATAAATATTACCTAAGAATGGTAGTTGATTTTAAATGTTTTAGTCCTTGTGAAAGGGCATGAGAGCAATGGTACCGGCTATGAAAATTCTGAATTTATGATTGATGGAAAAGAAAATCAATATTCACACTAAATAGAACTCTAATACAACACACATATTTTAGATTTAATTATTAGAATAAAATGCCACTATAATATGCTTAAGTGGATCTTTTAAATAGTGCCCACATGGATACTAGGAGAATGAGAAAATTGATTCTCCTTTCTACCTTTATTCCAATTCTCAAAACACCTAAGCAAGAACTTTAGTAAAGTGATGAAGTGATTGTATTCCTTAGCTAATTCAGACACTGTGTAGATAGTGTCTAGTCAATGTGTGATTGCTTTTGTCCTATTTCCAAAGAGAATGAGAAGAGCTCCTTTTTGTTCAAAAGTCGGTTTGCGTAGAGTTCCATGGGCTACTAGGGAGGATATGTTGTTGACAGAATTTATTGAAGCCCATGGAGAAGGCCAATGGAGGGCTCTACCAAAAAAAGCAGGTAATCTACTTGTCAAAATTTGATGATTTCAATTACACTCTTCTGCTAAAAAAACTTAGCTTATGATGTTGAGTTCTTATGATAGGCATGCTGAGGTGTGGAAAAAGTTGCAAGCTTAGGTGGATGAACTATCTTAGGCCTGATATAAAGTGTGGAAACATTACTCCTGACAAAGAGGAATTTGTAATCAGGTTACGTAGACTGCTGGGAAATCGGTAATGGTTGCTCTGTATTACTACCAAATTGACAACATGTTATTACTCTATTAGCAAGAATGTTGGCCTTAAGTTGAAGTTAGAAGCTTTTATAAGTTAATGGAAGATTGATGATCTGTGGGATGAAATCTCCAAGTGCAATACTGAATGATAATGTTTATGATTATTTTTATCAGTACCCAGTAATATGAAACAGGTCACAATGTTTGGATATCTTTTGTTATGTCTATTATGTAAGTTTTAGTGCAGAAGTCAGTGTATAGATTTTTGAATTAATATCATTGATAAGTCTCACATTAGTCTGAGGAGTTTTTCATATTTTTTTGCTTTCATAAAATCTAAGCTGGTTTATCTATCTTACTGTTCAATTTGTAAGAGGAATTTGATTATTCTTGACTTTATATGTGCAGATGGTCATTGATTGCAGGAAGACTACCTGGGTGAACAAATAATGAAATTAAGAATTTCTGGAATACACACCTGAGTAAGAAGCTGATAAAAAAAGGGATTGATCCCAAAAGCCATCAACCTCTGGCTAATAAGGAAGAGGCTCAAGAAACTACTAATTAGGTGAAGAATGATGAAAATCCTAAAAGAAAGAGAAGAGCCATATTAGAGAGTGATTATAAGCAAGTAAATGCGGGCAATAATAAGGGGCATGTCCAACCATAAAGAATGGAATTTGTCCCTCAAAAGTAAAGTGTAAGACAACTCACCATAACAGGTCGTCTTGTGCAGATTCTCTGTGTTCACATGCCTGAATTCCACTATACAACATTTGCCCTTGTTTTTGAATATAGACGATGGTGTTCACCTTTTAAACCAATCTGTATGAACGAAACAGAAAACACTAGAATTCAAAACAAACATTTAAGAGGTTTTCAGTTCATAGTATAGGATTGTGAGGTGTAGCAGTGTACAAAATGCACTGTAACACAAATTGAAAAGCCTTGTTAACTCCATTCCCTACTCATGACCTACAATGAGAAATGGAATAAAAAGGATGTGCAACATTGTCACACAAACCCTAAGCAAATGCAAGCCCTAATCCAAGTAAAGTAACCACCAGACTATAAGGTAGATCACCATACATAATTACATAACAATGTAGGGGTGTTGGATATTACAAATCTAAATGTGATATCAGGTCCACGACGAAAGTTGAATGGCCTCAAATAGATTTAACCACGAGGATTACACTAAACCCCAAATACACTAGGCAAAGTCGTGGCTGGATACAAAAGTAATTTTTTTTGTTTTTGATTTCTCCTTTTCATGAAAGAAAGAAAATACAACAAAGTAGCACCATGATGAGTACCTTTTAGAGAAGGTCGTCTCAGAAGTAACACCGAGTTTTTTCTTGTTGTGAAAGATGTGACCACGTCACCTAAAACCCTAGTTTTACCACCGACCTTGATTCGATCCTACAAAAACTTCATTGTCATGCCCTACTGCTTGGCTAGTGCTGGAGCCATTTGGGTAGTTCTTTTGGGCTACTGACCAGTCCTGACATAGTCTGTACATGCAAAAAAAATAAAGCCCACTTAAATCCCCCCTCATAAAATGGTAAAACTAGGGTACCCATAATGGAATATGGACATAAAACTTAACCACACATACTCTGGCTTTGCTTGGCATATCCATTCCTGAGCCTCCAATCCTGGATATTAAAGGCCATTATACCGAATCTAGAAAAATGCAAAGTCTATAGACATAAATTTTACAAGACTGCAGAATTGAGGTATTCAATGAAACAACTTACCAAATTTCATAACCAATAGGTCCAAATTGAAGATGCTAAAGATGGTGAACCAAATGAATGCAATAATGGAGTTAGATGAAAATGCTTCAGAATGTTGCAAATCGTGGAAGAAGAAACAAGATAAGTTGTTCAAAGAGAAATGTGAGCGTTTGATTTTAGAAAAATAGGCAAACCAATGTCCTGCAAACCAGCAGAAACCATTCTTTATTCTAAGATGCATGAATGCAAAATGTGGAAGCACAGACAAGGCGCGTGAACCCCTTTTTACAATGCCACGCATCCAACTCCAGTTCCATGTGCCCTCTGTGAAAAAAAAGAGAAAACATTAGGAAGCCATGTTTAATACTTTTTCTCCTCACTTTTATTGGGCGAGCTTCTTCTTTTCTTTTATTTTTTCTTTTCTAGAAACCTAAAACCCTAGGAAATTAGCCCCTGGCCAATAGAAAGCTTGATAAATGTTCAATTTTTATGCAAGAAAACAATTAAAAAAATAGACTTTGGCTTATGACTGTGTATAATTGCTCACTCGATTCCCAAGGCACAAATTAATGCAGATTCTGCTCACTTGATAACATTAGTCTTCGCCTTTACAGGCAGGGACTAATAAACACAACTTGGACAACCAAGAAGAACAACATGGAATTCATTGTGCTGCATCACATGAAATTGTTATTATATGCTATATTTTATATATGTATTTAAAAAAAATAAATTATGGTTATATTTATTATAGTATATTATATCTTATATTAGAAATTTTTAAATATAAATAAAAAAATTATAATTAGTACAAAATGTATTTTTATATAAGACAAATTAAATTATATATAATATATTTATATTTATTATTATATATATTTTTAGAGCTACACGCCCTCCATGGGATGGTGGGGAGACTACACCTCGTGACCTCGTGTGCAAGATCTTTTAGCCGCCCCAAAAAATGTATTATTATTATATAATATGTTCTTTAATAAAAATATTTAATGCAAATATAAGATTATTAAAATTAATAATTAATAAATTATTACATTGTACAAATTAAATTAATATATAAATATAATACAATTTATAATTAATATATAATATATATTTTATATAATACAAATTAAATTATATTAGTCATTTATTTAGTCATTTAATTTTGATTTTACCCAATGACCAAATTAGTCACTTATAAATGACCAAATTAGTCATTTATTTTCAAGATACTACTAGTGTTAGTCAGTGACTAAAAGTTTTAGTCACGTAGTCATTTATTTGTCAAATTCTACTAGTGTTGTATACTTTAATGACCCCTCTTTTGATTAAGGATTCTTCGATTTTAATTATGTTTTCAATCAATTTTTCAAAAGTACAGGGACATTTTAATTCCAATCTATAACTCATCTCATCATTTAGGTTGTCAATGAAAATCTCTATCTTTTCTTTTTCAGGCACGAGATGAGAATACCTTGCAAACAATATCCTCCATTTCTGCAAGAAAATAAGGATTCCCCCTTTTTTTGTTTCAAGTTGCAAAGGTCTTTCATGGTGATATCGTGTTGGATATTGTAAGATTATTGAGTGAGAAATCTATTGACCAACTCTTCAAATGTGTTGATGGGGGGTGTAATCTTTGAAAACCATTCAAGGCAAGTCCCTCCTAGACTTCATGGAAATAGTCTCTTCAAATAAGTTTCCTCATGCACAAATTCTAGACTCATAGTTTGGAATTCCCTCACATGATCTAATGGATCAGTTGTACCATTGTATTTATCATACTTTGGGAATTCACTACGTTTAGGGAAAGGAATCATGTTGATGGATTGATTAAAGGGATATGGACAAATGTCCTCGATCACGTATCGTTTCGAGGTTCCCCTTTGCATAGCTATAACTTGTTGTTGAAGGTTTTTCATTTGATGAGTTAAAGAAACCATTTGTTCTGTTTCATTTTCAAACTTTGGGGAGGTGCTTTTAAGCTGTTGACATCATAATCAGGGGGAAGTTTGACCCCTTGATTGGCTAACATTAAGAGGTATTTTTCCCCATCTCTTTCAAAAATATATTCCAAAAACTTATGGAAGTTGGGGTCTTGTTCCGCTTGTCGCATATCCATCATTTATTTCTTCCCCTTGAGTGTTGTTGAGTCCATGAATAGGGTTTTCTTATACATCAGCCATGTTGCTAGGGATCTCACTATTTTGAGGTTCAATGTCGGGAGTTTCAATGTTGGGAGTTTCAATATCAAAATTTTCACTACTCAAACTCCCTATGTTTTTCATTTCAAAGTTGGGTGTTACAAGTTGCTTGTCCTTGAGTCTTCACTTTTGTGATCTTGTTTGGATGGGCATACAAGTGTTATGATTTAGACTAAGCTTTGATCTCAGTTTGAAATAGTGCCAAGGATTACAACTAATTCAAATAGAATGACAAATTCTATTCATTGGACTAAGTTTGATTTGATTGCATGACATAGTTTCATGATTAAAGGATGACAAATCCTGAAGATGAAACTAGGTAATCAAAAATGTGATGGATATTGATGATTTAGGCACCTTTAAATGTTTAGATCTATGTTTAGTTTGAAAATCTCCACTTGTAGAGGTCCATTTCAACACGTTTAGACTTCTAAGGTATCTAAGGAATGATCTTGGACTTGGATTTTTTATTCAAGATGTGTAAATAAGGTACTTGAAACGTTGGAAAAGTCTTGGATTTTGACAATAGAACATCATGTATAACTCTAGATTGTTCTTACAACATTTCTTGTAAAAATTGAAGGCTAACCTTTCTCTAAATTCGTAGAGCATAGACAAATGTTTTTTATGTTGTTTTGGACTAAGAGGTTTGATCTTTGGTTTTCTAATCTTGATCTTTCATGAAATCATCATGTAAACCACATATTTTGACTTTGCTTTGCCTAAGGAAAGGTTGAACACTGCTGAAAGGACTGATTTTCTGAAGATGGATGGACCTAAGTTACTGACTTGTCTACCTCAATGAATGTAGTTATAAGTAAAGGTTTTCACTTTCAAAAAGTAAATTTTTTTATGGTTTTTTGTTTGAGTTTCATTTTGAAGACACATCAAGCAGAATACACACTCCTAAGGTTGTGTAAGATTGTATTCTTTTAGATTCCACATGGGTTTTACCCCAATAGCATTATCTTTAGCGGATGAATTCAAAAGCTTGGTTGCACGGGCTCCCCCTTACAATGCACTCTCTTCTCAGGCCAACCAAGCTTCCATTCCCCATGAAAATCCCATGGTGAACTGATCACCTCTACTAAAATCTGCAAGAATGTGGATGCCTTGGCAACGATCGTTGCTACATGAAAGAATAGATAAAGGTTTTTGGAAAATCTACAACAAGGGTTTTAATGTATGCATTCCATTTATGGGGGATAATCCATGTGGTGAGAGTCCCTTTTGATCCATCTCATTAGAATTATCCTCGTGATACTGGCCTTTGTTCTAGTATCCACATTTATATCCTGATTGGAAGTCGATTGGCTTTAGCGTGTTACCAATTGGGTCATTCCCTTGGGTGAGTACTTTTTCCCCAAGGCAGGCCCTCTAGGATAAAAAAAGAAATCAAGCATACCCTAGTTCAATCAATATTTATTTCGCATAAATAAAGATGAGAACACATGTGATATGCTCCACTCACACTCGCACATAAACAAGAACGGGTCTAGATTTTTGATCACCCAGTTAAGGGGAGAGCATATTCCTACCATTCATCACATACAAAATACATGGTGTTCATTTGATTTTAATTAAGCTATGTTCCTAACTTAACCAAAAGGAAACATGATGTTTATTATCCCTTTACTTAAGCTATGTTCCTAACTTAGCCAAAATAGAAACAAGTACATAATGTCCAACCCCTACAATATGTTAGTAGTTTATGTTTTAAGTCTTTGACAATAATTCTGGGAAAACCTACAAATGCACAACACATAATGTGAGTTTCTGATTTGGTGAAAAACTACAAGAGGTGCCAAAATAGAGACAAGAGGTGCCAAAATAGAGGCAAGAGGTGCCAAAACAGAGATAGAAAGCTCAAAAAAAAAGTTAGAAAAGCCAGAACTCCCTAAAATAGTTTGCAAGAGGCACCAAAACTCCAGAAACAGTGCAGAATGGTCTCAGAATATGTGAAAATGGTCTCAGAACAACTTGCAAGAGACATCAAAACTCTAGCAAGAGGCGCCAAAATAAGTGCAAGAGGTGCCAAAGCTCTAAAAATGGCCTAGAATGGTCCCATAATAGGTGAAAATGGTCTCGGAACAGCTTGCAAGAGGTGCCAAAATAGGTGCAAGAGGTGCCAAAAATCTAAAAAGGGCCCAGAATGCTCCTGGAACAGGTGAAAATAGTCTCAGAACAACTTGGAAGAGGTGCCAAAACAGAGACAAGAGGCGTCAGAACTCCAGAAACAACCTAGAATTGCCTCAAAATAGGTGCAAAAGGCTCTCAAGTCGCCAATTTGAACCTGTGATCACGAAATTTACAAAAAAGTTAGAAACAAGCGAGCCAAAGGCCCCACGGTGGGCGTCATTTTGTGTGTGTCGAATGTGGAGAGATCTAATGTCAACACAAACCTTAATGAGATGGTTTACATTCAAAGTTTGAAGCAAGGAAAACTACTCTATTTCATAATACAATCAAGCCATTTAAATATGTATCATTGTCCTCTATTTCTAGGGATTTATTAAACCCTTTGGCCCTCATATTTCTATGGGCACAATGGTTGTTAAAATGACAACCTAGAAAATGAGATTTGATGCTTAATATGCAAGCTAAGATGATTTCTATGTGCAAATGTGTGTTGGAATGATTAGTGGTATGCTTCTAAATGGAACAAAATGATGGAAAGGATAATGGATACAATGATAAACGAAGGATGATGTTGATGATAAATGAACAAGTGGAGATGAGTGAGATGATATGAAACTAAAATGAACTAGTCATGATTATGCATATGCTCAAATGCAACAAAAAAGAAAACTAATCTAAAATGCAACTATGATGTAATTAAGTAATCTAAAATGAGAATGCAAAGTAACACATGATATGAAAACTAATTATAAGACTCCATGAAAGCTCCAAGCTCCTAAGAAAAACCGGCATAGTAACTTTACTTCAAATGTGGATGATAAATGCAAAGGAAAGAGGGTGTATTTATAGGGTTTCTCAAGAATTTTGTGAGGTGGCATCTATCAACGGTCTAGATTCAAAGGGGAAAGAATAGATAGTGGAGATGAAAGGAATCAAGATGCTGTCCCCTTGACCAAAGACAACATGCCATGTATGTGGAGAGAATCCCTTGACCAATTGGAAACATGCCAAAAGGATGGGAGACCCAAGTGTGTGAAACAAAGACCCATGTGCTCCAAATTTGTTGGAAGTGTGGGGGAATAAAGCCATGTGCCTTTTAAGCTCATATGATCTCTTCTGAGAACTTCATTTTCATCAGCATAATATTCCCAAAAATCCTCAATTGAAGGTTGATGTTTATACGAGCCAAAGGCATACATGATTTTTCTCACAAAGCCCTTGTTGTCAAAATTAGTTCTTACAAACAAGTACTGGAGATTATATTCTTTGAGAATCCTTTCAACATTCTTAGCCATCTGATTACTTTTGCAAGAGAAAGAAGGAGTCACTAATGGGAAGACATACCCTCGCTTTCCCTTATTCATATATTTTATATTTACTATGGCCATTTGTCTGCAAACCTCCAGAAATAACAGCAAATCCTCAGGATACTTAGGAAATTTAAGTGGAGCCTTTTCATAACCCCCAATCCTCAAATAAGAAAATCTATCAAAATGGATATAAAAACCTTCAAACTTCGACACCAGAGATTTTGATTCAAGGGAAAAACACATTTCAAGGTTTCCATCCAACTTTCTCATAGCTTCCATTAAAAAGGCATCATTAGCAAGACAATATTCTCCCATCCCAACCTGCCTGGTAAATTGCAGATAACATTTATACATAGGCATGTGAGGACTTGGTGATACTTGTGGTTTCAACCCTCGCCAATAAGCTATTTGACTAGCAATGATATATATTAAGCAACAACACATATGAAAGGTAGCAGTCTTTTGAAAGTTAACTAATTGTTCATGCAAGTGAAAGAAAATTATCTTGGCCCAATCAATAAACACATTATCATCACAGATAACTAAAATGAACTAACACATCCAGTCTTCAAACAATTCAACTTGTGCATTCCTGACGATACGATGAAGTAAAGCAATAACATCAGCAATTACCGCTTTAAAATGTGTCCTCTTAATTTTATTGGGCAATTGAGACTTACCTTTCTTTTCTGATTTTAATCACCCTTTGGCCATAAAATCTTTACACCAAACTTCATTAACCCTAAAATATTCGTTAGCTGCTACAATAGACATCTTAACCAATGCCTTCTTTGGAATTCCCAATGCTTTAGAAATGACTTCAAGAAAAAATTTAGCTACAATGGTTCCGTCTGTGGCCTTGATATTCTGAGTTTCAGGAATGTACCTTCTTGCACATGCAGCAATTAGGTCAACACTTAGCACTGCTTCTGGAAAACCTCCAACATGAGCTAGTCCACTTTCAAATGCCTTCACATCTACAACAGATTTTTCTTTACTATCCAGATGTGCCCAAAATTCATCCATTCTAAAAAGTCCTAGCTCCGTATCCCTCACACCGAGCCAGTGATTTTCAATTTCTGACTGCATGAGCTCACTATGCCTAATGAGATGCTTGAATTCCTGAAGAAATAATAGCAGCAGGTAGAAGTATAGTCGAGGCTTTGACAAATAATTTATCACCACTGTTAAGCCATATAAAATGATAATATGTGTGATTGGTGCAAAATTAATACGGAACTTTATTTTATTTTGCAGTAATGAAAAACCTAAGGTTTGCATGCCTTGTAGAAACCTCGATAAGATGTCTCTCGATTGTATTGTACACTTTATTAAATGCCAAGATGATGTCTTGAAACCTATGGAACAACCAACTAACCACTTTCTCACGACAAATAGAAACTTGACAACCTAAAATCGAGAGTTACAAAGTTTTGAAAACTTACGACTCACCGATTACATACTTGACACTACAAAAGGCAATGATCAAGTTATTGGAAAGTTACGAAAAACAAGAACCCTACAACATAGTCAATAAACAAAGAGTGTCAAAGAACTAAGTTTCACAACTAGCAAAACTTGTGACAAAGGTTAGAAACTTAATAAAATTTGCGACAAAGGAATAAAATGGAAATGAAGGTTCACTTAGTAGGAAGCATGAATAAGGGGAGCATGAATTAAAGACATGATACATAGTAAAATGTATGAGTAACATTGGCTCCGAATGGGGACTAGGACTGATAGGATGAGGAGAATCCAGAAACATGACATAAAGCCTTATTCAGGGAGCAATGGAGTCAAAAACCAGACAAACCAAAACCAAACAACAAACAAAAGAAAAGAAAGAACTATGTGCAAGTACATTCCCAAAAAAAAATTAATCAAGTAATTTCAAATCCTCCCCATTATAGGCAAGAGGCAGAACAGTACCATCAGAATAAGCCAAACGGAAAGCATGATAACCAACAAGCTCCTTGATCATAAAAGGTCCTTTCCATAGAGAATCATTTTTTTTTATGTGCTCCCTTTGGCTCTCTCCTTTTATCCCAAAGAAGAACCGAATCACCAACAGCAAAATCTCTTTTTATAACTTTTATTTCAAAAATTTGTTTTACCATCTATTGATGTTTAGAGATTCTATCAACCACAACCTCTCTTTCTTCTGTCAGTTTGTTCAAATACATGATCTATTTTTCTAAGGCATCTTGAAATTTCCCATCTTCAATAACCTTTTGTAAATCAAGCACTAAAATATCCAAAGATTTGGGTAGAGTACTATCAATGCCATATACTAATTGGAAGGGAGACATTCCAATAGCTCTTTTGTATGTAATTTTGTCAACCCATAATGCATCATATAACTTCTTATGCCACCCTCTTTGATTTTCATCGACCAGCTTCTTAATAATGGAGATTAAGTTCTTATTGCTTGGCTCAACTTTTCCATTTCCTTGTGGATAATAATCAGATGAATGAGCAAGACTAATACCATAGTCATAACAGAAAAGAGTGATTTCAGCAGAAGAGAATGAACTAGCATTATCAATAACAATTTTCTTTGGGACTCCAAATCTTACCAGAATATTCTCCTTCAGAAATTTACACACAACTTCGGTAGTAGTACTCTTCACTAGGATAGCTTCCACCCATTTGGTGAAATAATCTATGGCAGTTAGTATGTGTGTATGCCCTGCACTAGAACTAGGATTGATTGGTCCAATAAAATATAGACCCCATTTTTGAAAGTTTTCATCAATTACAACAAGCCTCATAGATCAGTGAGTTGGGGCCTACCAGTGAACTTTAAACACTTTTCACACTTTTACACCCAGTTATAGGAATCCTTAAAGATACCTGGCCAATAAAATCTATGTTGCAGGATTTTAAAAGTTGTCATAGAAGCTGAAAAATGCCCACCACATGCCTCATTATGAAAGACCTCCAATTTTTTTTTTTTCTACTCTTTATCAACACATCTCAGAAAAGTTCCATCCACACCTTTTTTATACAAGTTCCCTTCCCAAAGTACATACTTGTTCACCTTAAGCTTCATATTTCTCTTTTCTTTTGTTGATAAGTGTGATGGACAATCACCATAAGTTAGGAAATAAGAAATATCAGAAAACCAGCTATTTGTTGTGCTTGTGAATAACACCAATGGCAGATCGTTTGTTCCGTCAGATTTATTTTCAGCAAACATTTTGGCCAGACCCTTTCCTCTCACTAAGTTAATGGGCTTAATATCTAGGTCATATTCTTGAATCTGAGTTATCCATGATCATCTCTTGTTGCATCCAACATCCTGTTGAGTAAGAATGCTTTTCACAACAGTTTCAGGGACAAAAAAAGATGTGAATGCAAAATATAAAACCTAAAGCTCTTGAGTGCCTTCACAATAGCATATGCATGTTTTTCAAGTGATGAATACTTAATTTTGTATTTCTTTAGAGGAGTACTCATAAAAGAGATAGGATCTTCAATAACTTGTCCATTCTTTGTAACAATATAGTTGACAAAGTATGCTAAGAGGAATAACTATATATAATGAAATTCTTAGAAAAATTTTGGTTTACCAAGGTAGGATCATTTGCAATTTTTGTTTTAATGCTCACAAAATATTTATTTCCTTCATTGCTCCATTTAAACATAGGTTGCTCCTTCATCATATCAGAAATGGGCTTAATCAGTTCAACAAAATCAAGAACGAACCTCCTGAGAAAATTCACTTGACCGAAAAAAGATCTGATACCATCTTTGTTAGTAGGTAGTCCCAACTGCATGATTGCTTTCACTCTTTCTAGATCTATTTTAATTCCATCTTTCAAAACAATGTGACCTAAAAAATTTCCCTCAATTGCAGCAAAGATAGACTTCTCAGGATTTAAAGATATACCTTCTTCTCTGCAACGTTGTAATACAATTTCCAAATCGTGCAAATGATTGGATCTTTTCTTAGAGAAGACTATTAAATCACGTAGATAGATCACTATGATTTTTTTCTGAGGTCTCCAAAAGATAGATCCATAGCCCTTTGAAAAGTGGCCTCAACATTGATAAGTCTGAATGGCATTCTATTATAAGAAAAAACTCCAATAGGTGTGGTGAAAGTTGTCTTGTGTTGATCTTCTGGAGCTACTTACACCTAGTTATACCCTAAAAAACCATCAAGTATAGACATCATTTTAGAGCTAGCAACTGTTTGCAGAATATGATCCATCACAGGCAGCGGATAATGATTTAAGTTCTTGAAATCAACACATATTCTTATTTCTCCATTTTTCTTCCTTACTAGGACTATATTGGCTACCCATGTAGAATGATGGATGAGATAGATAATCTTTTCTTTAATCATTTTATCAATCTCATTAAAAATAGCTTCTACAATATTGGGATTCGTTGTTTCTGTCGATAAGGTGTGGTACCAAGTTTCAACAGAATATGATGCTGAAATTCACCATTTCTAAACTTTTTTAGATCTGCATAACACCATGTAAAGACATCTTTATAACACGTTAACAAGGAAACCAATCTTTGTCTCTCCTCCTTAGAACAACATTTTCCAATACAAATGATCTTAGGATCATCATTTGTACCGATATTTACTTTGTCATATTCGGAAGATGTCTCAATTGAGACCTTATTTTTCTATTTCAAATATTGATCATGTCTGCCAAATAAATGTTCCAAAGACACTAATCCTTTAGGAATTTTGTTTCCCTTTAATTGAATAATCGTTGCCTCTTTTTCATCAGGAACAGTGACTTCACCTTCCAAAACATCTCCACTTTTATCATCACTACCTTCAAAATAAATGTGAGCAAAAGCTTCAACCCTCTCCAAAAAATCAATAATCTATTGATCATCATTAAAAACTTGCCAATGATTGACATTATCAAGAACACTAGGCTTGTATACAATTTCAATTCAATATGACTCATCTTTGAAATCTATATGAGGCAATAGTAATGATGCTAAGACTACTAATGAATCAGCCGTAGTGTTTTTCTCTCTTGGAATAGACTCTTTAGAAAAGGCATCAATATCTTCTATACAATCCCAAACTATGTTCCTATAGTGTTTAAGCTGACTATTCTTCACATTATAAATTTTCCTCACCTGTTTCACCACCAATTTTGCATCTCCTACAACCCTGAGCTGTTTGATATCCTTTTCTTTAACTACACTTAGGCTAGGCAAAAGAGCTTCATACTCGATTGTATTATTAGTGTTAGAAAATTCTAGCTTGAAAGCTAACCATCAGGGGAGATCAAATCTACACCAGCACCTAACCCTATATTAGCACAAATTCCATCAAACTCTAATGTCCACAATTCATTGATTAAATTAGGGTTAATAGGATATGGAGGTTCTCTATGATCAAAAGTGCACATGTAAGTTTTTGGTCCTATTTCAACAAACAAGATGCCTGCCCTTGGATCTCCTAACTTTAAGACAGTGAATTTTTCTTTGGGTTCAAGATTCAAGCATATCTTCTTTCCTTCCAAAGGTATCAAGGCATGAGACCAATCCATTTGTATTTCTCCACCTAAGTCTTTACAAAAACTTCTGCTCAAAAGCATACCATAACTGGCTGAAATATCAATGACCAATATGGTCAATTTTAATCTCTTTTTGGGAAAGGCAGCTAAAGCTACTTGAGCATCTTTGATTTGACCAATGATAGGGACTGGTGACCCATCCATGGAATAACACTTTCCTTGAGAGGGAGTATAAGACAACCCTAAATCTTTAGCTATCTGAGCAAGCATTACATTTTTAGAAGCTCTAGAATCAATAATACAATTGCTTAGTCTGAAACTAGCAATATACAATGAAACATAAAAAGGTTATGGTTTCATGAATGGGTTTTGTGAACCTGAAGGTTTATCGACAACATTGGAACAAACTTGATTTTCAAGGAAGAGTTTTTTTTCATTAGAGGTTTGAACATTACACTGAGGCGATGGAGACTCTTTCCTAACATATTTGACCAGCCTATCTAATTCAGAGGGATTGAGCCTCAAATATTCAGCCTGTGAAATCTGAATTTTGGTATTCTTACAAGACTCAACAATATCAAATGAATTAGAAGGGAGATTTCTAGAAAATGAAGAAGATGGTACCTCCTCTGGCACATTCTGAGAAGTCATTTGTTCTTGTCTTTTCTGCTTGGTCAAAATATATTTTGGGACTGAAGATGAACCACCCTGATCAGCTTTAGCGCATTGTGCTATAGTAAAAATAGCAAAATTAGGATCATCAACTCTGACATAAACATCTTCTACATCTTCTACTTCTGATACAAATTCAAATAAATTCATGTTGGCATCATTGGATGAACTAGGTTCCTCTATATGTGGTTCCATTACATGTTCATTGGTAGAAAGCATCTGCATGAATCTAATCATTTCAAGACAGGTAGCTCCATCATGATCTGAAGTTAAATGAAAATTACAGTGATTTCCTTTATTCAGAGGAGAAGGACCTTCAATTTCCAATCTTTGATGAGGAGCAACCAATAATGGGGTTTTATTAGGAGCTGCTTGATAATTCCTTGACATATCTTGATAAGGTGTCTAGAAAGAACCCTTAGGCATTTGTCTCTTGAGAGTAATTATATCATTAGACATTCTCTGGATGATAGGGTTTGTATAATTCACTGGTGACGGTCTCCCAGTTTGTAATTCCTTCTTCCATTTTTCGGAAATAATCAAATCATCCTCTATTGATATGGCCCTAGCCTAGGCAGCTGCGACATTAGTGGCACCTTCTCTTTTAATAATGAAACTCACATTTGTCAAAAGAGTGTTTAGAAACATTGCTTTCAACAGTTCTGCACTAGGTCTCATATTAGCAGAAATTATGTCATGTAACTTGTAAAATCTGGATACGAAATCTCTCATAGACTCATGAACTTCCTTTTTCATGGAACCTAGTTGAGCAACCAAAACTTGATCATCTTCCACAGACTTAAATCTATTCTCGAACCTCATTCTAAAGGTGGCCCAACTATTAATAGTACCATTTGGAAGGGAATAAAACTAGTCAGTGGAAAATTTTGTCAAAGATTCTGCAAAGAGCCTCATAGCGTCATCCTCATGTTGTATTGCAAGAATGGAAGAAGCTACGAAGAAATCCCTTATATTCTCATCAAGACAGACTTTCCCATCACCAGTAAACTTAGGTATGATATTTCTTGAACCTCTAGGTAAATCATGTAGTTGTGCACCCACTCCAAAGGCTAGGGGACCTATCATGGCCCCCCATGGAACCAGTCGAGCCATCACTGGAGGAGCTAAAGGAAAATTTACTTGAGTAGGAAGGGTAGTACCACAAAAAAGAAGGCTTTGGAAATATATCTTCTAGATTCTAGATATAGTAGATTTTGGAAGAGGAGGAGAATATTGTCTACTGATACTCTTAACTTTTGGGTAGGTGGAAAATATGAGAAATCAACTGTTTCTAGAAACTCAAAATGATCATATATAAAAAAAAAAAATTATCTCCCCTTGTATATCTTTTTGAATCCATATTTCAGATAGGATACTGATAGGCCAACGGAGTCACCAACTTTCACTTATTGATTATTTCGAGGTGGATTTCGCCTATTATTGATTTGGTTTCTAAGGGCTTGTGTGGCAGGGGCCCTTACTCTTCTAATTGGAGGGAGAATATTCTCTACAAACACAATCTCTTGTGCATTCTCAAAATGCAAGGAATTTTCTCTAATAATATCTCCAAGTTATTCCTCTTCTTCTAACACTTCATTCGCTTGGTGATATTGATAATTGGTTATCCTTTGTTGCCAAGAAAGTAACTTGAGACCGGTAATTATATCTTCTTGATCTCCAATTAACTAATCTATGTTAGGTTGAAGGACAAGAGCATTATGCCCTAGAAGAACCATTATTAACTATAGAGCAACTCATTATATGAAATATTTTTCTGGATCACTCCCTAGTAGGGTCACCAAAAATATGTTAGTTAATAGATTTATCACCTAACTCTATATTCATATGCCCATAAAAGGTGATAAATGTAACCACAGTTGAATCGGTAACATTACATTATTACAAACTTCAAAATTGATTCTCTACTTATTTTAAAAGGTGGCAGCTACCTTTATCTAATATTCAATGAATGATTTTTAAACTAATGATGCTTTTAACCAGAAAGAAAATAAAGGATGGGGCTTTTAACTAGAAAGCTTCAAAGGTATCTATCAATCTCATGTAAATAGAAATAGAATTTCTAAAGGAAAAATAACAACTAAACCAATATCACTACAGAATCTTCATTCACAGATAATAATACCACAACAATACAACAAAATATGTCATCTGTCATCCCAATAATAGATATTACACTAGAAAACATTCAGTATAAACAAAATAATTCTACACACCATAACTCAAAGATTAGTCATGCATAAACTCCACCAATGTCTTCTATATCAAATAACAGATAATAGCCAAAAATAAAAGAGTTTTCCCTAATGACTAAATCCAAGTTTGCTCAAAATATCTATACCACATCAGTCGAATCAACATTTAAACATAGCCAATGTCTTTGGTAACGATTTCTTGAAAGTAACCATACCAAAAATTGAAAGAAGTCATTAACTTAAAAGTGCCAACTTTAAAGAAAGTATTTAAAATGCTAAAAAATAAAATATGCATCATTCCCAACCGATTCAACTTCATTAACTTCCAGCGTTTCATTTTCCTCTTTCCGCAACAAGTTTTCCTTCATCATCTTTCTAGCTTTATATTCCCTATACCTGGTAATGATTACAAAAATCTCCCTACTGCTTGGTGTCAATGTGATCTGAAGCCCATTTCTCCATTTCCTCAGAGCAACTTCAGACTCATTCAATGTGTCAAATCTCCTTTCTACTTCAGCTTTAAAAATTTTAAGATAGAGTTCTAGCCTCCCAAGCCTTGAGAAAGATTTTTTAGTCATCATAGTAGGATCTGCTACTTCTCTATTGAAAACTTCTTTGAAATTTGAGCAGATTTCTTTTGTGTCCAAAATTTTCTCATCAAAATCATTTGTTATCTTCACCTGCAAATCATGAAAGTTCCCTTTGATTTCTCCTAACATATCTAAATACTTCTCTAGTACTTTGGTGATTTCCTTTACCAAGTCATCATATATGTTTAGTTTCCATTTAAGTGAATCAAACCATGAAGGATCTAATTCCTTTGGATCACTAACAATCTGTTCATTTACCAACTTTAGTAGATCCATGGAAACTAACTCTTTCATTTCTTTTGAAAGCACATATAGACTGGTTTGATCCTTCCTAACCTATTGCAATTATGCTATCAATCCCTTTATTTTATCAAAAATGGGGGTGTAGGAAATCACAGATTTACTAACAAAAAAATACAGTTTCCTAAGACAATTCTTCAATCCACTAATTGGAAGCCTTGGAATAATTTATATTTTTCTTAATCAATTGCATCGCAGACTCATCAATAACTCTTTCTTGGGAACTAGAAGCCTCAGTAGACAGAAAGGGAGAAACAATGGAAGAGATAAAGCTTTTAAAATCCAAAATCTGATATTGCAATTTTATCCTTTCTTTCCTTTCTTCTTTCACCCTCTTAGCTAAAGCATTGACTGAGTAACTGGCATGATATACATCACCTTCAAGTGTCTGGGGACCCATGTCAACATGTATGATTTTATAATCATCCGGGGTTATCTTATCATCATCCACATCCTTTAAAGATTCTACAATTTCTAACACCTGATTAACAAAGACAACATCATTCAAAATCCTTGACATTTTATGGGATTTCTTGGGCCCTAAGGAAGATTGGAGTAATTTTGTCACTGTATCTACTCCAACGGATGTCGTAGGAGTGTATTTCCTCTTCTTTTCCACTGCTTTCCTCAGCCATACTAGGGAGTTTTCTATTAGACTGGGAGTTTTATCACTTTGAACAACTTATCTAGATTCGCTGGGAATAATTGATATATTTTCTATAAGAAGAGAAAATTCTTCAAACAAGGGCAAAAAAGTACTATCTTCAACAATATGCCTAAAGATGCTCTCTGAATCTTCTAATATAGGTTTTTTTTGGACATTCTTCTTTTTAAGAGTAGGGGCGGATGGGTTGTCTTGTTCACATATTGATTTTGATTTAATTGATTTCTCTGGCTTTTCACCATCACCCTCAGATTGTGAATTGGCACTAGAAGACTTGATGAAAATCCTCGCCGATGATGTACCCCTAGGGACGAATTGGCTAGATCCTTGCTCATTTTTTTGGGATGATTTTGGTTCATGAACATAAACAACAACCCTGTGCTATTTTCTCTCCAACCAATCCTGAGTCCTTTTGAGTACTAGTTCAGCCCGTTTACTTATATATAAAGCTTCATCTTTATCCCAGTTGACTCTGGATGTGATTTATTAGGAAAATTATCATATTCAAGATCAAGAATCATTGAATCTTTAGATACATTTTTCAGGAATTTGGAAAGAGATACCAAAGCTTTGTATCTACACAAGGGTTAACCTCATATGATCTCTTCTATAAACTTCATTTTCATCAGCACAATCCTCCCAAAAATCCTCAATTGAAGGTTGATGTTGTTACGAGCCGAAGGAATACAGATTTTTTCTCACAAAGCCCTTGCTATCAAAATTAGTTCTTACAAACAAGTACTGGAGATTATATTCCTTGAGAATCCTTTAAACATTCTTAGCCATCTTATTAATTTTGCAAGAGAAAGGAGTCACTAATGGGAAGACATCCCTCGCTTTCCCATATACATATATTTTATATTTACTATGGCCATTTGTCTGCAAACCTCCAGAAATAACAGCAAATCCTCAAGATACTTAGGCAATTAAGTGGAGCCTTTTCATAACCCCCAATCCTCAAATAAGAAAATCTATCAAACAGGATATTAAAACTTCCAAAATTTGACACCAGAGATTTTGATTCAAGGGAAAAACGCATTTCAGGGTTTCCATCCAACTTTCTCCCAGCTTCCATTAAAAAGGCATCATTAACAAGACAATATTCTCCCATCCCAACCTACCTGGTAAATTGCGGATAAAATTTATACATAGGCATGTCAAGACTTAGTGGTACTTGTGGTTTCAACCCTGGCCAATAAGCTCTTTGACTAGCAATTATATATATTAAGCAAGAACACATATGAAAGGTAGCAGTCTTCTGAAAGTTAACTAATTGTTCATGCAAGTGAAAGAAAATTATCTTGGCCCAATCGATAAACACATTAGATCATCATAGATAACTAAAATGAACTGACACATCTAGTCTTTAAACAAGTCAACTTGTGCATTATTGATGATACAATGAAGTAAAGCAATAACATCAACAATTTCCACTTTAAAATGTGTCCTCTTAAGTTTATTGGGCAATTGAGACTTACCTTTTTTTTCTGATTTTAACCACCCTTTGGCCATAGAATTTTTACACTAGACTCCATTAACCCTAAAATATTCTTTAGCTGCTACAACAGACATCTCCTTAACCGATGCCTTCTCTGGAATTCCCAATGCTTGAGAAATGACTTTAGGAAAAAAATTAGCTACAATGGTTCCGTTTGTGGCCTTGATTTCCTGAGTTTTAGGAATGTACCTTCCTGCACATGCATCAATTAGTTCAACACTTAGCACTACTTCTAGCAAACCTCTGGCATGAGCTAGTCCACTTTCAAACACCTTCACATCTATAGCAGATTTTTTTTACTATCCAAATGTGCCCAAAATTCTTCCAAACTAAAAAGTCCTAGCTTTGTATCCCTCACACCGAGCCAGCAATTTTCAATTTCTGACTACATGAGCTTGCTATGCCTAATGAGATGCTTGAATTCCCGAAGAAATAACAGCAGCAAGTAGAAGTATAGTTGAGGCTTTAACAAATAAGTTCTCACCACCTTTAAGCCATATAAAATGACAAGACGTGTGATTGGTGTGAAATTAATACAGAACTTTATTTTATTTTGCAGTAATGAAAACCCTAAGGTTTAAATGCCTTGTAGAAACCTCAATAATATGTCTCCCGACCGTACCATACACTTTATTAAATTCCAAGATGATGTCTTGAAACTTGTGGAACAACCAACTAACCGCTTTGTCACGATGAACAAAAACTTGACAACCTAGAATCGGGAGTTACAAAGTTTTGAAAACTTACGACTCACCGATTACATACTTGATGCTACAAAAGGAAACGATTAGGTTATCAGAAAGTTATGAAAAACAAGAACCAAGCGACATAGTCAATAAACAAAGAGCATCGAAGAAATAAGTTTCACAACTAGGAAAACTTGCAACAAAGGTTAGAAACTTAATAAAACTCGCGACAAAGGAATAAAATGGAAATGAAGGTTCACTTAGCAGGAAGCGCGAATAAGAGGAACATGAATTAAAGACATGATACATAGTAAAATTTATGAGTAACGCAATTAAACTCCAAAATTCTATGAAAAGTGCACAGACCTCTATCCGTCTCATATCTTCTTTCATTCCATCAATTTTTAGTTTTTTCTGTGTGAATAATTTATGTTTTAATATTTGATTTTATAGTTAATCGTGTCATTAAATTCACATAAATTCAATTTTTTTTTAAGCAAAAAAGGAATATAGTCTAAGGAAAAGTGTCTCTCCTTCAAGTTTGTTAGCCAATCTTAACCACCTTGTTGGATTGGATTCTAATGTTGATGCAAAGAAATACTGATCTAGGTAATATACTTGTTAGGTCTAGGATCTGTTATATGCACAGGAAAACTGAGAGGGGGGTGAATCAATTTTACATTAAAAAATTCAATCCCTCAATAACTTTCAAACCCTCACCAAACTTTAAACCCTTATTAAGCATTGGAAAAATGTAAACATGTGAAAAATAATGAAAACATTACCATACACAAGAGAACATCAAATTTATGAGGAAAACCCTAAGAAGGAAAAAACCAGGGTGATGATTAGCTCACATATATGAATAGAAACACCTAATACAATTAGGCTCATTTCCTAGAAAAAGAAGGGATCATTGGTAAAAGACCTCTCTCTGAAAGAAGGAAGAATAGAAGAATATCGTTACAAAGAGATTCAATATCTGAAAGCAACAGGAGAAATCCACCACTGAAAAATTTATGCCATCTGTAACCTTTGCCTCACTGCCTCCAGAAACTTCAAGCACATTGAAAATATAGACGCCTTTTGCTCACTACATTTGGAGTCATAAGCATTAAGCTCACACTCATATCACCACACTTGATCAAATTTGTATATTTCACACTTGCCACACACATCCAATTATTCACCTTGCATTTATACCATCCATGACCTAAATAATCTTAATTAGGATGACCTTAATGAAATGTATACACATCAAACATGCAACACCAAAATAGGTCAACACCAAACACTTCGATGGTGGAAATAAGTGAAGGAAGACCACATCAACGGTTAACTAGGACCCAAATATACACTAACATGCATCACCATGCTTCTCAACACATCCACAATCTATGAGGTACCTCTACAAATAGAACTAGCATGCCAGGTTAGCCAAACCTAAACTAACACAACAAGTAACCACATGCATCCTTCTCTAGGTCATGCAGACCACATAGAAACATTGCACAACATTCACACATCTCAAAATATTACATCATTAGAATATTCTATAATATCTCCACGACTACTTGCAACTGAGAACACCTTCATTTTGTGCAACCAAACAAACTGGTACAGACATACAACTTACTAACCAACCTTACGAAACACCTCAGCACCTGAAACCTTAAGTGAAGGAAGTTACATACAATATAAGCATGTTCCCAAATCTGCAAGACAAGAAACCTCACTGCAAATAAATTTGAAGCAATCTCATTTCTCCCAAACAACCTTCTACATAGACAGGAAAACTGTCAAACACAACTTTCACTATAGAATGATCTAGAACCTATAACTCTAGGTATAACTCCTCTGATCATCACGTCCAAACTGCCCAAGAATATATTCAACCATGAAGTAATGTGGAGCACAACATTGAACACACCTCTGTCACATTGCACACTCTTTCATTCAAATTTTCTCAAAATCACTTGGAAACCAAGTGAACCAACTGCATCAACAATACTACAAACACATCTTCAACACATCTACAAAACTTATCATCAAGGCTACACTAGTGGTTGACATCAATCCATATAGATGACAACATAATGCAACACTCTCCATCAACACCAACATTATCCACACTAGGGATTGACATTAATGTGATTACAAACCAAAACACATCCATACTTGATACGACACAACTAGAAATCTCTAAAATCTCCAAACTTCCAACATTGTGTTGACAAAAATGACAACACCAGCAACTTCCAAACTTCCAACAAGATCTATTTTTTCACATCATACATACAAACTTGTTCATGTTCAAAGTTCCAATTGATATTCATATAAAAAAACTCATACCTATCAAAGGTTGACAAAGTTCATAATGAACACAAACCCAACAAGGGTTGAACATATTTAAAGATACTCACTATAATCATTTCCCTACTAAGTGTTAAGTATAATGATAGAATTCACAAATACCACGGACCTATCCAGGTCACAATACCATAACATAGTTTGCAATAAACATAGACCTGGTAAGGTCAAGTTAACATAAAAATTAATGTAATAAACATAGACCTAGTAAGGTCAAGTTAATATAACAATGGTTGCAATGAAAATAGACTAGGTAAGGTTGAATTAACATAACAGTGGTTTCAATAAACATAGAACTTTCAAAAAGGTTAGATTCAATTACTATATTCATATTATTCACTGCCATGTCAAGTAACAACTAAATTTGTAGCATTATCAATCAGCAAGGACTTATCAAAGGTCGACTAGATTTACAATTTTCATAATGATCATTTCCTAATTAAGGGTTGAATACAACGTCAGTTCAATTCACCTTAACAAATATTTTACTATAATTTCAAGACTTGTTAAATTTTAACTAATTTTTAATAATTTTCACAATAAAAATAGACCCATAAGGATCCAAAATAACATTATCAATGTTCATAATAAGCATAAACTTGTTAAGGTCAATAATAACCCTTATTGTGCTTGTAGTAAGCATAGACCCAAGGGTCAAAATAGCATTTGAAAACTTCAAAACCTTATAACATGTAAACCCAAGTGCTTACTAAGTAAGTCAAATTGATGGTTTTGAATCCTTCTTAATAGAAGAACAAACCCTTCTCTATTTAAGATAAATATTAATATATGGATGATAGAAAGTTTTTAATGGATTATAAAGAAAACCCAAGTCCATAATATCATGCTACAAAACTCCAAGAAAATTTTGCAAACCTATATATATAATGATTACCACCATTATGCATTCCCATGTAGGATTACAAATAAATTAGTTTATTATTCTATCAAAATATCCTATGAAAATTGCTCTTATTCGTGACAAACGACAATAAGAATTAATAACAGTTAAGTATAATAGCATACCTTTTTTTTTTGCAAAAATACTTCAACCAAAAATATATTTATTTCTTCCCTTGTAGCTACTACCATACCCCCACACCAATATTGTTTCTTTCTCCTTTTGTTATATCATCAACACCCTTGAAATTACTCTACAATAATTTTGCATCAACTCTCCTTTTTACCCTCAATCAACGCAAGTGAAGTGATTATTAACAATTGTTTGATGGAGTTTATATTGATACCATTCATAGTATTTCCTCTTTAATGCATTCATTTCTCCACTTTGTGGACTTCATAATAATTCATTTGATCTATAAATTCAATCTTTGTTTAAAACAATATATTAATAATATATACTCTTCTAATTGAATATATTTATATTATACATATATAAATATATATCTTTATATTTTATGATGATTTAGAATATATATGTATATATGTAAATATACATGTATATTTATTATATATACATATATACATACATATAAATAATATACATACATACATACTATAGAGGAGGGGACTAACTGCTTAAGGAATCCAGGTCATGGGAGAGACTAGAACAATAAGCTACCCTAGTCTACCTAAAGTTAGATGAAATAATTGGAGAGGTTTAGAGCTTCAAAGGTTGAAAGGGAAGGAAAATTGATCTATCACTTTCCTTCTGCTAACCCAAACATTTCAAGGGATCAAGAGAGTTGGTTTTCAAGGTTTGTACTATAATTCAAACAGCCCACTGCTAGAGGACTACAATTTGGATCGTGGACTCTAGCATGGTGCGTTGGGGTCTCAAGTATGTGTTGGGCTCCATAAAAATAGAGAGTGTAAACTATAGTAAAAAACACCAAAAAAATATACTAACTACCTGATTAACAAAGTCTTATGCTACAATAGATATAGAAAATGCAAAAATAATAGAAATAACAAGAAGAATACTTTGAAAATACTATGCTAGAATTTGACAAGAGAAAAGTGGTAGAAACAGACCTTCAAACCCATGAGTTGAGGCCTCCAAGAGCTTCACTTGACAAACAACCTACACACATAAGAATGAGAAAATGTTGGGGATGTGTTTAGAGGACTACCTTAGTCAATCCCCCACTTTAGTGTTTCACCTCCATGGATAGCTAGATAGTAACAATTGTGGAAAGATGATAAAGAAGCTATGGAAATGGAAATACCAAGCAATGCTCAAACAAAAATATGCTACTATACAAGTAGATGATGTCAAAGTAAATGGAAATGGACGGATACCACCTTCTCAACCATGTGCACTCCAAGAAAATGGAGGAAGATGTGAGATCACAAGCTCTCCCAAGCCAACGGTGTCACAACAGTGAAGAGGAGGATCCAACAAAGCAACAACTTGTAGCTACAATGGTGGTGGTGAAGCGTGAAGGAGTTGAAATAGAGTGTATTTGATTAAGAAGTTGCTACCAAGTTTGTCAAAGATTGAAGAAGATGGATTGAATGGAAGAATCAACAATTTGAATGAAAGGATGCAAAAATCCCATTTGAAGTCAGTTAATAGAGCAGTAAACATTGCACTTTGTGTCTAATGGAGGAGTGTAATGCCCCTGTAGATTATAGAGGCATGAATCCTGTCAAGATGGAAGTGTGATGTGTGGACGTCTACATGTCATGCTAGCATCCCCAAACAAAAATTCCCCCACTGGCACACAAATGAGCTTCCAAGAGGATGGAAAATGGAAGTGGATGTGGAAAATACATCATCAGGATCACGTTTTCTAAGGTTTAAAGAGGTGTGTAGACAAGGAATTTTAAAGGGGTACAAATTCACACCATTAAATTTTTCCCCCACTTTAGTGAGCATGAGTGTCAGTGAATGCATGGTAAAGTAGAGTGTAAGAAGTTGAAGAGAATATACCTGAACCGTCAAGGAAGCAAACCACAATGTAGAAAACTTAGGTGTAGGAGAGAGAGAGAGAGATAGCTCCACAAGTACTCAGTCGTATGGAGATTTGAACAAAAGTGTTGCAAGTGCTTGGTCCTATTGAAGGTGAACAAAAGGCTCTACAGGTGCTTGATCCTATAGAATTGGTTCCATGGGTGCTCGGTCCTACAAAAGATGATCAAAGTTTCTATAGATGCTCAATCTTGCAAAATGAAAACACTTTACAAGTTATCGGTCCTAAAAAGGAGGTGACATAGGTGCTCAATCCTAAGGGATGCCATATGTGAAAGGCTCTGCATAGTCTTATTGTCCCTTATAGGTGCTTAGTCCTATGAGGCAACATGTTAATCCACAAAAAAACATGTTAGGAAAACAAAGTCATGCAGATAGACAGATAGTCATATCACAAAACAAGAAATTGAAAGAAAATATTTCAAAGGAGTCCCTTGGTAACCCTTCAAAAGAAAATGGGTCCACTCAAGGAACACTCTATTTGAAAAATGATGAAATCTTCACAAACGATCTTGTCATCAAGAAGTCCTTTTGAAAGATCCTCTTTCATCAAGGAATCCAAAAAAAAGGAGAATGGCCTCCTCAGAGGAAAAATATCAATTATTTTTGCTACGAATTTTATTTCAAAAGAAAATATTGCTAAGGGAATCCTTATTGAAGGATGTGATTTTTGAAAAGTGCAAAGATTTCCAGCAAGGGATTCATTGGCCACCGAATACACCTTATTGAAAATCAAAGTGGGATCCCCCCTTAGGATGATGCTTGCAAATTGAAGGGGCACGTGACATCCTAAGGAAAGGAAGAACATGCAGAGATGTTGTGGCCCACGATACATGATGAGATATAGACATGGAAATGTTGTCGCACACATGAGGGACAACACATAGGCACCACAACATCAAGAAGCAAGAAAAGAAGAGAGTGTAGACACCTAAAAATGTCTCAATGGATCACATTGGCTAACTAACATCATTTTGTCCTTAAACCCATCCTCTTTTCACTTGTTTAATTAAATAAGCCTAATTATTTAATTAAATGTCTCATTTTTACCTATTAATATAATTGACCTAATTGGGTTAATTCACCCCCTCTCACACTGACATTTCATCTGATTTAATTAAATAATGCAAAGTATTTAATTTTAACCTTAAGTCCTCTTATTTAATTAAATAACCTAAACTATTAATTAAATATCATATTTGCATCTCCTTTTCATTAAATAAATCAATAATTTAATGAATATCCTCATTCCTCATCTTGCACATTCAAATTTAGTTTTAATTAATTAAATTTCCAATTTCTCTCATCCACTTTCATAGGGAATATTCCAAAGGAATATTCTCCTATTTTCCTCCAAAAAAAAAAGGTAATGATTACTCCAAACAAACTTTGAAACAACTTTTTGAATTTGTTGCAAAGTGTATTTGTTTGCATGATTGTGAGCCCTTGATCTTATGTTGATCCATGTGATCTTTGATTCTCATCCATTGATGATAATCCTTGATCCATGTTTGATCCTCCTTTCATTTGTGACAATTGACAGATCAAATCAATCTCATCCATTGCTTTTTCATTTGATCTCCATTAAATCAATTATTTAATGAACATCATATAATTCCCCTAATTTTCATAATTGAAACTTTTTTTTAATTATCAAATTACTAATTCTCCCACTTACAAGGGAATATTCCTCCTTTACACATTCCTCCAAAAGGGGTATATTCCCATGGAATATTCCTTCCCCTTTTGCACAATTAAACTTTGTTTTAATTTGCAAAATATTTATTTCCTCACCCATGAGAATATTCCAAAGAATATTATTTCTCCTCACTCATTTGAAAAAGGGAATATTCTTAGAAAAATTCATGTGCAAGTTAACTCAAAACTTCATGTGTAAGTTAACTCAAAAATTCTTGTGCAAGTTAACTCGTGACCTCTTGTACAGGTTAAAAGTGTGTTTGTTTGAAGGAATGAGAACCCTTGAATAAATATCATCATTGATTCTCATCCCTTAATGAGAATCCATGATCCATGCCTCCAAATTCTTCCATCCTTGACCATTGATTAACCTTTTTTATCTTATCCCTTCATTTCTCATTTTCTATTCTATAAATAGGTCACTATTTGGAGACAAATGGATCCATCTTTTAACAGAAAACTTATGCTGTTAAAATCACTTTCACTTGCACTCATATTTAGCACTTATTTAGCATCCTTTTAGATTAATTTACTTGCATCATTAGTTTAAAGCATCCATTAATGGCTTCCATCGTAACATAGGTGCATACATTTAGCATATTTTGTAATTAGGATTTTAATCTTTTGAAGTTTACATGCATTTAGAATAGCTTTGCATATACCCATATCGATCATCTTAGCATATATCATGTTAATTTATCATTTAAATCACATTTTATCACACATCTCTCATTGGTTTCATTGATTCTCTTCAATATAATCGATTGAAACAAGAGATAGGGAAAGGGTTGCCATTCCACATCAATGTGACACCACTCCCCAAATAGGATAAGTTTCAATGTCTTAGATTGGAGGTTTTCCAAGCTTTCATGATTTAGAATGTTAGTTTTAATGGATTCTTTATCTTTGTTTATAGTGAATTATCTTATTGGGATTGATGCTTAGTGGGTTAAATATTCCTCAAATTTGTATGGATTGGGTGTATTTAACCTATACTATGACATTGGTCACAGAGAGAGATAAAAAGAAAGACAAGGAGAGATGAAGAAATCAAGAGATAGGGGGATTTTATATTTGGGGTTAGAACTATTCATAGATATAGATAGATAGACATAATATAATATACATGTGAAATTTCATTAATCCCCAAATGTATCAGAACATGAAGAAAAAATAAAAATTAAAAAATTGGGTCAACATGAAAGGTAGCCCTAAATTTCCCCAACACTTTGCATTGTCCCCAATTGTCAAAAATCAAGGTATAGCATATAGAAGAATGATGCAACACATATAGGAAGTTTACAACATAATTTCACTCCTATATCCAAGCACCTACAAGGGTGACAAGGGTCCTCTAGGAACACATAAAAACAAGCATGGGGGAAACACAACACACACACACATAAATCTAATCTATAGATAAAGAAGAGGTGCTCTCCTAGTTTTCATCAACTAGGAGGTCATCATTCTCCCAATATAGATCATTATAGGGGGGGTGGACAAACCTGCAAGGGAAGGATAGCAAGGGGAGCACCTTTCAACTCTCCTACAACAAGAGCTAAGGAAGAGGGTCCCTCAAGGTATTCTTCACTCAACTCCTATGAGGTAAATGTCATCCATCTTGCAAAGATCATTGACAGAGTTAGGACATCATCAATCGAGTTAAACATGCAATTTATTGGAGCTCCATGTTTTAACTAAGTGGGATATGAAGGAGGCACCCAAGATCCACTATCAAATTCATCAAAAGAGATAGTGACAAACTCAGGAGACATGGGAGTTAGGTTCATCACAAGGACGGTGCAATCAAAAGTAGAACCCTCTCCCAAAGAAGGTGATCCCTTCTTCTAACTTCCATTAGAGAATGGTCATCCTCTAACTTATGTGCCATCAAAGGATGCAGAATCCCTAGGCATAGATGAAGTAGAAGGGGAGGAGGAAGAGGACAAGGCTGCAGTAGACACCATCGTGGTGTTAGACATGTCCACGAGCTGAGAAAATGGAGGGATGTTCAGAAGGGACACCAAAAGAGGAGGCTCCACCAAGGGAGAAATGAACACCTACACCGTTTTAGGGAGAGGGTCATCAACATTGGCAGGGGGAGCTGGAAGCAAGATTGAGGCAATAGGAACCAAAGTAGAAGAAGCAGAGGAGGGAGGCACGACAAGAGATATTGAAGTAGGATTTATAGGCCCCTCTTCTATCTTTTGTGAGGTAGATTGCTTAGTAGCTAGAGCCTTCCTTTGATGCTTATGCTCACATGCAAGCCAGTTTTGTTGGCTCTGGGAATGAGAACTTGTTGCTTGAGAAGGAACAAGAGGCTCCTATTCTACCATAGGTGTTTCATCCACAACCATTTTCGGTGGAAGGGTATCCTCCTAGATGGGAGCAGGAGTAGGAAGCATAGGATGAGATACTAAATGGGTGGAAAATGGGTTTTGTTGAATAAGAAAATACCTTAGTTAATCCCTTATTAAGTATATTTCAACTTTGTTCACAAGAGCACTATAGGAGATAGTAAATGTATGTTAGACCTAGGTGAAGGTGAATATAATGTGTGCAAAGAGGTTTGGATAATAAACCCTAGGGGGAAATATCTAGCATAAAGTGGCATGTTATTGTGATGGAGGACAAAGGGAGATAAAAATGGGTTATCATAAAGGAAAACCAAGAAGGTGGACTTCATATTTGACAAGCTTTTCAATGATGGAGTTCTTTTTTACATTTGGAGGGTTTGACAAGGGTTTATATGGCTTGGGATGAAGGAAATGAAAGGAATAAGATGCAATAATAGAGATAAGGAAGGACCACAAGAATAACTTTGATGCCTTCTTTATTTTGGCAATGTACCTACATTTTTTCTTTTTGAATGGAGATAACTAAATTTTCATAATGATGTCTAATTTCCAAATGCCTAGTAATTGGAAAATGGGAAAAAGTGGTTTCAAATATCAGTCTAAACTAAATTTTAGGGTTCAATACCAATAAAAGTTATTTAAGGTCAGTATTAGTAGGAAACGTTTGGTGAAGAGATCTTACAAGGGCATGGGGGATAGGGGCATATGTCCCTTGAGGATACAAAATTTCACTTTTTGGATGTGGCTTGGAAATATTGCCATGTAAATTGTGATCATTGGGGAGGCCAAAAATATGTGTAAAATGATTTAAAACACATTAAGAAACAAAAACCAAAATAAAAATCACAACATAATATGTTAGTTGTAGGGCATGGAATTTTGTTATTACAGTTTTCCCACTTTATTGAGTTGATGTCACTAAGTGGAGGGAGCATGTTATGATAAAAATATAGCAAATATGTAACTGCATTAATGTAAGGGTACACAAAAGAATAGAAAACTTCATATTTGCTTTCATTTGTTTGTTCTTTCATTTGCATGCATGTATTCCTACAATTCACAACATTAAAACAAAAATCACTATAGACATATCAAATTTCTAGTATTTTTGACCTAGGTTAGACAATTACTAAGACTTGTTCATACTAGGAGTGTTTAGGCAACAAATATTTGACCTTTAGTGTGAAGAAACAATTAATTATCTACAATTATTATCCACATAGATAAGTCATATCTAACTAGACTGTGTGACATGCTAACTTCATGGTAGGGTCATGGTATAGTTGTGAGACAATTGATATTCTACTAGACATTTAGATGGTTAAGACATGGTTTTCCATGAATTGTGGAGAAGCACTCAGGTGTCTTAGTGGCAAGCCTCTTCCCATTCACTACTCAAGGGGTAGGAGCGGTAGGAGGTTGTGGAGGCCAAGAAAAAGGGACAAGTCCATGAGGGCCCTTCCCCTTACGATAGAAAATAGGTCTCGACACTGTGGGTAAGATGGGAAGCTCGAATACTTGGCACTTGGCCTTCCTCCAAGTGGGCACCATCAGACTCCCTATGTGAGGCAATGGACCAGAGGCCATAGGTGCCACAATAGGGCTAGAGGAAGAAGCGGATGAAATAGAAAAATAAGAGGAAGGCTCTTGTGTGTGAGCAGACTTCCCCTTCCCCTTTTGAGAGGAGGAGGAGGCAGCCTGCTATTGTACGATCATAGAGGCCTTAACTAAAATAGTGTAAGGGGAGACAAGGTAGATCACCTTCGGTGTTATGCACCCACTCTTGTATTTAATGTAGGTACAACACAATAGGTCTATCCTTGGGGGAAGTGGACCAATATGGGTAGGCTAGAAGTGATCTAACAAGTATCCCCCACACGACACCAAAGTTTTATATCCAGTGTCATGCACAACGTGTAAAAATCCCTCATGAGAAAACTTTAAACACTTATGAACTACAAAAGTGACTATATTCGTGGAAACTAGCCATGGGATGCCTAATTTCACTCTAAACAAATCTAACTATGAGATGATATTGAAAGGAGAGTTTATAGTCCTGGATCCTACCAAGATTGAGAGGGTGATGGAACCAATTGGAGGGACTGAGAGTATTTAGTGCATTCATGTTGTGCTCTTTGATTTATCATACCCATCCTTATGTAATAAGTTTATTAACAAAATATCCTCTCTTATACCATTCACATGGCATGTAGGATCAACTAGAACACCAATCATGATGTTACCATTGATGTGAGTATGAATTTACAGAGGAGAAGGTTCTATATTTGTGTTCATAGGAAGATCATGTGATGTAAAGTTTATAGTGGGTGATCCATTTGCAAGTTGCACATAAGGGATGGGGAGATGCATAAAAGAGTCCATGTTTACATACTCCAAAAATGAATTCCTTAGTGATGTATAGCTATGAGGATTCAACAACACATCACACAAACCTTTAATAATAATCCAAAACAATCTTTGTATAACACATGTTATTAGGCATTGTATATCACATTGGAAACATAACTATGGCAGCCCACAATTTAATGCAACGAACAGTCATTAATAAATTCCAAAAAAAAATTAATGAAACCAATCTCTCTAGTGAGATTAAATAAAACATATTTATAAACCTTTCCTCCAATTTTTATGAAGATCCAACGGTGGAAATTAAAGTTATTGTATTTTTCCCAAAACTACAAACCCTAGGTAGGGTTCAGACCTACCCTCACAAAAATGTTCATAACTTATTCAAATCTTAATGAAATTTGATGAGACTTGAAGAAAATTAAATTAGATTCAAATGGAAACAAAATTCAATAGGTTTCAGATCCAAAATGTATACTATACATTCCGTACCATCACACTTTTTTAGACTGTAAATTCTGCATAATATTGTTAGAATAGGCAGTCTCACCAAAATAGTCATATCTGCCACAAAACTCAATTAAATTCAATGAGAAAAAAATAATTGGAAACTAGAAACAGAGATATTTCCATCCATATATGATAATCCATTATTTGAGCCCATAAAATTCCATACAAAACACAACTTCAACCTGGTAACAATGTAAAAATCAGAAAATGAACACAAAACTTGAGGTTGCCATTTATCAAACTTCAAAAATGATGTCTCCAACCCCCAATTCAATTTTTGGAGGGTTTATTTATACATTTTCAACAAAAACCAACTATTTTCAACCACCTTTTGATTAGTTTGTTGAAAAAACACCTTAATGACACTTTATCTAATTTTGCACTTTTGACAATTTTTACAATATATGAGAAATGAACATCCTAGGACCTATAACACCACAAAGGTGTCCTTTTGGGCCTTATTAGAATATAAAAACATAAAAAATGGAACAAATTACTCAATATGGCCTCATGGAGGCATGTGATGAAATAGGTGCTTCTACACCAAACTCCTGAGGGCAAAAGAATTCAAGCCCCTTTGAATTATCTTTTTCCTAGTCTTCCAGTTACTTTGCACCTTGTCCTTTGTATTTTCAATCATATTTTGTCTTTTCTTCCTTTTTTTCTTCTTATTCCCTCTTCTATCAATCATTCTTGCAACATGGAAGTCCCAAAACTCTATCATATCATCATACACTTTTCCTTGACCTTCATAACCTGCACATGCATAATCCAAAGAAAAATTAGAAACAAAATATAGAGACCTTGAGGTCTCCTCCTTGTTTTCTTGTACTTCAAATTCCTCTTCACCCATAACCAACTTATCCAATATTGACACCAATTCACTTGCAACCTCAATTTCCTTGTTTTCTTCTACCTTTATGAGTTCTTCTTCATCTTGTTTTACTTTCCCATCACCAACCTTACTATTCCATTCTTCTTCAATGGCTACATATTGTGCCCATAAATCTTCTTCTTCATCTTTGACTGAATTTTCTGACCTATTTTTTTTTCTTTGCTTCTTCATAATCTTATTTATAGGCCAAACCATCTTCATTTTCAATTTCAAATACCAACTTGTATCTTTTTTCATCATTTTTTCTATCTTCATCATGGATTCTTGGAACTCTTCTTCAAGTCTTTTCAATTCTTCCTTCAACTCAGCAATCTCTTTGTCCATCTTCTCTTGCTTTATCCTCTTCTTTCTTTCCATCTTTCTCAACTCTTTTTCCTCTCTTTCCTTCTTCCTTAGTGAATCCTCAGATTGCAAACATATTTCCAATCTTCTCAAAAAATCCATCTCCACAAGCAAGTCTCTCCTTGCTTCCACTTCACTTTGCCACACCTAGGCAATCAGGTTCCTTCCTCAACCTGCACAACACACAACCACAAACACAAAACCAAAAAACCTCACTATCCCATATCTTTTCTAGGCTTTGATACCAATTTGATGCAGAGCTAGGAGGATTCAACAACACATCACACAAACCTTCAATAATAATCCAAAACAATCTTTGTATAACACATGCTATTAGGCATTGTATATCACATTGGAAACATAACTATGGCAGCCCACAATTTAATGCAACGAACAGTCATTAATAAATTCCACAAAACAATTAATGAAGCCAATATCTTTGGTGATATTTAATAAAACATAGTTATGGACCTTTCCTCCAATTTTTATGAAGATCCAACAGTGGAAATGAAAGTTATTGTATTTTTCCCAAAACTGCAAACCCTAGGTAGGGTTGAGACCTGCCCTCACAAAAATGTTCATAACTTATTCAAATCTTAATGAAATTTGATGATACTTGAAGCAAATGAAAGTAGATTCACATGCAAAAAAAAATCAATAGGTTTCAGATCCAAAATATAGACTTTACATTCCGTACCATCACACTTTTTTAGACTGTAAATTCTGCACAATATTGTTAGAATAGGCAGCCTCGCAAAAATAGTCATATCTGCCACAAAACTCAATTAAATTCAATGAGAAAAATAATTGGAAACTAGAAATAGAGATATTTCCATCAATATATGATACTCCATTATTTGAGCCCATAAAATTATGTACAAAACACAACTTCAGCCTGGTAACAATGTAAAAATTAGAAAATGAACACAAAACTTGAGGTTGCCATTTATCAAACTTCAAAAATGATGTCCCCAACCCCCAATTCGAGTTTTGGAGGGTTTATTTATACATTTTCAACCAAAACCAAATATTTTCAACCACCTTTTGATTATTTTGTTGAAAAAACACCTTAATGACACTTCATCTACCTAATTTTGCACTTTTGACAATTTTTACAATATATGAAAAATGAACAACATCCTAGGACCTATAACACCACAAAGGTGGCCTCTTGGGCCTTATTAGAATATAAAAAAATAAAAATGGAACAAATGACTCAATATGGCCTCATGGAGGCATGTGATCAAATAGGTTCTCTTGCACAACTTAGGATACCCCAAAGGTTCAACAATCAGATAGTGATCTATTTAGATTCTGCTTCGTAATGCCTAGGGATCCTTCTAACTACGCTACTAGGGCTCATAGGTTAGGTTGCAAGGCTATGTTCCCTAAAACACACACACCTACAACATGAGAGAAGTTTCATTTAACACTAAAAAATGGTACCAAAATAGTTCACATTGGGTTCACCAAAATGTAGAGGGGACCAGTTGCTCAAGGACTCCGGGTCATGGGAGAGTCTAAAACAACAGGATGCCCTAATTTACCTCAAGATAGATGAAAGAATTAGAAATTTTTAGGGTATCAAGGGTTGAAAAGGAAGGAAAAATGGTTTTTCACTTTCCTTTTGCTAACTTGAACATTTCAAAGGATCAATAGAGCTATTTTTCAAGGTTCGGATTGTAACTCAAACAACCTGCTTCTAAAGGACTATAGCACAGATTAGAAACTCCAGTGCAGTGCGCAGGGGTCTCAGAGACGTGTTGACACCCATATGGAAAAAAAGTGTATAGTATAGTATAGAACACCAAAAAACATACTAATTAACAGATTCTTATGCTACAACAAATATAAAAAATGTAGAACTAACAAAAATAACAAGAATACTTTGAAAATACTAAGCTAGAATTTGACAAGAGAAAGGTGGTAGAAATAGACCTTCAAACCCACAAGTTGATGCCTCCAAGAGCTTCACTTGACAAAAAACATACACACATAAGAACGAGAAAATGTTGAGGATGTTTTTAGAGGACTAGATCAGTTAGTCCACCGCTTTGGTGTTTCAACCTCCACGAATAGCTAGATAGCAATGATTGTAGAAAGATGATAAAGAAGCTATAGAAATGGAAATACCAAGCAATTCTCAAACAACAATATGCTACTATGCAAGTAGATGTAAAAGTAAATGGAAATGGATGGATATCACCTTCTCAACCACATGCACTCAAGAAAAATAGAGGAAGATGTGAGCTCGCAAGCTCTCCCAAGCCAACATTGTTGCAACAATGAAGAGGATGATTCAACAAAGTAGAAACTTGCAACTACAGTGGTGGTGGTGGTGAAGCGTGAAGGAGCTGAAATTGAGTGTGTTTGATCAAGAAGTTATCACCAAGTGTGTCCAATGTTGAAGAAGATGGGTTGAATGGAATAATTAGCAATTTGAATGAAAGGAGGCATAAATCTCATTTGAAGTTAGTCAATAAAGCAGTGAACATTATACTTCACGTCCAATGGAGTGTAACGCCCTTATAGATTCCAAAGGTAGGAATCCTATCAGGACAGAAATTCCCCCACCAACACACAAATGAGCTACCAATTGGATGGAAAATGGAATCGGATGTGGAAAATACATCATTGGGATCGCATCTTCTAAGGAAAGGGGTGTGTAAATAGGAAATTTGCAAGGGGTGAAAATTCACACCATTACACATACATACATATATACATGTGTTTAATAGAAAAAGTAGGTTTTTCCACCATAAAATGATAAACCATTAATTATTTTCCTTATTAAAACACTCAACTATGAGGGAAAAAAGATACAAATAACAATCAGAAATGCTACCTAATTTTTATAGCAACTATGAGGGAAGTTTTGAGATCTTGAATTGATGTGTACCTTGTAGAAAGCTTATTGTTTTTAGGGCATAGAGGACTCATTGGACTTTAGTAGTGAATAGGTCCTTTTAGGGTTTCAGAAAACTAATTTTTGGGTCTTGTACTTCAATGTTTGCATTCTCAACTCCCAAGTTTCTAGCTCTCAAAAGTCAGAAATTAATTATGTAGCCTTATTTTTGTATTCTTGCACTATGGATGACAACTTTGCAACATGACAACTTTTACAATTTTGCTTCAAACTTGCTCCACTTGATCTTCAACCTATAAATTTGCAAACACACACTCAAGAGGAAGAAAAAATTGTTGTTTGTTAGTGAATATGTATTTTCCTAATTCAAACCCATTGTAGGTAATTAAACCAAATGATAAAATAAATGAAATGAAGCATGAAATATGAAACATGTAATTGATGATACCTTGGATGTTGTCTTGGAATGCAAATCTACAATCTAACATGTAGTGGCCATGAAGAATGTAGATCTTGGATCCTTGAATGTGATTTGAACAATGGTTGCAAGTAGATATTCAATGCCACATTCACTATCTTAGCTCAACAACATGAATGAATGCATCAAACCCTTGACATGATGATATGACTTTGAATTGCTGCAATTAACTATTGAAATCTACCTTGAAATTCCTTATGAATGCTCTTGAAATTTTCTATAATTCTCTTGTAAAGTATTAGGATGATCTCTTGAAAATATTAGATGAAACTATGTGAATTAACACCTTATTTATACTAAATCTAGAGATTAACCCTGAAATTCAAATAATTCTAGCTAAACTTAGATCTAGGTATTAAAATTATAAGGATCCTGCCACAATTAAATTCAAAAAGTGGGATCCTATTAAGGGAGGACCCATTCGCCACCAAAGGTGAATGGGCCCTAGCACAACTTTCTAGGACCATGCTTCGAGGGAATGAAATAACAATAAAACCCTTCTCAAAAATGCATAGAAAGGGGGTGTCCCAAAAAGGCGAATGGGTCTTGGCACAATTTCTAGTACCATGCTTCAGGGAGGTGAAATTACATCAAAAAAATACCTCAAAAATGTATAGAAAGGGGTGTCCTGTGTGGAGAGGACATCTTGCGCTATTAAAGGAAAATGGGTCCTAGTAGCATTTTTCATGACATCATATTTTCCAAATTAAATGCCATACAATATCATTATTAGGTGTTGGGATAGATCTTTGAAAAGAGGGCTTGAATTCAAATTAAAGGGGCCAATTAAACTCAATTAAACACCATTAATTAATGAAACCCTAGATAAGTGTGAAAGTGTGTTACAACACTTTACAACGCCTAAATAAGGTTACAAGTTAAATATAATTTATTTGAAAAAGGGCCCATTAGGCTTAATTAATTAAATAAACCTTATAAAAGTGTGAAAGTGTGTTACAACACTTTACAACACTCTTGAAAAGGACAATTTAAGGTACATTTTAGTCAAATAAAGATCCTAGAATGATGTGAATGTGTACAACACATTACAACACAACTCCAAGACACAAATAGTTCAAATTTATGTCAATTATCCAAACTAAGTGTGAAAAAGGATTAATTTTTTTTACACTACATTTTTCCCCTACTTTAGTGAGAGGATGACCCCATGTCAAACTCACACTGAAGTAGACACTCAATATGCTTAAGTATGCAGCAATAACAAAGATACATAATCATACCCTATCAAAGGCCAAGAAAAATAAATTAAAACAAAGGATCAAGCACAACTGTTTCAACGTGATGTGAAACAAGGTTGTTTGTCCATAACATATGTTGCTCACTGGGGTAGTGGAACCTCGGTATGTCCACTAGGTGAGTTGTCCCAAAGAAGTGGTTTAGTGATAAATTCATGCCAGTGTGTCAACTTCCCACCGTATAATGAGAAATTAATGCCATTGTATTGGCTTCCCATCATACAAACCATACCAAAGCTATCCTCCTGATAACTTTAATAAGGCACCACAATGTAATGATTTTGTAAATGCTTTTTTCATGTAAAAAATTTGTTAAAGGGGATTTTTCTTTGTTCATATAAAGATCTCATCTTAGGAAGCATTATGCCTAATGTCTTCAAGAGAGGACAAGTTAAAGAAATATCACACTCTTGAAGGAAACCAATCCCAATGACACCATCAAGAAAAGGACGTGTCGCAAGAATAAAGAAAATCTCACAGTGAAACATGAGTGTCAATGTATGCCCCCACTTTAAAGCAATTACTAACACCATTGTTGTGAGAAATTTCTTTAAAGTTGAAGACATGAGAGCTTTCCTTGGAAAACCCTATGCCAAGTCATATGTTTCTGAAATAAGCTACACCATGCAATAGGAGGGAGGGTTTCCCCCAAAAATATAATGCTAAAGATAACTCAGTACGTCACATGTGAGCCAACTTAAGGCATGTTGATCACATTCCAAGCTTTCTCTTATATGTACATGAAAGGTGGTCAACTATCCAAAAGAGACAAGTGGCATAGGAGGACAAGGGTACCTAACCCCTTGCCCCCACCTAGTGCAAGACAAGCATGAGCCAAAATGATTGATGAGAGGCATGCTAGAGAGAAAATCAGTATCAATTAGAGGAATTAGGTTCCCCCAGATAAGGTAGAGCACCAAACTCCTTAAGATGTTAGATTTTACTACTCAAATTCTTGCATTCATTAGTAGAATGACCATGAACTTTATGATATGCACAAAATAAATTCTTCTTGTAGTAAAATTTATTGCGTGTTCTTGCAGGGAGGGATATCAAATGATCTTGGAGGATTCTCAAAAAGATACTCTTTTGATCAATAGTAGAAGATGTTCCTTTATTTTCTAACAAAGGTATCTCTTGCTTAGTATTAGGTTTCATACTTCCACAAGACTCTTTAGATTGCAAGATTTTGTACTCTCCATTAGAGGAGAGTGGAATTTTTTGTCGAATCATTAATATTTTTCATGATGAAATTAATGTTAAGCAAGCAATTCTTTGTTTCTTTCATCTCTTTCAAAGGATAATAATCAAGAGCATTAATGTTTATCAGTTTAGGATGCACTACTGTTAAAGTCGACTTGGAGGAATCTTTTGTAAGAGTGTTGATATTAATTGAATTCTTTTTTGACACTTGTATTTCTATCAAATGACAATAACCAAGACCATGAGTTGTTTCTTGTGTGTTAGGCTCTATAGGAACACAAATACCTTGTTCTCTAGAACCACATCCTTTTCCACTGTAAGGAAGTTTCTTTATAAGTTCGTAACCTCATCCGTAAAGCTTTTTCATTTCTTTCAGATTTAGTGGTTGCTCATAATCAGCTTCATCAAAGATTTTTGTGTAGTTTGTTTCTTCTAAAGTTGTTGAGGTGGATTCTTTTGAATTTTATGTTGAATTTACCACTTTTTCTTTTCCATTTTCTGACTCTTTGTTCATGATCTTGTATTTTCCCATTAATGTTGGTGTGAAATCAAAGGAACCCCAATTTTCTTCCAATAGCTTAGTGACTTCCTCAATTTTCTTATGGTGTTCTTTTTCTTCTTTTGTGACTTCTTGCGATGTATAGGATTCCAATGCTTCCAAAGGATTTTTCCCTTCTCTTTCAGCCATCAAACAACTTTCAAGTTCAAGATTAGATTTTAGTGTGTAGACTTTGTTGTTATAGACATACTTCATGACACGATGTAAAGTATAAGGCACACCATTCATTTCATGAATCCACAATCTCCCTAAAAGGAGGTTGTAAGAAAGATCATCAGGCATAACATGGACTATAGTTTATAATGTTACTTTTGCAACTCTAATAGGTAATGTGATGACTCTGAGTGGTTGTTTTCCTATGTTTTCAAATCCTCGAATAGATAAAGAATCAGGTTTAATATTGTTTTTACTCATTCTAAGTATTTTCAAAAGTTTCACACTACATGCATTTAGGGTTGAACCATTTGTAATTTAGGAAAATGCAAATCCTTGCATTTTCACACTTGTTTGGGCCCTCCTTGCTTTTTTTATCCTTATTTATGTCTTAATTGGTCCTATTTTGCATCCACGAGCCTAATAAACTATATCTTTTTATGGATAATCCTGACAAACATCATTGGATAAATGATAATTCAATGATTTTGTCTGAGTGTCCCTGATTTTTGGGTCAAGACTAAGATTCCACCTAGGGAATATTTGTCCCCCAAAGGTCTTGGGACCCTGATTTCAAGTGTTCCTTAAAGAGGACCCTTTTTGGAGTATGTGCCCTGAGTTTCATGCCTCAGGACTAAGATGCCACCTAGGGCATCTTAGTCCCCCTTAAGGTATTTTCAAGATTTAATTTCAAATTCTAGCGGGATTTAGCCTCCTTTAATTAATGAATTCATATGTCAACTTGTTGTCATGTAATTTTGAGATATTAAGCATAGATAAGTATAAATACAAGGTTCTTTCACTCATTTCTCATCTAACAAGAAATATAAGCATCTAAGCATTCAAATATTCAATCATTCAAGAGCAATTCATCAAGCATTTGGAGCCATCATCAAGATTCAATCATCATATCAAATATCTTCTTACATCATGTGTTTTTTGTGCTAACATTTGTGATGTAGGGTTTTGATTCAAGCAAGAAATTCAAGTCCATATCTATCAATAATTCCTTTGATTCAAGATTCATATCCAAGCTAGCCATTTCACACAAGTTTTAATACTTTATAGCAAGGGTTTGGTGAGTTGTAACATTGCATGTTGTCCATTCATCATTTCCCTCCATTTCATTTCATTTCATTTCAAGGTTTAACTACCAACAAGGGGTTTGAATAAGGAAAACCCCATTCACTAACAATCAACAAGTTTTTCCTCCCTTATGTGTTTGTGATTGTAGATTTAGGTTGAAGACTTGAAGATCATTTGAAGTGCAAAGTTTCAAAGTTGCATAGAAAAGTCATCTTCACAGAAACTCACCTACAGGCCAAATCCAGAAGTTTCAAAACCTAAGATCAGAGAAGAAGAGAGTGCAAACATCAAGCCTCAAGATCACTTTTGAAGATTCCCAAAATTTAGAATGGTACTAAGACGCCACCTAGGGCGTCTTAGTCCTTCTGAGGATATTTTTAAGAGATTCTTTTAAATCTTATTCCAGCATCCAAAGATTTTACATCTGCCTCAAAAAATAGCAGTGAGACTAATAAGACAGTAAGGGCATCTTTGTCCTCCATAGCACATTTTGATAGCTTCTTTGCATTTCCAAAATCCTCATTGCATTTTGTGACTTCCCAACACTACAACAAAATAGGCAATTACCACCTAAAATAGCGTCAAATTTTAGTGTATTTGAGTTCATGAATTGGGAACTTCTGTTGGCGCAAAAATCAACGCAAAATGGTATGTTCACTTCGATGTCAGATTTAGCGTTGGGTTTAGCACCGAGTTTAGCACCAGATTTAGTGTCGGGTTTAGCACCGGATTTAGCGTCGGGTTTAGCATCGGATTTAGCATCGGATTTAGCACCGAGTTTAGTGCCAATTTTTTGTTGCTTCTAGTTTGGCTTCTGATTTTGCTTCTTGTTTTTCTTCTTGTGTTGCTTCCAGTTTTTCTTTGGGTTTTGCTTCCAGATTTGCTTTGGGTTTTGCTTCCAATTTTTCTTCCAATTTTGCTTCCAGTTTTGCTTCCAGATTTGATTCCATTTTTTCTTCCAATTTTGCTTCCAATTTTGCTTCCAATTTTGCTTCTGATTTTACTTCCAATTTTTCTTCTGGTTTGCTTCTAGTTTGGCTTCCATTGTTGCTTCCTTTTTTGCTTCTAAAAATGCTTCTTGTTTTGCTTCCATTTATTAATTTAATATTTTTTATTTCAATTTAATTAGTTAAATATATCATGCCTCTTAAATAACTCATATGATTATAGAGTAAGTAAATTAAATAACATTTTTTATTTCAATTTAATTAATTAAATATGTCATGCCTCTTAAATAACTCATGATTATAGAGTAAGTAATTTAATTATTTAACTCATATGATTAAATAACAAGATAATTATTAATAACATGATCATCATTTATAATTAAAATAAGTGAGTCAAATATCTATATAAGTAGATCAAAACAACTAATTAAAACAAGTGAGTCAAATATGCCACTAGATTAATAACATGTCAAAATGATACATGTCCAACAGTCAACATAAGTCAAAATGAAACATGTACAAATGATATAAGTAAAAATGATAAGTTATATAACTCAAAATGATACAAGTCAAAATGATACATGTCCAAATGATATATTTCAAAATTATACATGTCAAAATGATACAACTCAATAATATGATACTGCAAGCTGTGAAAATGATACATATGATATTAACCATGAAATGAGGCATCATAATGATATATTAGCAATGATCCATGATGCAGTCTATATGATCATGAATGTCACTGGCTACTACTAGCAACTGCCTCATCATCATCATCATCATCATCATCATCATCATCATCATCATCATCATCATCATCATCATCATCATTATCATCATCGTCATCATCAGCATCGTCATCAACCTCGATGTCTTTTGTATTTATGTCATCATCATCCTCTGCCATGTGATCTATACCAGAACCAACATATTCTAGACCTATATATCATGAGGATCATCTTGATCTTCTGGAAGACCCGTGTTCTGCAAAAAAAAACATTTAAAATGAAAAATTATAATTTATTTCATGCAATAATTTATTTTTTTGTTATATATCTAATATTACAACATGGGAAATGAAACCACAATCATATTACATCATATCAAAGTGCACATACCATAATAAAATTTCATAAAAGTTAGAGCTAATATGTCATTCCAGTGATGTAAAACATGTAACAATTCTAATAAACGTTAGTAAAATATGCCAGCATTTGGTGGAAGAGGAAGAAAGATGACTATAACTCTAGAGTCCTATCATAATGGGTTTCAATATTCAACCATGAGAGCAGAAGAGATCTGATATCATGTATCAAAACATTAAGCATGCATTCTTCCAGCCAGTGGAGAAGGAGATGACTACTTTGCTTCATTTTCATTTGCATAGCCATATCATGGTGTGAACCAAGAAGACTAATGATTTCTAGTTTTATGTGGAGGTAATGGATGTGGTCCAAAATTTAGGAGGGGCAAGAAGTTCAATGTATGATCCTGATGAAATTGAGGAAAAACAGCAAGAGAGGGATAGGAAAAATAAAACCAATGCAAAGTTTCAAGGATTTTTCAAGCAAGTAATAGAGCTATGGGAGTAGCCTCATCTAAAATATTTTGAACTAGAGTTTCATATACCATTTAGAGAGCTTGGTTTTCATGGAGTTCTTTTCAAAGCATCTATTTTTATTGTCCCTATGGTAAACTGTTTGATAGAGTTGGTGGAATTACCTTTCTTAGTAATCAATATTAGTGAGATTGAGATTGTTAACCTTGAGAGAGTAGGACTTGGGAAAAAGGAATTTGATATGGCTATTTTTTTCATCCTATACAACCATTGCAAGAAAAGTTAAGCTAGCATCAAATAACCAACAATTTTGAAAATAACATTAAAAAATTTAGTTGTTGCTATGTTAGGAATAAAATAAAAGGAAACAATGTTCCTTCCAATGGCTTGATGATTGCAAATGAGGATTCATGATGAAATTCAATCTTATTGGGTTAAAAGAAAAAAATTGATGAAATAGATCAATATATAGAACTTAAATGGAAATAGATACAACCTATCCTCATGTTGGTACCCATATGAAACTCATCTCTTGTGCTCCCTTTTGTCATCATTTGACTTTTGATATTGTATCCATCCAATCAATTGTGGTTCTCGTAGTCATTTTTTTAAGTCATCTTGTCATTGTATTTTCTTTGCTAAGATAGAGAGAAGTGATCATTAACAAGTCTGATAAAAGGTGACATTTAAATAATAGTATGCAAGAGCAGAAAATAATGAAGTTCTCAGTTGGTGTTGACTACAACGAAAGAAAGAGGACTATGGAATGGCTATGGCATGAGGTTTGAATCAGAAATACTCTTTTCCCTTGGCACATATTTTTTGGCCCAGCCATCATGAACCAAGAAGACCAAGGATGTCCAATTTTATGTGGAGATAATGGATGTGGTCCAAACTTTAGGAGGGGCAAGAAGGTCAATGTATGATCCTAATGAAATTGAGGAAAAACAACAAGAGAGGAACAAGAAAAATAAAATCAATGCAAAGTTTCAAAGATTTGTCAAGCGAGTAGAGCTATGGGAGCAACCTCATCTAAAATATTTTGAACTAGAGTTTGATATACCATTTAGGATAAAACATCAATAATGAGAAAATTAACAAAAAATCAAAAGTGAATAATACATAATATATGTTGTAAAGTTAAAAAGTCTTACAAAAATACATATAAAACTCCAAAATATTTTCCATTTATTCTCTAAAGTTTAGTCCAATCAACCAAAGAAAGAAACATATATCTTATTACTATTTAAATCAAAAGAAGATATTCGATATACAATTCAAAACATCAACATATGAGATAATTTGTTAAAGTACATGTTCTTCTTCAAGTACCAATTCCTTGATAAACTCAATTTGGTTCTCAAATACATACCTGTCACAAGTTTCAAAGGAATCTATCATGAGAATCTGACCATGACTATATGTAACAATCTAAAACATTCATAATTAGAGACAAGTGCTTTACAAATTCTACTACACATTGATGCATTCTTCATGCGGAAATGAGTGTTTAGAGCTATGATAACCACATTCATGTATTGAAGGAATCTCACTATCTAAGGAAGAATTCAAAGTGCCTTGGAGCAAAAATAGCATTCAACATTGACCATATTTGAGACAAAATCACATTCATTTTTGTGGCATGACGTGTTTGAAGTCATTAATGGCATTTTGAGGGTTTTTCTAATTTTATGTGATGACTTCTTCTCTTTGAGAATCTTTGAAATGGTTTCAAATTTCTATCTTTGGCATGGATGTTTGAATTTGGAGCAAAATTTTTGGAGTTATGTGGCCTTTGAAGAATCAAACATGTGTAAAGGCGTGGAGTGTTGAGTGAGTTGTGATGCTATAGGTTCTAATTACTTAAAAGGAAAAAAAAAACATGTGTTTTACATACTAGGCTATTTACTTAAAAAATATGGGAACGACAGATGTGCTAATTGCTATTTCTCCAGCCATATTCATTACAAACCATGATCAAATGCTAGGTAAGCTATTACCATAAGTATAGAAAAGGAAAAATGAAAAAACAAAAAAAAAATTACATACCAACTACCCCTTGTTTAATTTTCCACATAATGTGAAAATGAATTTCTTTGTAGATATAAAAGTAATGCCATGGTAACGGTTTGGCTACACAACATAAGAAAGTTGTTTGAAAAGTTTTCTTAGCCACATAATGTTCACGGGTTCCAAAATCAAAAATCTAACACAAAATTGTTCACTTGACCTTGAAGCTTCAATTAGTATGCTTATAGGATTTTATGTTGTAAAATATATTCTAGTGGCTTAAAGAAAATAGTGAACAACTGAAATAATTTATGTTGATCCATTTTTCCAACACAAACCTGTACAAAACATATTAATATCTTATTATGATCATTCCACCCAACATAGGAAAGCTTGGATTCCTCTTTTCACCAAGAGAAATCCAAAGCCTTCACCTCCACATGTAAACATAAGAAAAATTTATTGTCAACCAATCAATTACTTAATAATAACTCACTTTCTAGCAACACGTAAACATAAGAAATGTGTAACTTCATAAAAGATTATTTATGGGGCAATTTCAAATTAAAAAGAGGTGTACTTTCTACTATTGCAAGGAGCTTGATGGATTAATCCTCACCCTTTATTGTAAACTCAATGTACTTGCCTCTCTATATAAATGCAATCACTTTCTCTTGTAAAAGACAAGGAAGGACTAAAAAGAAAAAGAATTGTTGAAACAATGCCAATTTTTCTGAATCAATACAAATAGAAGTTCATTTGTTGCTACTTTATGAATTTGTTTTATTGGTTGGATGTGGTTTTCATGGTTCATTTTACCCTTCCAATTATTTAAGTTTCATTTATGATTAATTATTCAGATTGAGAATGCAGATCAGCAAGAAGACTCTTTCCACGTGTTGAGTTTTAGATTTCATTTTTCTCACACAAAAGTGGATTTTTTTTTGTTTCAGTCTACTATTGATTCTGAGCTTGAAATTAGGGGTCAACAATAGCTAGATCAGTCTAATTTGATGGAAAAACAAGAAAATATCAACCCAACAAGTAACGAAAAAATCATGGATAGCGAAGAAGGAAGTTATTCCAATTGATATGAATGAGTTACAATCTAATTTTTTTAAGGTAAATGATCAAAATCTTGATTGTACCATTCCAATACATCACCATGATCAGTCATATCAAGCTTGTACAATTATTTTGAAGGAGTCTCAAGATTATCTAAATAGTGAAAATCAAGGTGATACAATGTTATTAGGTGATATTGACAACATAGGTCTAGTAATACAAGTGGAAGAAGACCAACCTAGAAGATGAAGAAGGTATTGTGAATGGCTGCAACCATGAAAGGTTTGCAAAACCAAAAAAATAGTAAACAAAATGCAAGAAAGTTCTCCATTCCATAAGTATTATAATTTTCTATCATGGGTCGATCCTGAAACTAGGTTATCATCTGCAAAAAGTGAGGAAATAAAATGGTATGGTCGCAGCCTAGGTAGAGGAGCACACTTTTTCTTTTGTTTCCACACAAAGGAAAAAAAAATTCTTTCAAATCATGCTCAAATCGAGCTCATTTAAGAAGAGAATACACAGGATGAAAGCATAGAAACTCACCTAGTTTTTGTGTGAAGAGAGGAACCATCAAAACATGTGTGCTTGTGGCCTTCAAAACTCAAGCCAAGTGCGTCCATGGCAGTCTTAGGTAATGAGATATCAATAGAGGAAACGAACATAGAAAAATGCATCAGAAATTCACTCATGGTCGTGGCCTAGAGGTCCTAAATCCTTCAAAATGGGAGTCGAAATGACCCAGAATAAAGAAGAAACAACTTACCATTAAGTTCCCAAAGGAAATCGACACCAAATCAACATAGTAGTACATAAAATTTTTGATTTTCAGGCTTGAACCCTAAGTTTCCATGGTGGCTATGTGCCAAGTTCTCCAAAAATGGAAAAGTGCAAAATGAGGCGAGAAATGTGGAAGTTCGATGTTTTGTGGTTAGGGTTTCATGTTTCCCTAGCTCGCCCTTATCTTTTTATTACATTGATTTACAATTAAAGTGCCTTAACTAATACTTTAGCTCATCGTTCCTAGGTTGTTCTATGCCTTAGGTTTTCCTATGGTTTTGAATAAAAACCATATAATTTCATACCTTAGTTTCTTTATGATTTTTATAGAATATCAAGATAGGTATTATACTTGGCTGAGTTCAGGTGAGTCTCATCAGTAGGACTCGGCAGGTAGGGTTTGAAAAGTGCAAAAAATTACATGAAATTTAAAGTTAAAACTTTTTTTTTACTTATTGCAAATGCAAAGTGATGTACGCCATGAAGGTTTGTATGGTTTTGGAGGTCTTAATTTTGGCTTGGTGGCGGGGGCTCCGCCCCTTGACCTAGGGAGCGTGCCCAAGGTGTTGCCCCAGGACCTCACGAGGGGCACTACCCCTTGACCCCATTGGGGGTGCTACCCCCAAATCCCCGTGAGGGGCGCTGCCCCTCAACCCCTATAGGGGCACTACCCCCAAACCCCTACAAGGGGTGTTGCCCCTTAACCCCACTAGGAACGCTACCCCCAGACCCCCGTGAGGGGTGCTTCCCCTCGACCCCACTAGGGGTGTTGCCCCTTAATCCCATTGGGGGCACTGCCCCTTGACCCCATTGGGGGCATTGCCCCCCAACCCCCACAAGGGGCACTACCCCCAAAACCCTATGAGGGGCGCGCCCCTTGACCCCACTAGAGGCATTGTGCCTAGACCCCCACAAAGGGCACTACCCCTCAACCCAATTAGGGAAATCGCTCTAATACTTGAGGTTATGGATATTGCATCATCTAGGACCTATCTTAGACAAATTTGTAGGAAGGATGCAGGCTCCTTTAAGCCATAGAATTCTAGCTATTGTTTTGAATCTTTTGATATTTCATATTTGTTTGGAACATTTGATGTCATGGATTTCATATTCGATAATTTTTGTATACATTCAAGTCTTTGACTATATATCTAAGTGTGTTATTTCCTTGAGCAGATCAGCTACAATTTGTGTTCATAACTTTATACTTATATGATCAATATATACTTGTGTTAGTGACGAGGACCTTGATTGGGTTGACCAGGAAGATAGAGATGTTGAGGCTATAGCCATGACAGAGGAAGAGGCTAAAGCATGAGCAAACACATCCACAACTAATGTTGGTGAGGGTGGCATGGAGTCACAAGCAGAGACTATGGTTGTAGTTGCTACATCATCTAGGACCCACCTTAGATGCCTTCATAGGAAGGATGGAGACTCCTTTGAGCCATAGAATTGTAGTTATTGTTTTGATATTTCATATTTTTTTGGAACATTTGATGTCATGGATTTCATATTCCATGAGTTTTGTATACATTTGACTATATTTATATATCTAAACGTGTGTTATTTCCTTCAACAACTTAGCTACAATTTGTGTACTTTATACTTATGTGATCGATGTATACATGTGCATGTGATCAAATTTGCTTCTATTTAATCATGTTATTGTTTTTTTAAGGTTTATTCAATAAAACGTGCTTGAAACAAGTTTTAAATCCTGAAAAATCTCTAAATTTCTAGTGTTTTTCATTTTTTTTAGTCTACTCCGAGTCCGAGCACTGAGTCCTGAGTCCCAAGTCGAGTCACCCTAGCCAAGTTTGAGTTGAGTCCAAGTCTCATTACTATGATTTAAATAAAACTAAAATGAATATGAATTAAATATATAATTTAATCATTAAATTATGATTTTAATTATTATAATTTAAAAAAATTGTGTGATTGTGATATTACATTAGATTCCTTGCATTAGATTGTGATATGTTTAGGGTTTAAGGTTGAGGGTTGAGGGTTGAGGGTTAAGGGATCTTTTGATGCAAGTGAAATGTAGGAAAGAAATCGAAGGCCAGTGAATATTGGGGAAGGGTTTTTTGTTCTAACACCCCTAATCCCTTAACCCTTGATCCCTACTAGATCAAAACAATTAGGCACTAAATCTGGCACTAAATTTGGTGCTAAACCCGATGCTAGAGCATTTTCTAAACTTGGTACTAAACCTGACACAAAACTGAGTGCTAATTAGCACCTAATTTAGCACCTACTTGGCACTAAATCTGGCACTAAACCCGATGCTAAACTCAGTGCTAAACCCAACACTAAACCTGGCACTAAATATGATGCTAAACCCAATGCTAAATCTGGTGCTAAACCTGACACTAAACCTAGCTCTAAACCTGACGCTAAACCTGGCACTAAATCCGACGCTAAACCATGCACTAATTAGTGCCTAATTTAGCGCCTACTTGTTTTGATCGATGCAAAAAATGCCAAAAATAGCGCCATCCCGATAAATAGCGCCGAATTTTTCAAAAAATTGGAGAAAAATACTTTAAAATAGTGGGTAGAAGCAAAAAAAGGAGCTAATCACAGGGATTTTTTGTAGTTCAAGTACATACCTCATAACTTCCAGTTTCTTAATTTCATCATTTGCACTCATCATTTAGCTTGCATTATTAGGTTTTGTGTGTTCAATGCTTGCTTGTTTTTCCAAGAATTTGCTTGGTGGTGAACCCCTAAAAGCTTAAATAACCCCCTCCTAGATCTTCCTTGTTGAGAATTGACTCACCTTGTGAGGCTGATAGTTAATCCAAATAGGAATCCTAGGACATTATTGAATGACAATAGAAGAATAGTGGCATTATATGACCTAGGCCATAAAGCACACCTATTTTTCCTATTGTTCACCATTGTCAACAAGAATTTTTTTTATTGTAGTTTGGCCAACATGGAATATTATTTTAAAATCTTTATGTTTCTTTTGAATTTCCAAGGGACGTAACTCAGGCTGGTGAAAAAATATGTCTAAGCTCGTTTCATTCATCTGTTGACTTAATGTTACAAAATAATTTGAACTATTGTTAGAAGGGGTCATAACTTGTTGTAAGGCCTCTTGGAGTAAGCTATGATAACTTGGTGATACTTGAAGTAGTTCCCATATGAAAATCTTAGCAAGAGTATTCTTAAGGTGTTCAAAAAGATTATATTCCTTTCCATTGTTTGGAGTCAAATGAGGAGCACTAGGAAAGATAGGATTAGGTAATGGGAGGGATGTTGAAGGTGTTTGCTTTGGTTGAAGATTATTCCTTGTGTTATATGTATGAGCAATGGTGTTATAATTTGATTGTTGTGAAATATTATTCTTGGGTGGTTCAAAGATAAGCATAGGTTTGTTTTGAACTTGAGTTTTTTGTGAGGATGGATAAATAATTAGAGGATTATTAGGATGTCCCATAGGGTATGTAGAAGGTCCAATAGTTAAGTGGGGTCTAATGGACACTTGCACATTCATAACCTCAGTGGTTTTGGTTTGATGTCTTTCTAATGAAGGGGAATCTAGTGTCATCTCTAAAACCATCATCTAAGGAATTCACATCACTATTTTTCTCATTTTCTTGCATCATGATATCCTTCCTAGGAGGAGATTTTTTAGGAGAACTACAAACTAGATGTTCATGAAATTCATTGTTTGGTTCTTATAAAGTGACTTCATCACAAGTAAGGGAGTCATCAATGGTTGTATTTTCTTGTTTATCAATAATGTTTTCCTTAGGGGAAGAGAGGCAACTAAGATTCCCATGACTCATTGGTTGTATTTTCTATCAAAATATCTTCTTTAGAGATATTAGGAGAAGGTCCAATTTGATTGTTATGACTGTCCATGATTTCATCCTTTTTCTCTAAGGTCTCATTATCTTGTACAATAATTTCTACCCTAGTAGGAGAGCTTTTAAGAGGTTGATCACATTCCATGATTGTATTTTGTAAAGTATCTGCATCACAAATAGGGGAGATATTAAGAGAAGGACAACTATGATTTTCATACTTACCAAATAGATCTTTCCAAATGGTAGGAGCATTAGGGAAGGGAGTAACAAGATTCCCATGACTCTCAATAGGTGTATCTTCTAACACCAAACTATCGCCTTTGCATTGAGGGATATTAGGAGAAGGACAAATTTGATTGTCATGGTTATCTATGATTTCATCCTCTTTCACTAGAAAATTCTCACAAGCAAGGGATGAATGCAAAATAGGTAAGGTAATGTTTAGAAAAATTTCTATTATATCATCCTCTTGTGTAATAATATCTTCCCAAGAGGGAGGGGGAGAGAGACAATCAAGACTTCCATGATTCTCAATGATTGTATCTTCTTTCACCAAGATACCTTCTTCACTAGTAGGAGAGGTATCAGGAGAAGATCAATTATGGTTTTCATGATTGTCTATGCTTGTATCTTCTTGTATCATATCATCCTCACCAATGGGAGAGGTAAAAGGGTTTGAGATAGGTAATGAAATATTAAGGATTGTGTCAATGGTTTGATCTTCTTGCTCTAAGATGTTCTCATGACTACGAAAGATAGTGGAAGGATGGCTAACATGTTTCTTAATGACCTCATTTTTGTACTCTAAATTGAATTCACAAGATGGGATGTTGTACTTATGCAATCCATTCTTAACCATATCAAAACCACGTCTCTTAAAAGGAAACATGCTAACATGAAAAATTAAACTATGTAATTTTCATAATCTAAACAAGGCCATTTACTGATTACACTATGCTCAAAACTGAAAATGAAATTTTGTAAATGTAATTTTAAATTTTGAAAATTCACTAAATGAAGAAAATTAAGCTAAATTCAATAAATTTGATGAAACAAAAAATCAAAAAAATGAAACAGAAATGTAGCAGCAGCAAACAGAAGCATAAAACAGAGATTTCAAATCCCAGAAAATGCAGATCGGGATCTAACAGGGACTCATTCATCAATAGGGGAAAATGGGTCCTAGTTAGGTATTTTTGAAATGTTTCTGGTGATTTTTTATGCTTTTTAGATGCCAGAAGGTATAGGATCAGCCTGATCAGAGACTCATTTTCCAATAAAGGTGAATGGGTCCTAGATCATGGTTTTAAAGAGTTGAAAACTATAATTTTTAAATTATTTTGTGTGTTTTTTGTGCCTACTTTCAAATTGTAACTCTTATGACAAAAACTTATAGAATTTGATGACCTAATGCAAGTGAAATGAAGGAAAAGTGATGACATATATAACACCTTTTGAAATGCAATTTTGTTTTTATTTTCAAATGCAAATGTATGAGATCTAAATGATATGCAAATGACTGATTTGTTTTGTATTTTTCAGATTTAGAGAAATGCAAAACAATGCAATTCTAAACCATAAATGAGATGCAAGTTTTAAACCCTAAATGAGATCTAATCCAATGCAAAATGAATGCAAGATCTAATCTAGGATGTAATGAAAAAAAATTGAAATATTCAATGAGCTGGGTTCACCAAAATGTTTAATATAAAATGTAGGGTTTACCACCATGGATGAACAAGATGATAAACAACTAATCTTTCTCTTATTAAAAAATTCATGTATGAGGGGGAAAAGATGCAAATAAAAATCAGGAATTCTACCTAACTATTATAGCAACTATGAGGGAAGTTTTGAGAGCTTGAAACGATGTGTACCTTGTAGAAAAATTGGTTTTAGGCCATAGAGGACTCATTCACCTTTAGTGGCGAATGGATTCTTTTAGGGTTTCAGAAAACTGATATTTGGGTCTTGTAATTCAATATGTGCACTCTCAATTCCTAGGTTTCCAACTCCTAAAAGTCATAAATTAATTCTATAGCCTTGTTTTTGTATTCTTTCACTATGGATGATAACTTTTTTGCATAACAACTTTTGCAATTTTGCTTCAAACTTGCTCCACTTGATCTTCAACATGTAAGTTTGCAAACACACAATCAAGAGGAAGAAAAAATCGTTATTTTTTAGTGAACAAGGGTTTTCCTAAGTCAAACCCCTTGTAGGTAATTAAACCAAATGATGAAATAAATGAAATGAAGCATGAAACATGAAACATATAATTGATGATACCTTGGATGTTGTCTTGGAATGAAAATCTACAATCTAACATGTAGTGGCCATGAAGATTGTAGATCTTGGATCCTTGAATGTGATGTGACCAATGGTTGTAATTATATCTTCAGTGTTGTACTCACTATCTTAGCTCAACAACATGAATGAATGCATCAAACCCTTGACATGATGATATGACTTTGAATTGCTGCAATAAACTCTTGAAATATGCCTTGAAATTCCTTATGAATGCTCTTGAAATGCTCTATAATTCTCTTGTAAAGTATTATTATGCTCTCTTGAAAATATTAGATGAAACTATGTGAATTAACCCCTTATTTATACTAAATATAGAGATTAACCCCAGAAATTCAAATAATTCAAGCCAACCTTAGATCTAGGTATTAAAATGAAAAGGATCCTACCACAATTAAATTCAAAAAGAGGGGTCATATTAAGGGAGGACCCATTCACCACTAAATTTGAATGGGTCCTAGCACAACTTTCTAGGACCGTGCTTCAGGGGGATGAATAGCATCAAAAACCTTTCTCAAAAATGCATAGAAAGGGGGTGTCCCAAAAAGGCGAATGGGTCCTGGCATAATTTCCAAGACCACACTTCAGGGGGGTGAAATTACATCAAAAACCCACCTCAACAATGCATAGAAAGGGGTGTCCTATGTGTAGAGGACACCTTACACCAGTAAAGGCGAATGGGTCCTAGCAGCATTTTTTAGGACACTAGATTTTCCAAATTAAATGTCATACAATATCATTATTGGGTGTCAGGGTAGATTCTTGAAAAGAGGGCTTGAATTTGAATTAAAGGGGCCAATTAAACTCAATTAACCACCATTAATTAATGAAACCCTAGATAAGTGTGAAAGTGTATTACAACACTTTACAACACCTAAATAAGGTTACAAGTTATAAACCTTAGAAAAGTGTGAAAGTGTGATACAACACTTTACAACACTCTTGCAAAGGAAAATTTAAGGTACATTTTAGTCAAATAAAGATCCTAGAATGATGTGAATGTGTACAACACATTACAACACCACTCCAAGACACAAATAGTTCAAATTTATGCCATTTATCCAAACTAAGTGTGAAAAAGGATTAATTTTTTTGACACTACAATATGCATACACACATATATACATACATACATACATACATGTTTATATATACATACAAATATTTATTCTTTTTCCTAAATCAAGAGACAGAAAATATGTATGTATGTATGTATGCATTATCCTAAATTCATAAATATAAATTTATCATCATTTAAAAGTATAATAATTACACATTTCTTGTATGACAAAAACCTATCGAACAAATGATATAATCATAAGAATGTATGAAAGATAGAGATCAATACCAATCAACAAGATAACTTGATAGGTAGAGACAAAGAACAACTAATAATCAAATCCATAACAATGTTTTCGATATATTAAGCAACATTTATAGGAGATTGTACCCTTTACATGATGAGCCCCAAGGGCCAAAAAAGATCAATTCTAGAGCATTAAAACATAAACTACTAAAATGAAAAACACAGAAACAACAGACAGATAGCCGAAAAATAACGACCCAGCAAAGATAGGACATATAAGCAGTAGACTAACAAGAACCCTCCCATTTCTGAAAGAGGAGGTTAATAACATTCTCCCCAACCCATTTGGGGCCCTCTTCCATAGTCTTTGTATCAATTTCTTCCTTGAGCATAGTAGAAAGGTACCAGCATCATAGTGGATCATTTCAATAGTAAACTGAGTCAACCCAGCAAATTACTTTTTGAGTTTATCCATCCACTCCAGTAGCATGCTATAATCATCCACCTTGTTCACTGTCTTAGCATTATATTCCTCCATAGCCTAATGGTCCAAGGACTAGGTCATCAAATTCTCCTTCAGCATCTTGTTGAAGTAAAAAAAGTGACTAGGCCCTTCTAAGAATTCCTCCTCCTCCATATCTTCCTCCTTCCTCTTGCATTTACTGTCAAACTGCTCCTCGTCACTAGAAATATCATTCACCGGCACTTTCTTACTACTTTTTGCTAGTCTGTGGGATCTCCTAATGCTGGTATTCTCCAACCTCGTATCCACTATAGCAACCATAATGGTGTCCCCCTTAGAGTCTTTACCTACATTGTTCTTCCTTTCACTGTTTGTGGTCGGCAACTCCACTTGTCATTTACCCTGTTCCTTTACTTTTATCCTTGCTGCAAGTTTGTTGTCTATCTTGCGAGGAGCAGTTTTGAGCTCACAAATCCCAGCCGCCACTTTCAACTAAGCATTCCCCACACCACCCTTCTTTTTCTTGGTGGGAGGTTTAGGCTTGGGGGTTTCAATGTTCACTGGAGGGGTCTTCCTTTTAGGGCCCTTAAACTCAACCGTAGAGGGATTCACATTGGGGTGGTCAGGGGGTTTAAGTTCCTCAATACGAATAGCAGAAATAGGTTTGGGTGGATAGAGAGCTAGATGGAAATGATAAAGCCTCAGGATGAGGCCCTGGTGGAGTGGTAGGGGGCATTTCATTAGGGTTTTGGGTAGCAGTGTCCAAACACTTCTCAACAAAAATCTCTAAATCAATAAGCAAGAAAAAAGGAAAACTCAGCAACATTTTATGATGAAGATAGTTAAGAAGAGGTAGATGGTAATAATAAAACACCCTATTCCTACCTTCTAAGGTCACATACTTCATTAAAGCTAGAAAAACCTAGTCCCAAGGATGAGGGAGTGCTTTCCTTTCGTAACCCAACTTAGACCTGATTGGTTTTTTAATTTCTTTGAAGAAAGCATTGAGGCTTTCATTATTATGGGTCTTTGTGTGCTTAGTGTACTTCTTCCCGCTACATGAAAGCCTATTCGCTTGAGCTATGACCTCCTCATTGACCTCAAAGGAGATACCTCCCATCGTAACCCTCGTTTCTTTACAAGAGCTCATAAATTGAGCTGACATCCTCACATCTTGTCCCACTAAGCACTCCATCAACAACACCAACCCACCTTCGACACAAATATTCCAAAAAAAATGATCCTTTTGGAATTCCTCGTAGTTATATAGCTTCGTCCTCACCCTGTCACCACCCATATTGCCACACTTCACTCTACGGTACTAGTAATCCTACAAGAGAAAGAAATTAAAATATCTTTCAATGTGAGAGGTCACCTAAAAAGCACTATTTTTAATCCAAACAAGATGAATCCAGGCAATCAAGATGATCTACAAATTACATACACCGAAAGTTATTTCCATAGAGGAAATCTCCATGGGCCCATAATTGAAAATCTTGAGACACCAAAGGCGTAGGTTGCAAAAAATGATGGCATTAATAGGTTCACCCTTCAAGTTGCATATACACAAGTACCAATGCTAAATGGTCATGGGGCCAAATTTTTAAATCCCTAACTATATATCTTATATCTTCTATCTTATGAAACTTTTTAGCGATGTTGAGAGGACTTAGCATGAACTCCACATGACATGAAGAAGTCACATCAAAATTGAAATTGGAAGTCTGTATAGGTATGTTAATATTATGACAAGACTACAAATCAAATTTGTGTATGGCCCAACCACTTAGCCATTAACCCCCATTACTTCCCATCACCTCTCATAATTAGCTATGTAACCACATCCTTCGCCCAATTATTCAAATGTTATCACCTATTTAACACCTCATCATCCTTCTTTGCCCACATCACCCAAAGTATAAATATATGGATAACCCATAAAGCCTTAACAATAGCATAATTGTTTATCATCATGGGTAACAAAGGTACCCTATTCCTTAAGGATAATACCTTGTAACTTCGATGGAAATTTCCCAATACTCTAACACCTGGAAATGCTCCAAGAGGAGCCAAGATTAGCCAAAGTGTTAGAAACTTGATTTCCCTCCTGAAAGATGTGAGATAAGATCTTCATATCAAGCTTCGATACCATGTGATTTATGTCTAAAAGGATATCTTTGGTGTTCCATCCTAATAACCTTCCAAATTTGATTGAATCAATCACCAACTTGGAATCCCCTTCTATGTGTAGTCTCTTTATCCCCATAGGAATAGCTAACTGGATGCCCTTTAGTAGCACCCTATCTTTCGCAGTCATGGAGGTCTGAATTCCAATACCCCCTAAGTAACCAGCCACAAAGTTACCCCTGTTATCCCTAATGATACCACTAATGCTAGCCCTACCAGGATTCCCCTTGGCCACACCATCAAAATTGAGTTTTTGTCACCACCGATCCGGGGGTTTCCAAACCATGTTTCGTCTTTCCTGGGCCTTGGAGTTGTCAAAGGATTTGATCTCCAAATTTCTATCCCAAGCTTTATCCATTTTGATCTCACTCTATAGGTGCTTTTTCCAAGGTTTTCCTAGTGTAAATAAAAAAAAATCAAAAATAATCCTTAGCCCAATTCCAAAAACCTCCTTAGGACTCATCTCAATATTCCTAAAAATTTGGTCATTTCTCTCTTTCCACAAGCACCAACAGATGATGGGGGGACATGGTTCCAATTCTCTCTGGGGATAGGATGTTGGAAGGGACCAGACCAGCCCAAAACAAAATATTTGATGTCCCTACACATGTCTAGTAGGTCCCCAAATTTTCAAAAGCTAGCTCCTAGACTCCAACCGCAAACAGACAATGCAGTAATAAATGATCAACAAACTCTTCACTGCTTTTACATAACAAACACCTATTCGGGATCTGAAATCCCCTTTTCCTCAAATTATCCTGATTTGGGATCCTATTATGATAGGTCTTCCATTAGAAGAAATTGATTTTAGAAATAATGTGCCTATTCCAAACCTTTCTCCAAGGTCTATTATGATCACCCTGGATCGACACCAGATTGTAATTTTTTTTGATAGAAAGATTTCCTAGCTAATATTTGACCTAGTAGAGTTCATCCACAATGAATTATCTAACAACAACTCAAGGGATAGGGGGCAAAAAAGAATCAAATATTTCCAATGCCTAGCACCTAGCTGACCAAGAAAGTAGTTGCTTATATACACACCAAAGAAAAGTTATGCAAGTTTCATAAGGTTCCAAAAACTAGAGTGCGATATGGGGGATTCAAGCAGCCGAGGATCCTCCCAAAATCTAATGTAACTACCATTCTCAAGTTTCCATTTCATCCTAGACTTGAGCAGCTCGTGCATTTTGTAAATGTTATTCCAATCCAGTGAGCTAGTAGGGTGATCATCTAAGAGACATTTAATCATAGGTCTATTGTAGAGATAGTTAGCATTCATGATCTTGCACTAGTCATTTTTATTCCTTAATTTGTCCCAACCAACCTTAGCAAGTAATACTTTGTTGGTACATTGGACATTTCTAATTCCAAGCCCGCCACAAGATTTAGGCAAAAAAAAATTGTCCCAACTAACCAAAGAAAACTTTTTCTTCTCCTTTGTCTCAAACCATAAGAAGTTTCTTTGGATTTTTTGAACTTCTCATCTATATATCTAGGAATTTTAAAGATAGAAAGGAAGTAGATATGGATTCCTTGAAGGGAAGTAGTCAGAAGTTGTAGCTTGCCAGCATGGTTGAGGATGGAGCCTTTCCACCCTGCCAATTTCTTGGAATCCTTTCTAAAATCGTGTTCCAAAAGGTAGGAGTGACTTCCTTAAAAGTAATGGGTAGCCCTAAATACACCAAAGGGAGACATCACTCACACAACCCAAGACAGTAGTCACTTGAGTCTAGAGGGCAAGAGTGTTGTTGAAGAAGTAAATCATGCTTTTATTGTAATTTATACACTGGCCAGAGCAAGCAGCATAATTGTTAAGGAAAATCTTCCATTTCTTGGCTTCAATCATAGAATCCTTCCCAAAGAGCATGGTATCATCAACAAATTTTTGGATAACAACAAGTTCTAATGAAGTAGCAGGTTTAACCCCCTTTATAGAGCCCTCTAACAGCATTTTGGATATGTTCCTACTCAGAACATCTGCAACCATGATAAACAAATAGGGAGAGAGAGGATTCCCCTATCTAATGCCCCTCCTAGCATTGAAGAAGCCAAAGGGGACCCCATTAACCAAGATAGAGAATCTCACAGTGGTAATGCACTTCATCAAGAGGTTAATCACTATATAGTCAAAGCCAAACTTTGATAGGACTTTGGGAATAAAGTCCCATAGCACCTTGTCATATACTTCTAAAATATCCAGCTTGAAGGCCATACTGGCATTATTGCATCTGTCCATGGAGTGTAAAATTTCATGGGTGGTTATGCTAGGGTCCAAGATATGATGACCCAAAACAAAGCCTTTTTGGGTAGGGCTTATCATTTTTTCTAAAAATGGTTTCAGGCACTTCACTAAAATTTTAGAGATCTTATAATGGTATTGCAGAGGCTAATGGGCTGAAATTCTATCATAGACTAAGGTTCAACAACTTTGGGAACCAAGACTATAAAGGTGTGGTTCAACTCTTTGAGGATCTTACCAGATTTGAAGAAATCCCTAGCTGCTAAAACAAGGTCCCCCTCAACAATATCCCAAAATATCTGGAAGAAAGTTGGGGGAACCCATCCAAGCCTGGCGCCTTATAGGCACCCATACTAAAAATATTCATTTGCACTTCCTCGGGAGTGACAACACTAAGAATTCTATTATTATCATCCTAGGTTAGAGTGGTAGGGAGAGGGTCCAGCAACAAATTGTCCAGAGCAGAATTAGGAGCCTCGACAAGAGACAAATAATCCCTTTGAAAGTATCTTGATGCCAAAAGCCCAATCTAGGTGGTCATGTTGACCATAACACCTTTCTTATTTTTAATTTTATTTATTTTATTCCTTTTCTTATGCTTAAGAGCCAAAACATGGAAAAAGGAGGTATTCTTGTCTCCCTTCTGCAACCATTGGACTCTAGATTTATGTTTCTAGAATATCTCCTGCTTTTTTAAGATTTGTTCCCATTCCAAATGACCCTCTCTTTCCTAGTTATAGGTCAGTAGACTAACATCTCCCTCTTCATAATTTTTTTAATAACCTTTAGTTTATCCCTTAAAACTTTTTTTTCTAGAAGACATCCTCAAAAACTCTCTTATTCCAACCCTTCACCATATTTTTAACATGCTTAATCTTGTTAAAAATTTTGAACATGGGGGAGCCATGTATAGGAATATTCCACCATTCAAAAACTTTATTCCTAAAATCTAGATGGGAATTCCACATAATTTCAAACTAAAAAGGAAAGGGTCCCACAGTAGAGAGTTCATTCATGACTAACAGCAGAGTGTTATGATTCGAGATAGTATGGGACAGGGCAAGCATATTAGCACTGATCAAAGCCATCCAGTTGTGAGAAAAAATAAATCTATTTAGTCTGACCTAGATCAAACCATCCCCCAAGAGCCTATTAGTCCACATGAAGGACTAACCTTGAAGGTCAATGTCAACCAAACTAGTGTTACTCAAAAAAAATTCCAAATCATACATGTTGTCAGAGTAGTCCATAAGCCCTCCACTCTTCTTGAAAGGATACAAAGGAGAGTTGAAGTCACCATCCATCAACCAACATGACCCCCTATTATGGTTTATCCAATCAAAAAGATCCCACCAAAGGGAATTCCTAGCATTCCTTTGGTTAGAGGCATAAACATTGATGAGCAACAAGCAGCCTCTCAGGTGAGAAAACTTGACCCCAACACTATTCCAACATTGAAAAATTTTAGAACCAGTGATCCTATTGCAAAAGAGGGGGGAAAACCATATCAAGGCTCCAGGTCATGGAGATATGAGAGCGGAGGGATTCCCTAACTTACCTCACTCTAAAGGGATAAGGATCAAGAATGGAGAGAACTATGAAGTATTTTTTCACTCTACAGACCCAAAATTCAGGTTGGGGCTAGATGAGCTAGTTTTTGGAGTCAAAACTACACCTTAGATAGCTCTTTGTCCAAGCACACTAGCATGGTTCTTCAAACACTAGCATGGTTTTGGGATGACAATGTAGTGCATTGGCATCTCTCTAGCATGCTAGCATCCATATGGCCAGAAAACATAAGATGTAATGAAAATACCAAAAAACTGACTAAATAGCCTAGTTGACTAATCTTAATGAAATAAAAAAAAATGATGAGGTACAAAAAGTAAAGATGGAGATGATAAAGCAAGAAAATAAAATCTAGGGTAATGAATATTATCTCACAAAAGTGTAAATTCACCAGCTAGCTCCACGCACATGTTCACCCACAGACAAGCAAGAAGGGGAAAAATTTTGGGGCTATATAGGGGTCTGCCTCAGTTAGACCCCTGCTTTGTTGTTTCCACCTCCACAGACAGCCAAAAAGCAATGAAGTAGAATATGCAATAAAGAAAATAGAAAGACTGCAATGAACACTACAAAAGAAAAATGCTACTCTATCAAATCACAAAGGATAGGAACGAAGCGTTACCACCTCCACCCAAAGGCTCTCAAGGCCAATGAAGGAAGAATGCAAGCTATGAACTTAGAAAATTCACCACCATCACAACTGTGGTGAAGGGAGGTCTCACAAGACTCCAAGCTTGCAACTTCTACGGTGGCCTCACACTTGCAATGTGGAGTTGATGGAGTGTCAATATGTTGTAATGCTCAAGCTATGAAAATGTTGGTAGAATGCTTCAAGAGTATGCTCAAGAGATTCCAAAGTGTGTAGAAGATTGAATGAAGATCAAGCAAATATGGAAAAAGATGAAGTGATAGTGAATGGAATGAATTTGAAGGTGGGATGAGAAGGAATAAACTATTTTTGGTTCAGTTGATTGATAGAAGGAGATTATAATTCATCCCCAATGAGGATTGTAATGCTTCTTCCAACTTTAGATGTGGGAATCCATCAAGGAAAGAAGCGCATTGTGTAAACATCCACGTACCAAACTCGTGTCCCTGACAAATATTCTCTCACTGACACACAAGACAAACACCACATGGATGGAAGGCAGGTGGGTGATGTGAAATTTTTCCTTCGAAATTGATTTTCTAAGGTAGGGTATGCAAAAGGGAATTTACACAAGGGGTACAAATTCGCTCCTATACATTTTTCCCCTACTTTATTGAGCACGAGTATCAATGGGTGTTCCATAAAATAGATTGAAGAGTTAGAAATTTATACTTGAACCATCGAGGGAGCAAACCGTGATCTAGAAAACTCAAAAGTGTAGGGCAGGAAAAGTACTCCACAAGTACTCTCTGTTGAGGAGTTTTGGACAAAAAGACTCCATAGCCCCATAGAACTATGAAGTTTCACAAAGTACATCGAAGGCCCTTAGACCAATGATGGAAAAATCATGTAGGATGTAAGCGCCTCACAGGCCTGCAGACCTCCAAGAAGGCATCCTCCAAGTACTCTCTCATGAAGGAAGCCTAGTGAAAGGGGACTCTGTAGAGTCAAACTAGAAAGTGGCTTCACAGGCACACCTGCAAAGCAACATGTTAATTTTTAGATAAAACACATCAGGAAACACAAAGTAACCACACAAGAAAACTAGACATTCACGCAAACAATCAACATATTGAAAGGCTTTCAAAGGGGTCCCTCAAGAACCCTTCAAAAGAAGAGGGATCCACTCAAGGGACGCACTATTCGAAAGTGTAAGAATATTTTTTGTAAATCGATTCAACATCAAGGAATCCTTTCAAAAGATGTTCACTTCATCAAGGAATTCAAAAGGAAGAAAATTCCCCCTCACAAGGGGAAGGTCAAGGCTTCTCTCGTAGGAAAATTTTCTCCCTCCTCAAAGGAAAGTTCTCAAGTTCTTTTCTTTACAAACCCATGATGAAGGAAACACGTTCCTCTAAGACTCCAAGTTGAGAATGTGATTTTTCAAAAAAGGTTTACAAAGGATTTTAAGAAAATATTCATTAGCAACAAATATATTTTCTGAAAATCAAAGTTGACATGGCAACCTTCTCCTTAGGGCGGTGCGTGTTGAATGTAGAGGCATATGATGTCCTGAGGAGAGAAGAGAGAGAATGAAAAAGTGATGTTGTGGCCCACGAGACATAGTGAGATGTCAACATGGTGATGTTGTCACACATATGAGGGAAAACACACAAACGCCACAACATCACAAATTAAGCAAAGAAGAGAGAAAGATAAGAAAGGCACAAAAGAAATAATGACATCACAAGCAAAGGTCACAAGGGTGATCTGATATTTTGAGGTTAGAGCTACTCATAAATATATATAAGTATAGTAATAGCATATAAATGAGTTTTCATCAACCCCCTACTATATTAGACCATATGAAGAGTTCATGAGAAGACAAAGTAAAAATAAAAAATTGGGTCAACATGGAAGGGAAGTCTAAATGTCCCCAACACTTTGCATCATCCCCAATTTTCTGAAAATCAAAGCACATAATAGAGGAAGAATGATGATACAAATAGAGGAAGTTTCATGACACATAATCACTCCTATATCCAAGCACCAGCAAGAGTAACAAGGTTCATCCAGGAACACAAAACACAAGCACAAGAAAAAGTATCACAACAAACACACATCTAATCTAAACATAAAGAAGAGGCCTCCCCCTAACACTCATCAACCAAGAGATCATTTGCTTCCCAATCTAGATGATTATAAGGGGAAGGAAGACAAGCCTGCAATGGTGGAATATTAAGGGGAGGAGCTTCTGACCCTCCCACAACAAGGGCTAAGGAAGAAGGCCCCGCAAGGTCTTCTCCACTCGGCTTTTGTGGAGCTATGGTCAGCGATTTTGAGAAGATCTCCAACAAGGTCAGGACTTTGTCCAGAGAGTTAAAAATGCACTTTATAGGAGTTCCATGTGGTACCTCAATGGATGGGGAGGATGGTGTCCGAGATTCACCACTAGGCCCTCTGATTGACTCGGGAGCAGTGAGAAACTCAGGGGAAGTCAGGACTTGCTTCATCACTAGAAAAAAAATAGCTAGCACAGGACCACCCTTTGAAGAAGGTGGGATCCTCTTATGCCCTCCATTGCTAGAAGGTCCAACCTCTGCTTTTTTCTTTTTCAGAGGATGTGAACTCCCCATAGACAAGGTGAGAGGCATGGAGGAGGAGGAGAAAACCACAGTGGACACCACTGAGGTATTTAGCATGTCCACAGGTTTAGGGAATGGTGGGATGTCCAGAAGGAACATCAAAAGCGATGGCTCAACTGAAGGAGCGATAAACACCTGCACCTTTTTAGGGTCAAGTGCCCTCACACTCATAGGGGGAGCCAGAAGCAAGACTGATTAAATGGAAGTGGAGGGGAGGAGAGAGGACATAGCAAGGGGCCCTAAAATAGGGGTAGTCATCTCCTCTTCCTTACTCTACAAAGTGGCTTACTCAACCGCTAGAGCCTTCCGTTGACACTTGTTCTCATGCACAAGTCATCTTTTGTGACTCTTTGAGCTAGAGGTTGGGAGCTATGAAGGGATATAAGAATCCTACTTAGCCATAGGAGTTTCCATCACATCCATCTCTGGCGAAGGGAAAAGCTCCTAAATGGGAGTAGGAGGAATATTTTGAGAAACAACAAGGGGAGTCAGCTCTAGCACCTTGGTGGGAGGACTCTTCCCATTTACTGCTTTGGGAGCAGAAGCAATGGGAGGCTACAGGGACCGAGCCATAGAGGATTCCCTATGGGGACCCTTCCTTCTACCATACAGGTCGGGCCAAGGTCTAGGAGGCATAGTAGGAAGGTCTGATATCTTAATCTTATCTTTGTGCCAAGTAGGCACCATCGAGCTTCTCATGTGAAATCCAAGAGTAGACATCCAAAAATCTTCTTTAGAAAGAGGAGCGGAAGAGGCACCCTGAGGATGGGAAGGCCTCTCCCTTCCCTTTTGAGAAGAGGAGGAAGCTTGCTATTGCACTACTAGAAGGGTCAATTTTGGTTGTCCTTTTCCCCTAGTCTTATACTTTACATAGTTTTGATAAAGTAGGTCCATTCTTGGGGGAAGACTGATTAAGGTGGGCCAAAAATGATCTAATGAGTAACCCCCACGGGACACCAACAGCTGGTATCTAGTGTCATGCATGACATGCATAGCACCTTCATGGGAGAATTTCAAACACTTATGAATGATAGAGGCAATTTCATTCATGGAAGCTATCCAAGATATGCCTAACTTCGCCCTAAACAAATCTAACTGGAATAACGTCGAAGGTTGTATCCATAGCACTAGGTCCAGCTAGGACAAACAAGGTTATTGATCCATATGGCTTGAGAGAAAGGTCATCATGTGTACTAATGGCAGACTTTGTTTCTTCATACTCCTCCCTCTATAATGAATTCAACCATAATGTCTCCTTTGTAATGACATTCACTCAGCTTGTAGGGTCAACTAAGACCCCTATCACAATGTTCCCATTGAGATGAGCGGGAATGTAGAGGGGAGAGGGCTTGTTATTCAAGGACATGTCCTATAAGGTGAATTTCATGTCTAGAGAACCACTCGCAAGTTGTGGGGAAGGAGCAATTATGACCATGTTAACGTACACCAAGGGCTAAGTGGTAGAATTGGAGGTATCAATAATTAACTTAGCGGGATGAGACAGAAACGGGTCCATGTATATCTACAACTCACTATTGGCTTCACCATTGATTTATTTGCATTTTATTTCATCCCATCGAGATGAATAGTACCATCATCGATGTAGTCCTATATCTCATGATGCAGGAACATACAATGTTTTGTATTGTGTCTGTTAACTTGATGGTACTGAAAGAAGGCATTTGCATCATACCAATCAGGGTAAGGTTCCTTGAGAGGTCAAGGGTTCTTGAAGGTTATGATTTTATCCTTCAACAACTTTTGTAAGATGCAAGAATAAGATTTTGTTAACTTAGTGAACTTTTTGTTGCATCTAAGGCCATTATCATTCGTTGCGGTTACTACATTTGCAAGAACCTTGCCTTTTCCCGATATTGATACAATAGATTTTCCTTCTGAATGGGGGCGTGAGGAGGATCCCTTGAACTAAACTACCATATGTTGATATTCCCATAACATAGCACACAGATGCACGAAAGAAGGGTATTTCATAAGGCAAAATTTCTCCTGCCAAGGTCTCTACAAGTTACCTATGAACACCTTTTGCACATCAGAATTGGGTAGTGGGTACAAGATCTATGCAAAGAGCGCTTGATATAAATCTATGAAATCAGTTATCTTCTCATTGTCCCCCTACTTGCATCAGACAAGATCCAAGAAGGTCATCTTTGGTCCAATGTTGGCTTGGAACTATCAAAGAACTAATTTACAAGTTGATCAAACGAGAAAATAGAGTTGTCAAATAAGGAATAGTACCACTCAAGTGGTGTATCCTTAAGAGATTGAGGAAATGATTTTTGCATCAACACTTCATGATGTAAGAAGTATGTACACATGGCATTAAAGGTAGAAACATGCATTTTTGGGTTCCCTTTACCACCATACTTCTCAAATTTGGGAATCTCCATTCCTTGTGGGAAGGGAGTACTTAGGATTGCTACTGAAAATGGTCTATGTCAGAAGAAGGGTTGAAAGATAGGCTAGGAAAAATCCTAGGAGAGACTTTCCAGCTAGTTCTATATTCATCCCATGTTCTGAAGCAATGCATTCAAAATAGGGTCAAAGGATGATAAAGGACCAGCAGAACCTCTAGAACTGGCGCCACCAAAACCACCTCTGGAGGCACCTCTGAAGCCACCACTATGAAAATCTTCAGAGCCGCCACCACCAGTAGGGCCTCCACTGGAGCCACCTCCATGGCCTCCACTAAATCCACCTCTGCCAATTCCGCCATCGCCACTCATTCCACCAAAGCGTCTACTGCCAAGGGCAATAGGAGGGATCAAACTGAACCCAAGGGGTATTCTACTCACCTTGAGAGTGTTAGGCCTTTGGGAAGCAAGAGATATGTTGATCGAGGGCCCTGTTTCAACCATGCATATGGATGTAGTGGGTATCAAGACACCTAATTGTCTCTCATAGGCATTGAGCACTTCTCCTCGGGTGGTGCCTGATTGAGGCCTATACGAAGGAACATAAGCTTCGGTTAGATCGGTGAGGCCAAGTAGAAACTCTATACCAATCCGATCTCTTCCTAAAAAATGCCTCACCTCACTTGCAAGCCTAGCAACTCACCATGTTTGGTGCTTTCTCTAAATGGTTCACAACGTATAGCAATATATTATCTAATCCTCGAAGGTTTTCTATAGGAACATGCTCAACATCATCCTCATCTACAGATGAAGCCATAGGGGATGCTGGAGGACTAGGCACACGGGTGGTCTCATCTATGAAACCCATCTTGTTATAAAATACCATAGGAAAACTAGTGATAAACTCATTAGCTAAACCAATGGAAAAACTAGAGGTGAAACTAGAAGTGACCTTCGCCTTCTCTATCGGTAGGTGTCGCACACTTCTCCTAACAATGTACCCAGAATTCGTGGACTAGGATTCCATGCTCATAAACTTTCACAACACTCAGGGTTACAAACCACCAGGTATGAGGAAAAAGTCTCAACACAAGCAAATGGATAGACATTTTTCACATCGGGTTCAGAAAAAATGTAAGAGAGGGGGCCAACCACGTCAAGGCTCCAAGTCATGGAGAACCGAGAGCAGAGGGCTACCATAACTTACCTCACTCTAAAGGGATAAGGATCGAGAATGAAGAGCACTCTGAAGTACTTATGTCACTCTACAGACCCAAAATTTAGGTTGGGGCTAGACAAGCTAGTTTTTGGAGTCAATACTGCACCTTAGACAGCTCTCAGTCTAAGGATGGCAATGCAATTCTGGGACGACAACGCGGTGCATTGGTGTCTCTCTAGCACGATGGTGTCTGTACAGATAGAAAACATAAGATGCAAAGAAAATAACATAAAACCAACTAAACAACCTAGTTAACTAATCTTAATGAAATAAACAAAATGATGAGGTATGAAAAGTAAAGATGGAGATGATAAAGCAAGTAAATAAAAGCTAGGATGACGAATATTATCTCACAAAAGTGCAAGTTTTCTAGCTAGCTCCACGCACACATTCACCTACACATAAGAAAGAAGGGGAAAATTTTTGGGGCTATATAGGGTTCTGCCTTAGTCAGACCCCCACTTTGGTGTTTCTTCCTCCACGGATAGCCAGAAAGCAACAGAGTAGAATATACGATAAAGAAGATAGAAAGTAATACGATGAACACTACAAAAGACATGCTACTCTATCAAATCACAAAGGAGAGGAATGAATTGTTACCACCTCCACCCAAATTATCTCAAGTCCAATGAAGGGAGAATGCAAGCTACAAACTTGGAAAAGTCACCTCCACCGCAATTGTGGTGAAGGGAGGTCTCGTAAGACTCCAAGCTCATAACTTCTATGGTGGCCTCACACTTGCAATGTTGATTTGATGGAGTGTCAAGCTACTACAATGCTCAAGCTGTGAAAATATTGGTAGAATGCTTCAAGAGTATGCTCAAGAGATCCCAAAGTGTGTAGAATATTGAATGAAGATCAAGTGAATATGGAAAAGGACAAAGTAATAGTGAATGGAATGAATTTGAAGGTGGGATGAGAAGGAATAAGCCATTTTTAGGTCAGTTGTTTGATAAAAGGATGTTACAATTCATCCCCAATGAGGAGTATAATGCATTTTCCAACTTCAGATGCGAGAATCCATTAGGGACGGCCGCACATCGCGTAGATGTCTGCACACCGCGCTTGAGTCCTCGATAAATATTCTCTCACCGACACACAAGAAAAATGCCATGTGGATGGAAGGCAGGTGGGCGATGTGGAATTTTTCCTTCAGATTTGATTTTCTAAGGTGAGGGTATGAAAAAGGGGAGTTTACACAAGGGGTGCAAATTCTCTCCTATACACCCGTTAGGATTCCACATCATAGCTAGCCCACCAGGCATCCCATCAACATCACTGCAAGAGAAGAGGGCACCCAGCCCAATATACTTAGCTATATTTTCAAAGTTTGTTTTCTTCATTTTAACTTGTAGTAGTAAAACATCAATCTTATGTTCCATCACATAATTTTTCAATGTCAGCTGCTTGTGAGAGAAATTATCCCTCTCACATTCCAATACAAGACTTTCATTTTTAATCCTTCTTTGAGGACACATCCAATTTCCTTTGTTTCCCTATGGCTATCTCTTTTGATGTCTCCCTATTCTTGGTTTGTTGTTGGTTGGGCCTACCAAGTTCAGAGTCACCACCCACATCAGCTTTCCTATGCTTGCCCTTTTTCTTTAAGGTTGACCAAAACTCCTCCTTCATTGCTTTTCCTATGCCAAACCTAGAGAATCCATCTTAACTAACTCAACTTTTACTTTTAAGGCCTCTTCTTCTAGGATTTCACCTTCTTCACTACCAGTCATTATTGATTCAGTTGTTACTTTAAACCCTTCTTCCTTCAAGATGCCACCCTCTTCACCAACAAAACCCAACACCTAGCTAGGGGAAAGAGTACCTTGTATACCTACCAAGGGTACACCAAGAACCGCAACACCAGGTAGTTCCATGGTACCAGTTGGAATAGGAGCAACAAGAACCAATACCAAGTTTGCATAAGAAAAATTCTCCTTAGATTTGAGGGTATCAGAACTAACCGGGGAATCAACAATCTTCAAAATGTCATCTTCGAAGGGGTAGTGATCATCAAGAACATACTCACTAGGGTTAGGTACATGTTTCAACATTGATTTACAATATAAAATTAGGTGAGCAGGTTTATCACATTTCTAGCAGTAGACCAAGATATTCTCATAACAAACTTGTTGGGTCTAGAAACCAAACTTAGAACAAAGCTTCATAGAAGTAGGTAGGGACTTATGCACTTCAATATTGATACAAAAACAAGAAAATACTAACCTATATTTGGTCCTAGTAATGGAGTCTGAAGTGATGAAATAGCCCAAGGAGTCTCCAATACATTTGAATATGGATTCATCCCAGTATTCCAGGGGTAGACCCGGCAGACGGACCCACACTGGTGCTGACTTGTTGAGATCAATGGTAGGATTGAATCTTGGTTTCCAATGGCACGGACCCAGACTATGCTTTCCATAGACCTAGGGACCAAAGAAGAGGACCAAGATTAAGTCTTTTGAGGCCATGAACTTGAAGAGAAAGATCCCCCCTGCCATAGCACATATGTCTACACTACCTTTGAGGTGTCATTTAATAGAATCCCATCTTCTGACCATATCCATCGTGGGGAAAAAGGATAGGAAACAACCCACCATAGAATTATCCATTGAGAAGACAATCTTATCACTAATAGCTTCAAGGATAGTGAAGTTAGTACCTAAAGAAAAGATCTCTTCTTTAGGGTGAGGAAAGGGAATCTTAGCACTTTAACTAGAGTTGGTCAACATGTTCTTCTACCCTTTAACCTCCAGTTACCGACACAGTCCCACCAGAAAAACCCAAATTCACAAGTGCCCTGAGAAAACCCAGAATCACAGGTGCACCAAAAACGGACAAGCCAGGAGTGGCCCTTGAGGATAACGAGACAACATGTGTCTGGATGAGAATCAGGTCAGGGGAGGACAAAGGGGGGACCGTAGGGTACCCCCAAAGTAGATTCTAACATGTGCACAGATAGTTCAAACACAGGCGGACAAGAGAGAGGCGGGAATATATCTCATAATGTTATAATCCATAACAATGTTATGATGTAAGGTTACATCACAATTATGAATCAAGGTGAATGTAAAAATAATATGTGTAACAAGTCACTATTATATGTGTGTGTGGGTTCTCAGAGTCAAGATGTTCTTGTTGTTCTCCGTAATCTACTTCTCTTGTTGGGTGATGCTCTCCCTCCTCGTCTAAAAGGGGAAAATAATTTCCTACATCCATCTCACTTAATCAACAAGGTAGTTAATCCATAATATCATAAAATAATATAAACCATTCACTAGCAATCATTATAAAGATAATAAATTCACATCTATATCTTTTCAATCAATATCTAACTAATATTCTATTTTCTTATAACATAAATAAACTAGAACATCTCAGTGTAAATATCCACAAAACATAGTTTTGATATCATAATTTGAAACACATACAATATAATTTAACTTATAGAATTATGAAATCAACTTGAATCAAAAGTAAGATGTGACAATATTATTAATAAAAAACTTATTTTACTTCCTATAGTTAATAAAGTTTTATTTTACTAAACTTATTCTACCCCTATAATTAATAAAAACTCATTTTGCCCCTTAGATTTATAAAAAGATAGTTAATAAAAACTTATTTTCTTAAAAATGATAAAATAATATATGGATTAAATATTTTTTGTATCTTTATTTTAAAAGATATAGAATAATTGTATTATTTTAAGGGGTAAACGCTTTTGATTCAGATCTATGAACTAGTGAGGTCACAAATTGGGGACCTCATCCCCAATTTAAATATTTAACAATTACACCCTAGTGGGACTTGAACCTTCATGGCAAGAACAACACCACAAAAACTTAACCATCATACTATGCCACTACTAGTAAAAGATATGAAGTAACTTATAAAAATGAATGAATGATAAGTTTTTAGATAAACATAGGGTTTTAAATATGGTGGATTTTTAAAAATATTAAAATTTATATATTTTGTTGTTAATAATATTTTCTTTGTTAATTTTAAAATTTATATATAGAAATGATGGTTGGTAGTTATCAACCACTCTAAAAAGTTGAAATAAGATATTAATTATTATATTTTTTAATTTATAAATTTTATTATATGTAGATTCAAATTTACATAGCTCAATTTAAAATGTGGGATGATTCTCATAAGTGATTTTAATATAGGATTTGTAAGAAACCTAAAACAATCATTTCTAGAAGAGTTTTGAATGTAAACTTTCGTAGATATTAATATTACCATAATTTAAAGATGACTCTATTACCATGATAAAACTTAATAAAAAAGTTTAAAATGTGATAATATTTAAACTATTTAAAGAATAAAATAGAAATATAGTTTTCACACTACACAATAATTTATGTTATTGAAAATCAATAGTGGTAAAAAACCCCACAAAAATTAGAAGAATATCTACAAAAAGGTCTATATAAATACATAGATTAAATTTGGGGAACATTTCTCCAAAACTTTCATCACCTTAATTTTTACTTGTGAATTTCTAAATTATTCTAAAAATAATATTTTCTTCACAAAAGAATCCTTCCTTTGTTAGGATTCGGGTAGATTGGAGCAATAAACATTAACAATTATATGCAAATTAAATAACCCAGAAATAACAATGAAGAATAACACAAAAGAGATCAATACATAATTTTAATGTGGTTCACCCAATATGGGCTACATCCACAGAAAATAAGCCACCCAAATATTTTATTATCCAGTGCAAAACAAATTATAATCTCATGAATGACACACCACAACTTACATCCCAACTGCTTATAACAAGCTTTTGGAAGCTTCTAGAATTAGGGTTTTACAAAGTCTTTTTTTTAATTTGACGTGTTAACAGAAAAACCTTGACGTGTTAGTGGGAAAACTAGCAAGGATACATTACGAGTGTACAGTATTTGCATAATCAGTCACCACAAACCAACATCCTTAAATATAGGGATAAAGGATGGTAAAATATTGAAAGGATAGTTGCCACACCCTTTTAAAGAACTACTCTTAAACAATTAATAAATTAAAGACTATTTAAGTATATAAATGGATTAATTGTTGTAATAATTAAATGGTTTTATAAAGAATAACTAAGAACATTTATTAATATTATAAGGGTTTGACCCCTAATAATATTATTTTCTAACAGTTTTCTCTATTTTTCATGTTATACTTTTATAGATAATTTATCGAGGTTCTATTGATGAATCTCATCCTTACAACTTCTATTAACATATAATATTCTAGTTATAACATGTACTTGAATAACCCTATATTAGGGAAAAGCAAACATAAAACTAACTCATAAACTATAAAATTACCTTACATAGCTAAATAAATATTATGAACCATCCCATCATAACTATCATAGCACAAAAAGCATAGTAAAACATGACACTTTGGCTCTACAAGAATTTAGAACTCCTCAATTATCCTTCAATGTATAAGGTAGTCATTATACATTTGTCATATGTCACGTGATATGTCCCATTCTATGACACAACCACTAATTCTATCATAGGTACCAATAAACCAATTATATTATCCAAGCCATTAAATTTTAATTCTTTGATAAAATATATTTTCCTAACCACCCTTGTTAGACTTTTATTTTCTAGCAACAATGTAGTGTACAAGATAGAAACCTCCAACACACCTTTATGATGCAATATCACCATATTGTTGGATATTTTTGGTGTTGTCATTAGTGTTTTCATTGATTTTAACCCCTAGTGTATATGTGTTGTGGTTTGATGTCACATTGATGTCAACCTCTAGTATGGTCAGGGAGATTTTTGGAGATTATTGCACTATGTTTCCTTTGGTTTTGTTACTGATGTCAACCTATAGTATGGTGTTGAGAAGGTATTATAGATGGGGAGATTGTTGATTTTGTAGATATGTTGATTAGTTGTTTATGGTGTTGTTGATGCAACCGGTTCACTTGGTTTCCAAGTGCTTTTGAGAAAATTTGAATAAAAGAGTGTGAAGTGTGGCATAGGAGTGTGAAGTATTTTTCTTCGCATTTCTTCATGGTTGAAGATATTCATGTGCAGTTTTGATTTAATGATCAAAGGTGTTCAAAGGTTTTATATCTATAGTTTTAGTTTTTGGATCATGTAGTAGTGGAAGTTGTGTTTGACAGTGTGTTGCATGTGAAGAAGGTTGTCTAAGAGAAATGGAATTGCTCCACATTTCTCTACATTAAGGTTTCTTGTCTTGCAAATTTGGGAACATTCTCATATTGTTTGTACATACCTTTCCCTAGAGTATGTAGTGCTCAGCTACTCTGCAAGCTTGGATTCATAAGATGTGTTTTGTGGCAATATGTCTAGTTGCATAGAATGAATATGTTCTTCAGTTTTAGGTGGTTGCATTAGTGGTGTTGTATATTCTAATGAAGTTGAATATTCTTGGATGTTGTGAAATGTTTCTATGTGGACCGCATAGTTTTTTTGGACCTGGAGAGGGGTGTATGTGGTCACTTGTTAGTGTTAGTGCAATTTTAGCCAACCTGGCATGCTAGAACTAATTATGGAGGTTGTTTGTTATTTTTGGAAGCATGGAGAAGCATGTCAGTGTAGATTTGGGTCCTAGTTAACCCTTGGTATGGTCTGACTTCACTTATTTCCATCATGGAATTGTTTGGTGTTGACATATTTGTTGGTTGCACATTTGAGGTGCATATGTTTTAGTGTGGCTAACCTAAACAAGATTTTTTGAGGTCATGGAGGATATATAAGAATGGTTATTGTTGGAAATATAGTGTGGTGAGTTGTAAAGTGTGAAAATATTTGAATGTGATCATATTTGGTGATCCAAGTGTGAGCTTAAATGCCTAAGACTACCAGATGCAGTGAACAAAAGTTGTCTACATTTTCAATGTGCTTGAAGTTGTTGGAGGCTATGAGATGAAGGTCGTGAATGGTACAGAGTTGTAGTGGTGTATTCTCCTATTTCTCTAAGATAGTGAATATCTTTGTAATAGTCTTATTCTATTCTTCTTTCTTTTGAACAATGAGTCCTTTGGGTAGTGAGCCCTCCTAGCAGTGAGCCTATTGTATTCAATGTTGTTATTCATATATGTGAGCTAATCCACACTCTATTTTTTCCCTAATTAGGTTTTTCCACATAAATCTAGTGCTCTCTTGTGTATGGTGTTATTTTCTTAATGTTTCATATGTTTACTTTTTGTAGATGCTTAATAAGGATCTAAAAGTTAATACAGGTTTAATAATTTATGAGGGTTTAAGGTTTTAATGTATAATTGATTCACCCCTCTCTTAGTTTTCCTATGTGTCTAACAATTGGCATCAAAGCTATGGTTCCTTGGAAGAATCTTAACCGCTTGAGGTATATCTAGATGGTGCACAGGGTTTCCAAGGTCCTATATTCAATGGAACAAATTATGCTTACTAGAAAGTTGGGATGGAAGCCATTCTTGTCTCTCTAGGGTTTGGAACTTTGGAATTCAATTGAAACTGGGTATACTATGCCTGCTAATGGTCCAACGAGTGATGTTGAGGTCAAGGATTATGAGAATATTGGAAAATCAAGGAATTCTATCTTGAGTGGTCTTTCAAATTCTAAATTTAGAAAGGTGATAAGTATCAAAACCACTAAAGAGGTTTGGGTGAAGCTATAGAGAATTTATGAAGGAGATGATAAGGTCAAGCAAGCAAAGATGCAGAATTTCAAAGCCAAAATTGATTACCTAAGGATGTCAGAAGATGAAGACATTATAGCCTACATGATCAGAGTGGATGAAGTTGTTAATACCATCAATGGTCTTGGTGATAAGCTAGAAGAAAGTGAAGTTGTAAAAAATGTATTGAGAACTCTTCCTAAAACTTATAGTTCTAAAGTTCTACTACTGAGAAAGCTCAGAATTTAGATCAATATTCTAGAGATCAAATGTTTGGTGCTTTAATTTCTTATGAATTGAGATATTTTGGTCAAGATGCTACAAATAAAGAAACTACCTTTAAAGTTACCAACGCAGAGATGGGTGATGAATCAGATCTTGATGATCTTGATGAGGTGGAAGAAAAATTTGTAAGGAGATTGAAAAAGGGCATAGGAAAATATAGAGTTAAGTTACCCTTTAAGTGTTTCAATTGTGGAAAGATAGGTCATTATGCTTCTAAATTTCTAATGAAAGTTGCAAATTAGAAACAAAAGCATCATAAAGGTAAATATATCAAGAGTTATTATGTTGAAAAAGACAATGGTGTATCTGATGATGAGGAATTAGACTATCCTAATGAGGATAATGGTGAATTCTTGTTCATGGATCTAATTATCATAACTAAATCTACTCATCCTGAAAGATGTGTGAAGGAAAGTGCTCTAAGAACAAGTCACAATATTGAAGGAACTATGTTGACTTCTTTTCATGGAAGAGAGGAGAGAGACTATTGGATAATTGATAGTGGATACTCAAATCATATGATATGTGATGAGAGTAAGTTTTTTAAACTTTAGAAGTATGATGGTGGTCTTGTTAAGTTTGGTGATAATACATCTACTAAGATTTGTGGAAAAGGTTCAATTAGTTTCGATGGCAAGCATAAAATAGATGATGTTCAGTATCTCAAGTGTCTCTAGTATAATCTTCTCATTGTAGAAAAAATGTGTAGCAAAGGATACAGTTTGGTGTTTCAAGATGATGGTTATGAAATCAGAAAAGGAAGCTCCAAAATTTTGGTGGCTATAGGAACAAGGATAGAAGGAAATTTTTATCAGCTCAAAGGTGGTGGTGTTAAGTGCTTCATGTCACAAATCAATGAAAGTTGGATATGGCATGGAAGAATGAGTCACATAACTTTGATATCCTAGTGAAGATTAGTTTTATTGATGTTGTGAGAGATCTACTAAGGATTACAAATCATATCAATGCAATCTACAAAGAGTGTCAATTTGGAAAGAAAACAAAGAAGAGGTTCATAACTAAAGAATTTTCTACCACAAGACCTTTGGAGTTGGTAAAAAAAACCTATGTCAACCTACCATAATAACAAGATCTTAAGGTGACAAGTATTTCTTGTTATTAATAGATGGTTATTCTAGAATTACTTGGGTGACATTTCTCAAAGAAAAATTAGAAGCTCTAGATAAGTTTAAAGCCTTTAAATATATGGTTGACATTGAAATGGATCTGAAAATCAAGTGCTTGAGGTCTAATAAAGTTGGTGATTTCACATCCAATGAGTTTAATATTTTTTGTGAAGATCATGGTATAGAGAGATAGTTATAAACTCCTAGGACTCCTTAGTAAAATAGAGTTGTGGAGAGGAAGAACAGGTCAGTACGAACCATGATGAAAGAACAAAATCTACCAGATGTCTATTGGAGAGAAGTAATTCATACTGTAGTATACATACTTAACAAAGGACAAGCAAGATTGAACAATTCAAAGACTTATTATGAGTTATGGTATGAAAAACCTCCTACTATGAAATATTTATGAGTGTTTAGAAGTAAATTCTATATCAAAATAGATGAATAAAATTTTGGAAAGTTTGATGCAAGATATGATGAAGGAATCTTCCTTGGATACTCTACAAAAATTAAGGCATACAAATGTTGCAACAAAAGGTTGAAGAATATTTTTGAAATTGCAAGTGTCAAAGTGGATGAAGCACCACATCGAACTTTTGTGTTGATAGAAGGATATGAATATGATGAATCCCCTTGTAGTGAAGAAGAAAAAGAAGATGATAAAGAAAAAGAGATGTAAATTGAAGATCAAGAAGCTTTAGAAAAGATCCTTAAGACTCCTATGTATAGAAGAATCATTTTGAAGATCAAATCATTGGAGATACAAGAAAAGGTGTGTTGACAAGGAGAAAACTTGTTATGACATGGGAACAAGAAAACTTGTGTTTAATTTCAAAAGTAGAACCTAAAATTGTAACTGAGGCATGCAAGGATGAGAACTAGATCAAAGCTATAGAAGAAGGGTTGAGATATATTGAGAAGAATCAAACTTGGGAATTGGTACCAAGACTAGCAAACAAGAATTTGATAGGAACTAAATGGGTTTTCAAGAAAAAGTTGAATGAGGATGGAAAGGTTGTTAGAAATAAGGCTAGAATTGTGTGTAAGGGCTACTCACAAGTGGAAGGAATATATTTTGAAGATATGTTCGCTCTGGAGGCAAGAATGGAAGCCATTAGAATTTTTTCATCTTTTGCAAAAGATAAAGACTTCAAGGTATATCAGATGGATTTCAAGTCTTCATTTCTGAGTGGTGAGTTACAAGAAGAGGTTTACATTGAATAACCAAAAGGTTTTTCATTTTCTGAAGATGTCGATATGGTCTACAGATTAAAAAGGGAATTGTATGGACTCAAACAAGCTCCTAGAGCTTGGTATACAAGATTGGATAGATACTTGTTGCAGCAAGGATTCAAAAAGGGTACTACAGATAGCAATATTTACTTCAAGGGTGAGGGAGATCAGATCTTGATTGTGGTTGCGTATGTTGATGACATGATATTTGGAGGAAATCAACGTATGTGTAAGATATTTTCAAAGTAGATGCAAAAAGAGTTTGAGATGTCAATATTTGGGGAGATGAATTTCTTCCTTGGGTTACCAATCAATCAATCAGAAAAAAAAAATTCATTTCATAGTCAAAGTTTGTAAAAGAAATGTTGAAGAAGTTTGGAATGGAGGATTCTAAACTAGTGTGTACTCCCATGGTTACTAGTTGCAAATTGAGAAAAAATGATGAATCTCCTAAGACAGATCAGAGAAAGTGAAAATCAATGATTGGTGGGTTGCTATCTTACTACTACTAGATCGGATATCATGCATGTGGTTTGTCTTGTGGAAATTTTTCAAGAAAATCTCAAAGAATCACATGTTGTAGCAGTTAAAAGGATATTCAAATACTTGAAGGGCACTCCAAAATTTGGTCTATGGTATCCCAAGGATACTAATTTCTCTTTGAGTGCTTATAAGATACAGATTGGGTAGGTTGTGTAGATGGAATAATAAGTACAAGTGGAGGTGCTTTCTTTCTTAGAAGTAGGTTTCTTTCTTGGTTGAGTAAGAATCAGGATTCAGTGTTATTATCTATTATAGAGGCAAAATATATTGTAGTAACATCATGTTGCACACAGGTGTTATGGATGAAGCAGAAATCCAAGGATATCAGGGTGTCATATGATGAACCTATTTCTATCTTGTGTGATAATACAAGTGCTATCAATATTTCAAAAAACTTGTTAATACATTCAAGGACAAAACATATATGTATCAAGTATCACTTTCTAAGAGAGAAAGTTGCAAAGAATGAGCTGAAGCTAGAGTATGTGCCTACAAAGGATCTAGTTGTGGCTATTTTCACAAAGTCCCTTCCAAAAGATATATTTGAGTATATATGATAGAAGTTAGGGGTTATTACCCCTCCTTTCAACTAGATTCATAAGTCGGTACATCTTTCTAGGTGAGCATTTCAAGATACATTCTTGGTCCTAGATTGATGAAGGCTACCTCTTAGGGGGAGAAGGTAGTATTTTCTTTGGTTGGTAGATTCAGGGGGATATCTTATGTCCCTAAGGATAATTAAGTGGAGAGAGAGTAGTAGAGATAAATTAGTGTGTTGGTGTTTCTTGAAGTGGAGTAAGAAAATGTTTCCCTTTTTCATTGATGTTAAAGGGGGAGAGATAAAGTCTAGAAAACAAGGAGATAGAGTGAATTCTAAGATAGTGGTAGAAGTGTAATAAATGTCCCAGCTAGGGGGAGATACTAGAGTAAAGGGGAGAATTTTCTGAGTGTTAGATTTGTAGAGTTTCTTCCTTTGATTGATGGTTTTCTAGAGTTGGTGTTTCCATCAATGACAAAGGGGGAGATTTTTGGAAATTTTTGGTTTTGTCATTATTTTTGTCATTGATTTCAACCCCTAGTAAATATGTGTTGTGGTTTGATGTCACATTGATGTCAACCTCCAATATGGTTAGGGAGATTGTTCTATATTGTTGCACTATGTTGCCTTTAGTGTTATCATTGATTTCAACCTCTAGTGTGGTGTTGAGCAGGTATTGTAGATGAGTAGATTGTTGATGTTGTAGATATATTGAGCAGGTGTTTATGGTGTTGTTGATGTAGCTAGTTCACTTGGTTTCCAAGTGCTTTTGAGAAAATTTGAATAAAAGAGTGTGCATTGTGAGAGAGGAGTGTTCAGTGTTGTGTTTCACATTTCTTCATGGTTGAATAGATGCTTATGTTTTTTGGATGTAATGATCAAATTTGTTGAGAGGTGTTATATCCATAGTTTTAGGTTCAGGATTGTGTGATAGTGGAATTTTTATTTGATAGTGTGTTTCTTGTGAAGAAGGTTGTCTAGGAGAAATGGAATTGCTCTGCATTTCTCTACATTAATATTTCTTGTCTTGCAAATTTGGGAACTTTCTCAGATTTTTTGTACCTACCTTTACCTGGAGTATGTAGTGTTTAGCTACTCCACAAGCTTGGATTCATAAGTTGTGTTTTGTGGCAATATTTTTGGTTGAACAGAATGAATATGTTCTTTAGTTTAGGCAGTTTCATCAGTGGTATTGGATATTCTAATGAATTTGAATATTCTTTGATATTGTAAAAAAAAATTGTGTGGTCTATGTGGTGTTTATGAACTTGGAGAGGCATGTATGTGGTCTCTTGTTCGTGTTAGTGGAGGTTTGGCTGACCTAATATGCTAGTGCTAATTGTAGAGGTTGTTTGTTGTTTATAGAAGCGTGGTGAAGCATTTCAATTTAGATTTGGGTCCTAGTTAGCCCTTGGTATAGTTTTCCTTCACTTATTTCCACCACAAAAGTGTTTAGTTCTAATCTGTTTGTTTCTTGCACGTTTGAGGTGCATATGTTTCAATGTGGCTGACCTAAACAAGAGTTTTTGAGGTTGTGGAGGATATATAAGCAAGGTTATTGTTGGAAATATAGTGTGGTGAGTTGTGAAGTGGGAAAATATATGAATGTGATCATATGTGGTGATCCAAGTGTGAGCTTAAATGCCTAAGGCTACCAGAAGCAATAAGAAAAAGGTGTCAACATTTTTAGTGTGCTTGAAGTTGTTGGAGGCAGTGAACTGAAGGTTGCGGATGGTGCAAAGTTGCAGTGGTGGATTCTCCTATTGCTCTAAGATAGTGAATCTCTCTTTAATATTCTTCTTTTATTCTTCTTTCTTCTAGATAGTGAGCCTTTCTTCTTTTTTGGGTAGTGATCCCTTATGAAAATGAGACTATTGTATTTGGTGTTGTTATTCGGATATATGTGAGCTAATCCTCATCGTGGTTTTTCCTCAATTATGGTTTTCCACATAAACTCGGTGTTCTCTTGTGTATGATTTTGTGTTGATGTTTCATATGTTTACTTTTTGTTGATGCTTAATAAGGATCTGAAATTTAATAAGGGTTTAATCTTTTAATGTACAATAGATTCACCCCCCTCTCATTTTTCCTATGTTTCTAACATGTTTTATTACCATATAAAAATCCTATCAAAACTCCTCAAAGGTTTGGACATTAACATCAATGAATCTATCCCCTCATGCATAGCCCCAATTTCCATCCTAGCCCCTTCCTTTTTAACCTTCCCCTTTTCTAATTGGATTAGAATATCTTGCTTTACTACCACCATATACTCTGGCATATCACTCTCCTCTAATGAAAAAAAAAAAAAAATCTCTTGAATACTCTAAAAAATATCCACATTTTGTATTACCAACTTTAATTTCCTTTTAAAATATTCTAAAATGGAAGGTCTAATTTGCACCATGGTGTTATCATATTCTCCATCATACCCTAAAATTTCTTTGATTACCTTCATATTACATCCACTATTATAATTTAGTTTTTTCTTAGCCTATGTTAAGTGGCTTGACAATGGTAAAGAAGGTCCTTTGAACTACTACCACCCACCATTAACACACGCCTCCATTAAAACCTTGCAACCACCCAAGAGCACCTATCACATACACTTCCAAATAGATGGCATAAATATACAACCCATTGCAACAATTAACCTACCTATTGTATATACTTTAGATAGAGAATTATCATACCTTTTACATGTGAAATTTAGCAATGAATACCCCTGGTTCATCTTATGGTTGTGAATGGGCTTTATCTTATAAACAGCAATGCTCTATACAATTTAATCTTTATTTTCCTTAATGACCATTTATGATTGAACCCCTAGCTAATAATCTCAAGGTGGTCAATCATAACTTATAAGATTGGATAAATTAAACCAATCCTTAGCATCTCTACTCTCAATGGACATACATTTCCTTCACACCTTGATTGGAAAAACAATCTACAATATTATTTTTCTCCTTATAAAAATGCATCACCTTAAAACTATCAAATTTATATTTCCATTTTAAATCTCTTCTAATATTGTTGTCAGTTTCCACTTGGAGAAAATTCCTTATTCACCATATTTACCACTATTTGAGCCCCCTTCAATCACTAAATTTGTATACCATGCCACATATGTTGCTTGAACACCTACAAGTAGGGCCTCTTTTTTTGCTTCATTATTGGTCTTAATACCTAAATATTTTGATCCCCCAAGTAGAAAATCACCCATTAAGTCTATTAGCACATATCCTCCACCTATAATGCTTAGTTTCCCTTTTGAAGCCCCATTGAAATTTAATTTTACTTCATCCATTAGTGCCTTCCATTTCTCTTCTCTTTTATTAATTTTAAGAATTGTGCATTTATAGTTATCTTTTTTCCTTTCTCTTATATGTTACTAGAGTCCTCAAGATGCTTGCATGTTAATACTAGGGGGTTTCTATTAAAAGGTGCAAGACAAATGAGAGGGGGGGTGAATCATTTGTCACCAAATTTAAACTCAAAACTTCAACACTTATCAATTTCACAACACATGTTATTAAGTATGAACATGAAATGCAGATAACAGAAAGTAAAATCAACACACTGAACACTAAATTTTATGTGGAAAACCCAATGAGGGAAAAGAAACGGTGAGGATTAACTCACAATATAAAGTGATAGCAAAACTGAATACAAAGGCTCACTACCAAGGGCTCACTCCTAGAAGAGGACTCACTGTCCAGATACAAAAGCTCACTGCCTATAGAAAGGACTCACTATCCAACAAGGAGACTCACTGCCTACTAATACAAAAGAAAAAAAAAGATCCACCATAGCAATTTGCACACATATGTAGCCTTGATCAGAAGATTGCAGAAACCTTCAGCTCACTACCTTCAGGAATCTAACACAATGAAATATTGTTGCCTCAACTCACTTTCACACACTTCTGCTATTTTACTTGTGGCTTCATTATTTTTCATCATACAATTATTTGCAATTCAACTTGCATTTATACCATCTTCAACCTTAGAAACTTTCTCCAAGGTCGGCCACATAATCTTCATTTCATAAATTCAAATTAGGTCAGCAACTCAACATTCCCACGGTGGAAGGAATGAGAGTGGACCAATAAAACACTTAACCAAGACCAAAAAATAATGTCTCAGATCAACCACACACTTCCTTGATTAAATTTTATTCTTCATATGAAGTTTAAACACCAGGCGGCCAAACCTAATGAAAACACAAATGAACATTGATGTTCACACTTTCCAATAAGAAGATAGCATGTGGACAAAGCAACACACTTCATTATGCATGAGAATACATCTCAAGTTCCTTCAAATACATCCTTAGCAAGTGTAACAACCTTCAAACACCGAACTCCTTCCATCAGTCCATCTGGACTGTGCAAACACATACAACTCTGAAACTCAACTTCTAGATCACCAAACCACAAGCATCTTTTCTAGAACCTAGAGAACACCATTATAAGACACATTCCAGATCCGCAAGATCTAAAATAGAATAGCGGAGGACTACAAAGCATAAACATTTCTCCCAATCCACAAACAGTTAACTCTACCAAAATAGTTCACACACTGGTGAACACAACTTTCACACTCCATCAAACCAGAAGCTACAAATCAGTATATATCACCATTAGATTATCAACAACAACTCTTCATATCCACACAAGCATAGGATCAACACAGGAGAAATGTGGAGCACATTCTAAACTCACACATAACTCTGACTTCATTCTTTATTAATTTTCTCAAAAGCACTTGGAAACCCATCATTTCAGCACATCTGCAACATCATAAAGATAGCTCCATGTACTCACAACATCTCAACAGCATCTCAACTATACATGCACAATCTGCAACATACTAAACTGTGTTGACATCAATGACAACATTAATTACAACAACACCAAATTTTCTCATACTTGCAACAATCTCCCCCTTTGTCATTGATGGCAACACATGATGTGAAAAACCATCAAAGACCTCAACCTAAACAATATTCTAGGAGAATACCTTTCTTACTATTTTCACATGAATTTCTCTCCCCCTTTGACATCAATGGAAAAGATCAAAAACTATGATTACTCCCCCTTAGGAGTACACCCATTTAACTCATACTGCAACAATGAAAGACTTTTCTACTCCCCCTATGGAGTAGACCCAGTCATCATTCCATATAAATGAAGAATCTATGAATTCAATCGACTGATGCACCTTTATGTGCACCTAGTTTAGAGGGCCAATGACCCCCAACCTCTCCCTAAGATACTCAAAAGTATTCTTCGGAAGAGCCTTAGTAAATATACCTGCAATTTGTTCCTTTGTTGTCACATACTCCAGTTTGACTTCATTCTCCAACACTTTCTCTCTCAGGAAATGATATCTGATGGATATGTGTTTTTTTCTTGAATGCATCACCAAATTCTTTGAAATGTTTATACAACTTGTGTTGTCACATAAAATAGGAATAGGCTCATCACATATCACTCCAATATCTTTCAGATTTTTCTTCATCCACAAAACCTATGTGCAACAGGATGCTACAGCAATATATTCTACCTCTGCAGTGGATAAAGAAACTGAGTCTTGTTTATTACTCAACCAAGAAACCAATCTTCCCCCAGGAAAGAAAGAACCTCCACTGGTACTCTTTTGGTCATCCACACAACCAGCCCAATTTGCATTGATATAAGCACTCAAGGTGAAATCAGCACTCTTAGGATACCATAATCCATAATCTGGTGTACCTTTAAGATATCTAAATATCCTCCTTACAGCTATAACAGGTGCCTCTTTAGGATCTGCTTGAAATCTAGCAACTAAACATATTGCATGCATAATATCTAGTCTGGTAGCAGTAAGTTACAGCAGCCCACCAATCATAGATTTGTATTTTCTCTGATCGGTTTTAGTAGATTCATCATCTTTACTTAGCTTACATCTGTTTACCATAGGAGTACTAACTGGTTTGGAGTCATCCATTCTAAACTTCTTTAATAGTTCTTTTGCATACTTGTATTGTGAAATGAATATCCCTTTATCAATTTGATTTACTTGAAGACCAAGAAAGAAATTCAACTCACCAATCATGGACATTTTGAATTATTTTTTCATTTCTTCTACAAATCTTTTACACATGCCTTCATTTCCATCAAATATGATATCATCAACATATACTACTACTATCAACATTTTTTTACCTTGCACTTTGAAGTAAAGATTATTGTCAATAGATCCTTTGTTGAAACCTTTCTTTGTCAAGTATCTATCCAATATTGCATACCAAGCTCTAGGAGCTTGCTTTAGTCCATACAATGTCTTCTTCAACTTACAAACCATATCCAAATCCTAAGTCTTTTCTCTAAGAAAATAATCCCATGTCATTCAAGTATAATCATCAATAAGGAGCATGAAATACCTATCACCATTTAGGCTTCCTATTCTAGTCAAACCACAAAGGTTAGTATGAATTAACTCTAGCATTCTGGTAGTAGATTGCTCTTTTCCCTTAAAACTACTTCTTATCTGTTTCCCCAACTAACAACTTCTGCAAATAGTATTAGCAAGCTTTGTGATTCTAGGAAGACCTTGAAAAACATCTCTTGAACTAATCCTAACCAGATTATCAAATTTTACATGTCCCATCCTCCGATGCCACAACCAACTTGCATTGACTTGATATACAAGGCACTGACCATCAACTCCCTTAAGCTGATAGATGTTTCCATGAGTTCTCCTTCCAACGGAAACCATATCTTCGGATCCTTTTTTTATTTTGCAGGTATTATTCTAAAACAAAAGTTTAAAACCATTACTACACATCTTTCCAACACTCAAAAGGTTATGCCTCAAACCTTTTACATAATATACATTAGCAGTGTTGTGAATTCCATCAAAACTAATTGAACCTTTTCCAACAATCTTTTCTCCTGAATCATCACCAAACATGAACAAACCACCATCATACTTTTCAAGTTTAGTGAACTTACTTTTATCTTTGTTCATGTGATTAGAGCATCCATTGTCAATCACCCAGTAGTCTTCATCCTATCTAGCATGAAAGGCAGTGATAAATTACCTTCCATCTCATTCTTTTTGTTCTCTGGAGCATTCTTTCTTGCACATTTTCTAGGGTTAGCAGATATAAATTTATTCTCCAAAGCTAAAAACAAGCATTCACTATCATCACCCTCATAATTAGATTCATTATCATAGATTCCAACTTCTTTAACATAATACAGCTTCTTATATTTCTTATCCTTTCTATCCTTATCTTTGTGATCCTTGTTCTTCTTATGTATAGCTCTATTCGGACATCTTGAAGCATAATGACCAATATTACCACAACTAAAACATTTAAAGGGAAACATACCTTTATACTTACCAGTACCTTTCTTCAACTTCCTGGTAAAATTCGCTTCTAACTCATCAAAACCATCACTATCCAGATCATCCTCAGTCTTTTTTGCTTTAAATGTTGTCTCTAGCTTTTCCTTCTTTCCAAACTTTCCCATCTCAAATGCAGTCAAGGTGCCAAATAGCTCTTCTTTAGTGTATTTCTTAGGATCATACATTTCTTCAATAACTGAGATCTTATCACTATAACACTCGGTAGGGTTATTAAGATCTTCTCAATTATATCTTCATCAATCAGTTTACCTCCTTGATTCCTAACATCATTTGCTGCAAGTTCAACCCTCTGGAAATAGCTTGCAAAATATTCACCTTCTTCCATTTTCAAATTCTCATATCTACACCTTTCTGTTAGCTTCTTTGTCAATTTCACTTTGTCATTTCCTTCATAAAGATCTTCCAACTTCTTCCAAACTTCATGAGTAGTTCCCAAAGAAAAAACCTTAGTTCGCTCAGTTTTAGATAGAGCACTAAAAATAGCATACCCCTTCTCATTCTCCTCATAAGTAGAAACCTCATCTGCAGTAGTAAGAGCACCCATCGAGGCTATATACTTTGTCTCAATAACCTTCTAGGTCTTGTAACCAAGAGAAATAATATATCCTCCTCTCATTTGCAATTTCCAATCAGATTGTAATCAAATCCATCGAACATAGGGATCGCCAACCTATGTGCCATCAGATCTTCCTTAAGTGGTTAAGCTTTACACTAAGGAAACAAAGCTCTGATACCAATTTTTAAAAGGTGCAAGACAACTGAGAGGGGGGGTGAATCATTTGTCACCAAATTTAAACTCAAAACTTCAACACTTATCAATTTCACAACCACACTATTTTTTATTAAGTATGAATATGAAATGTAGATAATAGAAAGTAAAATCAACACACTAAACAACAAATTTTATGTGGAAAACCCAATGAGGGAAAAAACATGGTGAGGATTAACTCACAGTATAAAGTGATAAAAAAATCGAATACAAAGGCTCACTACCCAGAAGAGGACTCACTATCTAGATACAAAAGCTCACTACCTACAGAAAGGACTCATTGTCCAACAAGGAGGCTCACTGCCTACTAATACAAAAGAAAACAAAAGATCCACCACAGCAATTTACACACATCCAAAGCCTTGATCAGAATATTGTAGAAACCTTCAGCTCACTTCCTTCAGGAATCTAACACAATGAAGTATTGTTGCCTCAACTCACCTTTGCACACTTCTGCTCTTTTATTTTTGGATTACTTTATTACTTTGCATCATAAAATTCTTTGCAATTTGACTTACATTTATACCATTTCAACCTTAGAAACTTTCTCCAAGGTCGGCCACATAATCTTCATTTCATAAATTCAAATTAGGTCGGCAACTCAACATTCTTGTGATGGAAAGGAATGAGAATGGACCAATAAAACACTTAACCAAAACCAAAAAATAATGTCTCGGATCAACCACATGCTTCCTTGATTAAATTTAATTCTTCATATGAAGTGTAAACACCAAGTTGGCCAAACCTAATGAAAACACAAATGAACATTGATGTACACGCTTTCCAACAAGAAGATAGCATGTGGATGATGCAACATGCTTCATTATGCACAAGAACACATCTCAAGTTCCTTCATATACATCCACAGAAAGTGCAACAACCTTCAAACACGAACTCCTTCCATCAATCCATCTGGACTGTGCAAACACATACAGCAACTTTGAAACTCAACTTCCAAATCACCAAACTACAAGCATCTTTTTCCAAAACCCAAAGAACACCATTATAAGACACATTCTAGATCTGCAAGATCTAAAACAAAACAGTAGAGGACTGTGGAGCAGAAACATTTATCCCAATCCACAGAAAACTAACTCTTCCAAAACAGTTCACACACCGGTGAACACAACTTTCACACTCCATCAAACCAAAAGATATATATTAGTATATATCACCATCAAATTATCAACAACTCTTTAGATTTGTACAAGCATAGGATCAACACGGGAGAAATACGGAGCACATACCAGAGCACATTTTGAACACACACATAACTCTGACTTCATTCTTTATTAATTTTCTCAAAATCACTTGGAAACCCATCATTTTAGCACATCTACAACATTATAAAGATAGCTCCATGTACTCACAACATCTCAATAGCATCTCAACTATACATGCACAATCTGCAACATGTTGAACTATGTTGACATCAATTACAATATTAATGACAACACCACCAAATTTTCTCATATTTGCAACAATTTCATCATGGAACTCTTGTAAAACTTACTCATAGAATCATCTTATCAAATTTCTTTTAACATGTTGATAGTCTAAGTTATACAATAGTACTTTGATCATGTTTCACGGTCAATTTTTTATGGAACTTCCCTTTAGCTTAGATCTATCTATTTTTTTCATTTGAATTCACTAGCCCTAAAGATTTATTTAATTATTTATTTTATATCCAAAAAAGGAACACTCCTTTGTGGCCAATATTTGACTTCAAATTTAAGATTTTACATGGAGGTTTCCACCTATGGATCAATCATTAAGGGGAGACTAGATAGTTTGATTCCTAGCTAATTTGGGTTTTGGAATCTCTACAAGATAAATTAGACTAATAAAAAAATAGAATGTAGTCAATGCCAACAACATGAAGTGTGTCCCAAAGACTCTTCATCTAGATTTATCTAAATTGAGTGGATAAGATAAAATTCTAATGACATTCCAATTCTAGGGGACCATCCTCACCCTTGGGAAACATAATGGGTTATGTTTTGAACCTAAATGTTTATAAGCACGAATCCTTAAATGCATTGTAAATTATTTCTTAAATGTCGAGGGTCTACAAGTTTATAAAATATAAAGAGATCATACTAATGTACTATTTTTAATCTTTACACCTTATTTATTCAATAAATTATGCATGTGTGTGCATATACACACACATGTGTACACTTTAATTGTCTATGTTATTCCATAATCAGGAGTTTTTTTTATTGTGGATATTTTTGGTTTGATATTCCTTCAGTACATTCTCTTACTTATAACTACATCATAAATGAATAAATATATTGAACATTCATTTATTTTGCATGTCAAACATTGTCACATGCCACAATAAATTACATAATTATTGACCAAGAAGCTTTTTCTATAGCATATGTATTTAAAAAATAATATCACTATATTTTTCTTGAACAACCATGTGTATTGATGCACATATTCCCTCATGTGAACATGTATTCACAAACACATACACACATGCACTTTTATGTACAAGATGATTTTGTTTATGTTATTTGATTATTGTGTGTGTTTTCTTGTGGCACTACTTGGTTTGATAATCCTTTATTTCATTCTCAAACATCAAACTATATTACAAGGGAAAAAATATATTGAATTCCCAATTTATTTTGAATGTCATTGTCACATGGCAAGAAAAATTACACAATTTTTAAACAAGAAGCTTTTACAAAAATAATCACATTTAAATAATTTGATTAATGTAGTTTTTTGAAAATATTGATTGATTTTTTATAATTATAAATATGCATTGAATCTCTTTATCTATATTAGTTTTCTATGAAGAAGAATGGTTGAGTTTGTTTAAACAATTACAATTTAAAAACATTAGCAAGCTTAGATGTGAGCATGTATTCATATCACCTCATTTTATTCAATTAGGAGAAAATAAGAAAAAAAATTAAAGATGTATTTTCATGTATGCATATGTTCCAATTTTGTAGAATCCTCAAGTAATTGTTAAAGATTGCATGAATTGTGTCATTTTATTTCTAGTAGCAAATAAGAAATACATATGCATGTTCTTATACAATAGTGTACTAAGAATTAAAACATCAAGGAAGATGAATTGGAAGAATAACACATCGATCGTGTATCAATTGATAATTATACTATGTACAAATTCTTTACATTGGTGAGAATAATTTGATAAGTGTGTAAGGATTTTGTTGTATTTCACAAAATAGAGGTAAAAGAAGAAAGGTGGATAATTTTTTAGCAACAATAAATTTAATTTTGAGATAATTTTCCAATATTTCCCTACTTTGTATGGTTGGAAAACTTAACTCTTGACGTTGAGTTAATATTACAAAATAATTGTAGAAATTTTCTTGATTCTAAATTCACACTAGAGCTACAGTCATTAATTGAACCAATTCAAGGAATTGTGGATAAATATGGTTACCCAAGGACTCTAGTAGGAAGAGAAGGACCAATTACTTTAATGAATTTTGGTTCAATTATCTCTCATAGAATATATTGGCTAAGTTGGTGTTTCCATCCTCTATTACCACTCAAATGATTTGAATCATGGAAGGATTAATAGATAGAAAATAATACAATAGGTCAAATCATATTGTAAAGCAGAGGGACAAATTTTCCCACCACTTCATTAATGGTAGAGATAACCAATTCAATTAAATTTTTATTTCAAATATAATTTTGTTAGCATGGTAGAGTGCTTAATTAGGAAAACTTGAATATAGGGATAACTTTCCCACTATTTAAGTTTTTGCACTATGTTGTGATGAAAGGGAATGAGTTCATCATTTAGAAGCTATGCCTTATCAATAGTTGAATTTTTTGTGTATAATTCTAAATGTTTATTTCTTGGTTATAATAAGGTACTCATTTTGAATTAAGATCAAATAATATTATCATTTCTTGTAAGTGTGCAAAATTTGATGGTGTGGTAATAAAGTTTCTAATAACCACAAGTTAATAAGATATGGAGCTAAAGTGATACAAAAGTAAAATTGTGTGGTTGATAATGTAGATGAGGATGAAAAAATGGCATGAGATCCAAAAAAATGAAATATGATAGTTTAATATCATAGAATCAAGTAGGAATGATTTGAGAGAGTTTTCAAACAAGAATACCTTGCTCAAGATAAAACTATGAGAAATACAAACAAGTAACACTATGGAGGTGCCAAGAAAGGAAATTGACACAATCACTTGGGAAGGAAAAGAAGATAGATACTAAGTCTTGACAAGAAATAAATCTAAAGAAAAAAAGGAAAAAATGATGGTTTGCATAATTGACATGGTCACCTTTACAAAAAAAAAGGTACACATAGTAGTGAGTTATAGAAGAATAAATGCATTAGTAACTAATTCAAGTACAAAAGGAAAAACTTAAACCCAATCCACCATAGATTTACAATTGAATCAAGGTTTGAAATTGCAATATTTAGAGCCCTCCTAGATCTACTTGTCCTTCATGAAGAAAATTTTGCCTCAAAAATACATCTTTAGTATGGTCATCCATTGCATCAAAATATGTAAGAAGAGGTGGTGTTCCTTTTATTAAAATTGTAAGCACAAATATTGCAAGACTAAATAATATTACAAATAATAATCAAATATAAGATTATGTTATATTTATTTTTAGATAGATTATAACATATACAATGGCTTTTATCAAACCTTTTCACTTTTTAAATTCTTATGCAACTACTCGTACTAACTCAATATAGGAAACTATTCTTGCATGTAGTTAACCATTGACAAGATTATTTATTTACTATCATTTATTTATTTATAATTATGAATTTTACTAACCAAAAAATAACTATAGATGTAATATTAATTCTAACAATCATCATCCCTCCACTCCCCCCTTTACCTCCACCCCCGCCCTTATTACAAAAATCTAAATAAAGTAAAAAATAATATTTAGATTGAACAATGTAGCCCATATGTGAATTTGATTAAATGGCTTCACTAAATCTCATATCTCATCCAAAACACTACAAGTTGATCACATTAATGAAATTCTCAATTATCAATCTCTACAAATTCTATATGTAATTCCCGCACATTCATTTCCTTGAGATGTCTATTTTCAGCATTGTATTTTTGATTAATTGGAAAGAGTGATGAAGGGTTGTATTTATAGAAGATTCGATATAAAAATGATGATCAGAATTGAAAGGAAAAATCAACGGATGAGATTATGAGAAAGAATGGGAAAGTTGTCATTTTAATTGAAGAAGAGATAATAATGAATTATCTAATTAAACTGGTGGATAATGGTGCACATTAAATTTCTAATTTCATGCTTTGTTAACTGAATATTTTTTCAAGATGGAGGAAAGTTGAAGAATTAGAAAAGATTTAGATTCCAAAAATGAAGGAAAGTTGACTGAAGAGAAAAAGATGGAAAGATTGAAAAAGGAAGGTAAGTTTAATAAATAAATAAAATTTATTTATTTATTTGCACCCACATGATCAATTAAATAAATAGAAATATTCATTTAATTATGGAAGAATTTAGGAAATTAGTTAATTAAATAAATAAAAATATTTATATAATTATGAATAATATTAGATGTTAGTTAATTAAATAAATAAAAATATTTATTAATTATTAACCAGATTAGAGGTTAAATAATTAAAGATAATTATTTAATCAAAAGAGGTCAATTATATAATTAAATTAACCTTAGAGGAAAAGTTAGAATAACTAAATAATTAAAATTATTTATTATATGAATAAGAAGAAATATTAGAGAAAAGAGGTTAATTTAATTAAATAATAAGATTATTTGATTAGGACATTTTTTAGTGTCTACATTTTTCTCCACTTTGAGACGATGCATTTTTATAGTCTTGTTTCAAAGAAAAGAAAAGTAGTCAAGAAGGAAAAATCAAAAGGAATGAAGAGGTGATGATATTCCCCAATTGAGTGAGGAATGGAAAATTAGAACAAATGACATGATTGGTGTCCCCTCGAGAAATTTGGTGAAAAATCTTAGAATTTGAGCCAAATTTACAGACAAGCAAGAAGAAAAGGTTAGTAAGGAGTGAAGAATAGTTAGTTTGATTCATATGAAATGTGGAAAATATGGAATAATCAAGATAGAATGGATCAAAGAAATATTAGCTATAAGAAAAGGTTAGTAAGAAAGGAATAATAGTTAGTAGGATGAATGAATGTAAAGGGGAAGTGATGAATAGATCATCATAAGTCTTGTAAGTGCACATATATCATCATCAAGCAATTTTATTTTGCAAAATGAATAATGTACACCAAGGTATGGAAAAACTATGGTGTAAAATGTTATCCCTTAGCGTAGATAGAAACATTACAAACAAGGAGTGTGATGACTCATACTAGGAACTTAGTTTCCCTAGCCATATTGTCAAGACAAACCACAAATAGAAATCAAAAGAAAAAAAATCATGTTCCATACTCGCCACTCTAATCACTTTTGTATATCTTCAAGTAGCATAGGAACATGACAACAAATAAATCAAATAAAAGATAAGACACACTAGACCAAATGAGTCAACAACCATTTAGATCTTCTTCCCAACGATAGAAAATAGAAAAGACAAAAGACAATAGACAAGAGACCTAGACAAATACGGATGATGAAAGCAAGAAATTGATCTATTAGACATGAAGCCTAGCTTGATAGTTTATCTATTATTGCATGATTCTTTAAGCTCAGTGTTTTCAAGATGCTATGTTTGTGATTAGGAAAAGTGTCAATTTTAGCAAAGAGAATATTTATTATGGAAGGTGGATAGATCATGATGGGAGTGAAGTTTATTATGGATTTTGGACAATTTATTATGGAAGGTGAATTTTTTATTATGGATGGCATACTATAAGGACCATAACAAATTCATGTGAAAGATACACACAAGCAAGAAAGAAAGTATGCACAAGGATACCAAGACAAACATGATCGTGTCCCTAGATAAGTTAAAAAACCAATGGATTGATTGATGATAGTTTGATAGAAGTATTAATAGATAGATAGATTGATGGTGATTCAATTGTTGATATGGGAAGGATGCATCTGAAAAACAACATGAGAAAAGGGAAAGACATATCTCAATAATGATAATGTGACTAAAGGATCAAGATTTACATCAAGGTTGGGAACAAAACCAAGAAATTTTTTGGATAATGTGCTATATTGCATAGCAAGACTGAATGAAATAGGATTGTTGAATTTGAATGGACTAACCTTATGACAAGATGGGATTATGGAAGGAATTTGGCTAGGTGGATTAGAATATTAGAACCAATGACAAGAGAAAACCAAGGCTAGTGATAGGGGTAAAAGGATAATGGATTGATTTGGGAAAGGATGGGAGACATGAGGATTATTGGATGGAAGATTATGTATGATCTCCAAGGACTATGCCGAATAGGAATAAATTATTTTCTCTGAGATATGGGTGTGGATAGAATTATGTAGGTAATGAAATGATATTTAATGGATAGTGTATGACCAAAGAATTGACATGTCAATATTTTTGCTAAAGAATGATTTAGTTTGTGCCCCAATTTTTATCAAGATCAAGATAGGTAGAAAATATGATGGAAATGATGTGGACTAGATAGATGGTTGGAAATATCATGAGAAAGTTATGGAAGATGAGACAACTTGCCCCCAAGTGTAATAGTCCACATATATATTTGATTTTATGCATGACACTTTTTTTCTAGGTTTTCATTTAAACACCACATTTGTTTGGAAAACAGGCAAATCTTATACAAAGAAGATAATTTTTCCAAAAGGAAGTTTTTGGAATCCATAGCAATTCACAATCACCCCATCAACCTCAATCGGGATGAGGGGTGGAGTCTCAACCCTTCATGGCAACCCTTGTTGTCTAATCTCAAAAACCAACATCTCCTTTCATGACTTGGCTCCTCCCTTTGGGTGTGTCTCCTTTCCTTGCTCTTGTTCTCCTCCCTTGCTCCTCCTAGTATGTTGTGGCTTTCCTTTTTCTAATCTGCATTTCCCTCACATTCCCCCCTCCTTTCTCCCTTGTCTCGTTCCTCATTCTTTTTCATTCCCTTTATCCTTTCATGTGTTCCCCGCAACCCTTTGTTGTCTGAACCATCTCCTTTCATGACTTTGGCTCCTCCCCTTTGCGTCCCTTTTCTTCCCTTGTGTCTCTGACCTTTGCTCCCTCCTTCCTGATCCCATGTTCCCTTTAATCAGATTTCTTCCCTCCTTTTTTTTTTGATTTTGATGTTTTGAGCCGATCTGGATCATTCATCGATTTTATGTGCTTTCACGATGGATCGATCGAGCGGACTTTTGTTTTGACCCACGGAATTTTTGGACGACATTTGAGCGAGCGACGATTGACGGATTTACTTTTCCCTTTGTTTGAATTTATATTCATGAAGAGAGAGAGATTTTTCCTTTATATTATCGAGTCGATATTTATTGAGATCCTCCCGGAGATTATTTTGAATACTTTGAAGATTTGATTCTTGTCTTTCCATTGTTCCGGAGATCTATTCCTGCGACACTTCTGAGCGACTGATGATTTGACGGATTAACCTGAGTTTCATCCTGATTATTTATTGATTTTTTATCCCACCTCTTCCCCTTTTAACCTGCTTATTCTACAACAAATCATTTACTTTCTTCTCATCATCCCGAGATGGATCATGGAGTGTGATCCAAACATTGATGCAAAAACTTCAACACACCAACCATAAATGCTTGCCAAACAATATGATTGTGGAAACTGATATCAAATATTTTCATCATGTTACTTATCCAAAGCACCACCAAAGTGGTTTTCACTATTGGATGAAATTTTCTTTACTATTTTTATATTTTTCAATTTTTTATTTTTGATATTCTAGATGGCCTTGATGCTTTGGGTTATCACCAATTGTTATGAATATTTGATGGTAGATGTAGAGACCAATTATATGATATGCCAATAATGACCATTACGAGTAGTTTCCTTGACCATAGCTTGCATACAAATATATGGATGTCATTGTGGATCCTTTTGATACTAGGGTTGGCCTTCCCAAAAATCATCACATCATGATAGAATTCCATGAGAACTCCAACAATAAATAATTGTTTCCAAGCATACGATTTGTGAAGTGATATTTTAGGATTTCAAGAGATGTTGGATTATGACGCTGATGGTAGATGTTGGCAGTTTAGATGTAGGAATTTCCATTCACCAAACTTGGGGTGATGGATGATGGAGTTTGGATTTTATTGGGATAATGTTTGGAACCAACACTTTTATATGCCTTGCATGATGACCATTTTGAAGGAGGTGGACATTTTCTATATGTAGGAGACCTCTTTTCCTGTGGCTCCACACTTTGACTGGATATTATATATGGATTATTTTCTTTTCTTGATATATTTTTCTTTGGGGTCCATTTGAACTTCATTTGTCCACTTGGATTTTTGCATTCAATGGAATTTTAAATTTGATTTTGAATTTGGATTTGTAATAACTTTCTTTCTTTTGGTTCCAAATGGAAGTTTTAATGAATTTGGAATGATGGTTTATGGTATGGATGGAAAGACTATTGGCAGCAATCTTAATATAAGGACTACTCATTGCCCCCATTTTGATGTTTGTATTAGATAAATTTTCCCCCAATATCATGGAGGTACCACTAACATCATTTGATTTGTTGATTGACGAATAACCAAGACCTTGATGTCAAAGATTTGCATAAAATTGTATTGGTTCTAAAATTCCTTGCTCATGTAGGCCTAGCATACTCTAAAAAATTCTATTTGCGATGGGGTATTTTTTATTTTGGAAGCAAGACGCTAACCCATAATTGTGTAGTTGGGAGCCATTAATTTTTGGTATTTTCTCATCTGCAAGAAAGCCTACTTTGAAAATTTGGATGATCCTAGTTGATAGGATATTGCAGCTTTAACATTTGTTATTCTTGTTTCTTCTTGATCATTTAGGATATTGATTTGATCCATAGTAGATTTAGTATCTTCTTGTTAGTTTTGATCTATAGTAGCTTCTTTATGGTCTTCTTTGCTTTGATATATAGTAGCTTTTGTATGTTCTTATTTGTTGTTATCCATGTCATTTATTTTATTAACTATATGTCCAAGGGACGTAGGTGTCTCATCTTGGGAAATTGAGGTAGTTGGAGTATGGATAGGATCAAGTTCAAGTTTATGATCATGGATGATAGAATCGAAGGCTCATCTTGGATGTCATGATTATGAATGGGGTATTGATTAGGGATTGGATTAACTTGGGTATAATGAGCATCTATAAGGGTTTCTTCGACAAACTCAAGGATAGGATCATGATCAAGGATTGTATTATCATGGATTTCATGATCATCTAGAGGTGATTTTTGGGTAGAATTAAGGATAGGATCATGATCAAAGAGTGGGTTATCATAGATGCAATGAATAGTATTTTGATCAAGGCTTGAATTAGCTTGTATATCATGATGATCTATAGGGACTTTTTGGGTAACTTGATCTTGATTTGTCTTGGATTTTATTTCATCATGATTTGGAATTTTCTCTTGACATATATCCAATGCTTTGGGCAATAGAATTTTATCTTAGACAATGATAGGATTTTATTCAGTGGACTTGGGATTTTCAATAGGAATCTCTTGAGTTAGCTTGATAGATGACGAAGGGGGCATGATGGTGGAAGAGGATTGGAGGGTATAGGATTAGAAAAATGATGGGACTTTCCAACTGTATTTTGAGTTAAATCCTTTGCTAGTAGTCCTCAAAGATCATTACTATATGCATTTTTATTGAGTGTATTTGGAAATTTGGATGGAGTGGATTGCAATGGCTTAGTGGATAAAGGATTATGAGAGGAGGTGGAAGTTATAATACTTCCTTGGTTTTCCCTTGGAATAGATTCAGTAATGATTATACCTTGGTCAATAAGGTCTTGTATGATGTGCTTGAGTCTAAGGCAACAATAAGTTCTATGTCCTTTGTGCCTGTGGAATTCGCAAAAGGCATTATCATTCCACCAACATGGTTTGTTAGGGCTAGGGTTTTAAGGTAAGGCCTCCAAGATTTGAATAACATTAGATTATAATAATTTATTTAATATTGGTTTGATTTTTTCCCTTCGAAAGGTAAATTGTTAGGTCGAAGGAAGATTAGGTGTAAGGGAACCATATTGAGGATTATTTTGAATAGCATTGTTTAGTTGCAGAGGAATTGACGATGGATAGGTGTTGGTAGGCTATTGGAAAGGAGGTTGGATTTTTGGGGGTTGTTGGTATGAATGGTTAGGTGGTATGTGTGTACTTATAGCAATGGGATAAGGATATATGTCCTCCATTGTGTATTTCTTTTTAAATCTAGAGGCTTCTAGATCAGCCATCTATTGTGTCAAGGCTTACACTTGTTGTACTAGAATTTCTTTTATTTTCAATGATTGTGTTGGAATGGTATTTTCTTGAGTATTGTAGTTTAAATTTGACATGGGACCAATGGTCGGGTTTATGTTTTTATAATTTACCGCTTGATAGATAGGTATGTTGTTTTGATTAAGTATGTTTTAATATTGATATTGTGTCATGGGTTGTGTGAATAATGGTCTTGATCAAATGTGAATGTTTGAGTAGATCCTTGGTAAAGACAAGAAATCAAAGACTTTTTTAGTTTTTTAATTTTTTTGGATTTTGAATGTTTTAAGATTATTTTGGGTTTTTGAAAAAAATTATATATTTTTTGGATTTTTTAAAGTTCTAAAATGAAATGATTATGCAATGGATGCCAATGTTTTTAGATTTTTTGATTTTAAATGATTATGCAAATGAAAGATGATAGATGGTGTATGATTATGGTTTAAGGAAGCTTGATCATAGTGAAGATGAGTGATGATGATTATGGATTTATAATTTGACCTTGAAAGACAATGGTTAAACAAACTAACCAAAAAGGGATATCTAGATCTCCAAAATGTAAGGAAGCTAAGGTAGTGGAAAAAATTCCTACACTAATCTTGAGAGGAGGATAATGCAAAAATTTACAGATATTTAACAATTATAGAAACTTAAACAAAAATAAATATAAATATCATACATACCACAACACAGTGATTTATGTGGGGAAAACCATTCCCGGGAGAAAATCCCCACACTCCAAAATCCACCCAATATATTATTCAAAAAACACAAAGATTACAATATACTTGTAGAGCAAGCTTCTCACAAGAGTATCACCAACCAGAGATCCAAAGGCAACACAACCGTTACCATACTCTCAAAATACATCATAATATCCATTTGTAATAAAATTCCCTCATGAAATAGGGTTGCATTATAGGGAAATTCAAGCTAATAAAATATTGATTGTCATATTTGAGACCTAATGATAAACGATCCATAAAATTCTCCTTTCGAGGGTGTGCGACCCCTAGACCCCCCATCGGGGGGATGGCCCCCTACACCCCCTCGTCACTAATGTATCAATAGTAGCTTATTTAATTGCAAGGTTTTGAAAAAATTTCCCAACACAAAATATGGAAGTGAGAAAGAAAATAGATGAGGGTTGACCTTAAACTAGACTTGTGAGATTTAAATCCCACCATTGGTGAAAAGACGAAAAGAAAAGAGATCAAGACAAACCCAAAGGGTGACTATGGTTGAAGAACAATATAACTAGTAAAAAATTAATAGTGGATGAATGATGAATGGATACGAATGGTAGTAGACCTAAGTATTCTCAAGAGAAGCCTAGAATCTCAAAAGACAAAGATGGGAGACTAGTCGCACCCAAACTAGACTTATGAATTTAGGGCAACTATAGATAAGACAATGAGAGTTAAATGAGATTCAAGACATCTCAAAGAGACAACTATGGTATAGTTATGATGGTTGGATTAGTCTGATTTATGAGTGGCTAAGTGGATGATTGAATGAAGTTTGACTTATGGAATCTAGGGATGAAAATAACATGACCAAGGTTTAACCTATGGATGCAAGGATAACCAAATATTAGCCTAAGGAGAAAAGATCACCAAAATATTAACCTAAGGAGGAAATACTTGACTCAATTTTAACCTACGGATGCAACACTTAACCAAAATTTAACCTAAGAGATGCAAGGATGACTTAAGGTTAACTCAAGGATGAAAAATCAACCAAAGATCACCCTAAAGGATGACAAACTTAACCAAATTTTAACATAGGGAAATGAAAGACTCACCTAAGGATGCAAAGACAACCAAGGGTTATCCAAAGAAGGGTAAACCAACCAAGGATTTGACCAAAGGAGGGAGACCAAAATTTAACCTAAGGATGAAAAAATAATCAAGGATTAACTAAAGGAAGAGGAATCAACTAAAAATTGACCCAATGAGGGAGACCAAAATCTAACCTAAGGATACAATTAAGATTTGAGATGTAAAGGTGGATTTGGAAAGCTAAAACGAAAGAAGTTTGGTAGGTATTAGGTCACTTAAGTTCAAAAATTGGATTCAAAGGATAGACCCTATCTCGTCTCAATGTATACTATGGTTGGATCCCAAAGAATGAAGTATTTAGAGGTGTTATTTGTGTTATTTTTTCAATTTTAAGATAGCATACACTCATAAAACACTTGGGAGACAAAGTGGTTTTTTACTCTAGACTAAAAAAGGGTATCTCTTGAGGGTGAAGGGTCCAATGGCTTCACTAGTATATCATAAATAAAGACACTTGTAAGACAAGCACAACCTATTTATTTAATTGGATGTGTATACTTGGTATAGCCCACACAAATACCCCAAGATCGGTGTGCAACACCTCTCTGTCAAGAGTGAATAGCTAGATATCCAATGACATGGGCTCTATGGCATGGGCACACCTTCTATCTCTCCTCACGAGGCTAAGAATACTAACCCAAATATTTTTATCTCCACTCAAGGGATTCGGTGGTGAGTATCTTCGGGTATGGTATTGTACGTTGCACTATACCAAGCAACGGCTAAAAGGTTCCTAGGCTTCTAAGACTGTTGTGAATAGAGAGCCCATCTATAGCAGCCTGAGAACTAGGAGGCCCACTCCACTCTCATCACCATCAAGTCTCAGTGGATCAAGGGTCTCACGGCTTGGCTTTAAACGACATTGACCACTCTTTTGGGTACAAATTTTGTTCTCCCCCTTTGATATAGCCCGTCGGGAAATGTTCTTGAGGTTGAACCCTAGGATGATGAAATCCCTAAGAAATCCTCCTACTAAAAATAAAAAATGAGACTAATGTGTATTTCTCATCACCCAAGATTGCACAAGTGTGAAAAGGGAGAGGATACATAGACACTAGCTCGAGTTGACACACAATGTGTAAGCGCACCAAACAAGGAAAAAAAAAATCTTTTTAACCCACTAATCTAAATGTGATCTAATCTATAAAAAAAAAGACACAAAATTTCAAATTAGATTCTTTAACAATCGATCCTACAACCAACCAGTTAGTAGTCTAGAATAAACCTTCAACAATGTCCTACAACAATTAGATTAGTAATTTAAATAATAGCTTTGACAAGGTGTTGCAAAACCAATTTCATTAGAAGTTTAATTTTTTTGTCTTTGGCTCTTGAAAAGGTGTTGCACACGTGATTAGTAAAAACACCAAAAAATATATTCAAATCAAAAAACCAAGAACACCAATAAAGAAATTGAAAATTTTAAGAAAATTTTTAAAAACAAGTTTGTGTGTTCTTATTTCAAGTTTAAAATTTAAAACATTCAATTTAACATGGTTATACCTAAATTATGATTTTTAATATGAAGAAAATATCTAATCCACAGTATGCACATTAGAAGCAGCTTTCCAACACCTATAAAAACTTGAAAATCCAATGAGTAGTTTGAAAGTTACGCTCATTTTACTGTAGGTTAGTATTTCAAAAATTGTGAAAAAGATGAATAAACACTCTCACCAATTGATTCAACTTTTGTAAATTGATTTTCTAAACAGAAAATAAAATAGAATTCATTACCAGCAGAATTTAAGATTGTGCAGCAATAAAAATTGTAGTTGGAAAGTGCAGATCCGTACAATGTATGGATTAACAAAGAAAGTGCCTAGAAATCACTTTTTTTTAAAGTTTAAAATGTTATTTTTTACCAAAATATGGGGTATAATATATGAAAGTTAATTGCTCGATGCTTCCAAATGCAACTATGATGTTCATTTTTCCTCAAACAACTCCTAAAAATTTTGATTTTCACAGCCCATTGAAAGTATCTACAACATGCAAGATATAAGCACCAGAAACTTGCACACAAGAAGGTTAGCCAAATAGAAAATGTTCTTCACATCAAGTTCACTAGATGTATGGATTTGAAAATTCGATTGGTGAAGCCTAAATTCTTAACAGAAACCACCAAACAGATAGAAGTAAACTTATAAAATCAAATCCAAAACAATGAAACACAAATCAACATAAAGGAAATTGAATATAAACAAACAATGCAAAGTATACCTTTATTCCATCATTAGCTGACCTCCATTGCTCTTCTCTCCTTTACTTTTAAATCCTTTTGATTTATGTTTCTCTCAATTTTTGGAGTGCACAAATCGGTTGACTAAAGACAATAGTAATGGTAAAAGTTCAAAGATAGTGGTTCACCTTGGTAAGAGTGATGAAGGGTTGTATTTATAGAAGATTCGATAGAAAAGTGATGATCAGGATTGAAAGGAAAATCAATGGATGAGATTATGAGAAATAATGGGAAAATTACAATTTTAATTGAAGAAGAGATAATAATAAATATCTAATTAAAATTTTGGATAATGGTGCACATAAAATTTCTAATTTCATGTTTTGTTAACTAAAGATCTTTCCAAGATGGAGGAAAGTTGAAGAATTAGAAAATATTTAGATTCCAAAAATGAAGGAAAGTTGACTGAAGAGAAAAAGATGGAAATATTCAAAAAAGGAATGTAAGTTTAATAAATGAATAAAATTTATTTATTTATTTGCACCCATATGATTAATTAAATAAATAGAAATATTCAATTAATTATGGAAGAATTTAAGAAATTAATTAATAAAATAAATGAAAATATTTACTTAGTTATGAAGAATATTAGATGTTAGTTAATTAAATAAATAAATTTATTTATTTAATTATAAACAAGATTAGAGGTTAAATAATTAAATATAATTATTTAATCAAAAGAGCTTAGAGGAAAAGTTAGAATAATTAAATAATTAAAGTTATTTAATTATATGAATAAGAAGAAATCTTAGAGGAAAGATCTTAATTTAATTAAATTATAATATTATTTAATTAGGACAATTTTAGTGTCTACAATAAATAAACACGAAACAAAGATAATAGATAAATGAAACAATTTGTAAAAAATAGTGAGACAACAGCATTTTTATGTGGTTAAGTTCCCTATGCTTGAGCTATGTCCACAAACAACAATCCATTTATTGATTGATTTCGATCAAATTCAATTTACAGTAACCTTCAGCAATAGCTGCAATGTGTAGTAATAATTTCACATGATTTCCACTACTCAGTTTTACACCCGCAGTGCTACGTGTGCCCAATGCAATACCTATGTAATCATTGTCTATCACTAACTCGTGACTTGCAACTTCTCCCCTATATTGCACATGCCTTGTAGCAATCAAAACCCAACATCATGTGGTTGTTTGAATTCCCATGTGTGCTATGTTGTAGATTGTTCAACTTGTGACACTTGGAATTCTCCATTCGTAGTGAACAAAACCATTCACTTTTAGAAATTTTTACAACTATTTTAGCTGAAATTTGAATAGGAAATGGATAATAAAATTCATTTATAAAATATAATCAATTTTTTGCATTCCCCCATTAATTAATTTGGGGTAAAAATGCTTTGGGTACATGTTTCCTAATGTAAACACCAAGCCTGATCGAGCTCCACATAACAAAAAACTCCCACTCAAAGATTGATCGGACTCCACACCATATCATTAATACCCCTCAAACCCCACAAGAGGGGCTCTTCCCCCCTTGCATTCCCCTATTAATTAATTTGGGGGAAATGCACCAGGTAAAGGGGTCAAAATGTAAACACCAAGTCTAATCGAGCTTCACATAACAATAGTAATTATGTTTGGATTGAAATGAATGTGTGTGTAGGAACTCCTTATGTCTACTAGATTTAGAATGGTTTGATCTCTAATTTTAAGGTAATTTTTAAACCCTTATCTTGCATTTTCAATTTTCTCCATCCATTTTTTCCATGTTCAAACCTCAATTCTAGATTGATTTTCTTAAATATTCTTTGAGATTATTTAATGTTATGAATTTTTAAATGTTCAATTTAAGCTATGATTATGGAAAATTTTCTAAAAAATTAGGAAATAGATATTTTATTTCAAAAAAAAATTGTTCACAATTAAACCAAAAGGGTATGTTTATTTTTTTTTAAATGTATGGTTTTACATTTGAAAACAAGTTTTGAATTTTTCAAATTGAGAATTATTTATGAGGAATTAGAATGGCAACAATAAGGATCTCTTATTTTTTTCCTAGATTAATTTTGGACTATCCCAAAAAAAATCATTTTGTCCATTGATTTATGTGTCACACCCAAATTACAATTTGGTGTGTGAAGAACCTAAGATTGAGGCATAGGATTAGGAAGGAGTGACTCTTGATTTTGTCTTCAATTTAAAAGTGATTTCAAGGCTGCAATGGGTGAGAGTTGTATATTTATGGGATAATTAAGGAGATTCATTGGCTAGTAAAGGAACTAAAGACATAAGTTGATGATATATTTGAGCACTTGTATATGCTTAGTATGATTAGTCAAGGACGCACCATACTTAGATAGAATTGGTGGATGCCAATTGGGTACTCTCATCGCCTTGCAATGGGGATTTATTTTAGTTTTGCAAGGCCATATCTTTGTGTTATTGTGATGATACTCCTTGCCTCCCTCTAGTACCCTTTTCATTGCTACTGTTGAATATTGTATGAAATATGAGAACATATCTAGCCATGTGTGTATAATTAGATGAGACATTTATTATAATCATGTTCATACTTGTGATACATTCCTACTATTGGAAAGTGTATGCTACATCATTTGGATTATCTCTTATGCTTATTCTAATGATGTTTTACCCTTAAGAACATTTTTGTTATGATTGGTTGATCATTATCATTGGTATATATGTTATGATGGTTTATCCTAATTTTCATATTGATGATATGACAGTCAATCATTTCGGTTGGCATGTTTATGAGCCCTAGTCCCTTGTTTTGAGTGAGTGTGTGTGCTTGTGCCCAAGTGACTATCTCCTTACATGGTGGGGTGTGCCTATGATTGCCACATGGTTAGGTGGCATAGAACCTCTAGGAACTTGTAATATCTTGGAAGGATCTACAAGAGGGATTCCTCTACTCCTTGCCATTAGTTTTCTCATTATTGCAATATGTTGCAAAATGTATAATTCAAGATATGTGAGTCCTCTCATAAAATTTTATCTATGTTGAAACCTCCTTGGTGTATGAATTATAAACTTCCCACATAATTGGCGGCAATATGACTTATCTTTACCATGTTTCAATGTTGGTGTCAAACATGCATGCCATTTTACATACTTTTCATCATTATTTCTATGTTGGATAAGTTGAACTTAGAGAATATTTGGATTTTAACTTAAAATTAATGTAATGTGATAAAAAAAATATTCAATTATGGTAACACTAAATTGTATATTGTATCCAATTTTCTAGTCTTATGTTTGAGTGAGAGAATTGCCTTGATGAGGTGTCATTTTAGTTCTCCTTATTGTTGGAGGGTGAGTGGGGTGTTTTTGGAGCATTTCCCATCATCCCTCATGTCCTTGGACTTTTTTTGGATTCCCTTGTATACCTTATGTTCTTTTGGAAGCATCTCTTTTATTTTATTATGTGTTTGAGATAGGGTGTAGTTGTTTTCCTTGGTCTCCCAGTCATTGTCATTTTTTTTTAGTTCATTTCATGTTGTAATATTTTTTTATGTCCAAGGTATTTTCCCTAGGTATGATACCTACAAATGGTCCCTCATTCAATCTTTAGCCACAACTGCAACAATTTTTAATTGATTGCTACATAAAAATAGGACTACAACATAGTTTTGGACTACAAAAAAAAATTTGGACTCCAATATAGTTTCAAGACTCTAGGTTAGTTTTGGGACACTTTGGTACTATTTTTCAGTATCATTTTCTAGTAGTAGTGTCCTCCTAGCACACTAGTGTCCTTTTTCCATATTTTAGTCCATTGGTGTGTTTTAGTCCTCTATTTTGTTAAGAAAAGGGTATTTCCAATCATTTCTCAAGGAAACTATATATATATATATATATAATTTTATTTTTTTATTTTTTATTTTTTTTATTTTTTTTTCATTTGTATTTTCTTCCACTTGGACTTGTGAGGCTTCCCATGTTGTCGCTTAGTCATCAAGTACCATAATTATAAATTATGTCATCTTTTGTATTGGAAAGCATGTCTTTACGCAAAACTTGCATTTTGTCATTCTATTTGTTGGCAGGCTTGTACCTCCTAATGTTGTAACCTCTTGTGAAGGTTTGACCCATATATTTGGGTTCCCTTAGGATTTTTCCCTCTTTTTCTTTAGTAAGTGTGTTTTGTGTCTATGGAAATAGTGGTCATTTCAACTAGTTGAGGTGTGGTATCCCCTTGTGGCTCCATCTCTTGTTATGTTTCCCTTAGTGTTGTGAGTGTCATTATGTATGTGTAGGGAATTGAATTTGAGGTATAGGCTTTCATCATTCTACCCTTGTGTTATCTTTTCAAGAGAACATGATCATGAGTTAAGACCCAATCATCATGGTGGTGTAATTCATTTTCTTGTAGGTTCATCATGGTAGTTTCATTCCACAATGAATAATTCTTCCACTTGTGCCACCTTTCTTGGAGTAATGGTGAATTTATTTTTGTTTTTATTTTCCTTGTGTCATTGCACTTTATATGATTCTTGTGTGTGCATTGGCATATAGAGTGACATGTCAATGTCATTTGTGAATATTGATGTTATTGTGTTATTCTTTCAAAAAGGAATTGTTTTAATGGCTAATGTCTTGGGTGTGTAGATTGTGGCATTACATTGTACCACATGAGAGAAAAAATCACAACTTCATGCAAATGAGAGAAATTTTCTATAGGATTCCATCCTCCTTTTAGAGCATCTAAAATTCCCCCTTCAATGCCTATAGAATGAGAGAATAAATCTTTTGGGAGACCACCACCTAAAATTTTCAAAATCACTCATCTAGTATTGTATGGGAACTAAATCCCTTCTTCGATCTACAACAAGAATAGATCCAATAAATGTAAATATATTAACCACACATCTTTCATTGATTACACTATCCACAAAACCAATAAATGAAAATGCACCAACACCTCATTCAATGATTACCCTATCAACAAAATTAATAAATGTAGATATACCAACCATGACCAATGACATAGTATAGGTTAACTACACCTGATCCATATAGATTCGAGGCATATTTAATCCACTAAGCATCAATCCCAATAAGATATTCAATATCAATAAAAATGAGGAAGCCATTTAAACTAACATTCTAAAACATGAAAGCTTGAAAAACATATATTCTAAGACATTGAATCTTATCCTATTTCAAGAGTGGTTTCGCATTGATGTGGAATGGTAACCCTTTCCCAATCCCTTGGATAATATGAGCCTTTCCAATCAATTTTATTGATTAAAATCGATGGAAATTGATGAAAAAGATGAATGAAAGCATGATAGAAGCTAAATAAACATGATGAAAGCTAATATGTTTGATGAAAGTGTATGAAAACCTATTCTAAATGTGTATAAGGTTAAAAAATGCAAGCCCTAGATTCCAAAATATACTAAATGAATGCAACTAAGTTACCATGGAAGACATTAATGGATGCTTAAGCTAGCTATGCATAAAAATTAATATAAAATGTTATTAAATGTAAAACATGAGTGAAAATGGGTGTGAGTTTCAACAGCATAAGTTTTCTATCAAAAGATGGATCCCTATTCAATGGATGCAAGGTCTATTTATAGAATAGGAAATGAGAAACCGATGGTCAAGATTGAAAGAATCAATCAATGGTCAAGATGGAAAGAAGATGGAGGCATGTATCATGGATTCCCATCAAGGGTTGATAATGGAAGTTGATATTTAATCAAGGGTTCACAATCATGCAAAGAAGCACACTTTCAAATTTTTCTCAAGAAGTTTGTTGAAAGTTTGTTACAGGGAAGAATAATCCCTTTTTTTAATGAGTGAAGAGGGAGAATATTCTCAAAGAAAATTCTCATGCAAGTGGGTAAGGGAAATTAGCATTTAGTTAATTAAAAAAAAAAATTAATGTGCAAAGGGGAGGGATATTCCATAGGAATATTCCCTTTTGGATGAATTTAAGACTTTAACATTAAATAATAATTTTATTTAATGAAAGGGATGAGATTAGGATATTTGATTAAATAACTAGGATAACTAGGATTTATTTAATTAAATAAGAAGATATAAGAAGGATAATTAAATAATTTGCATTATTTGATTAGATAGGATGAAAGGTGATTATGAAAGAGAGTGAATTAACCTAATTAGGTTAATTAGATTAATAGATGAACATGAGGCCTTTGATTAATTAACTAAGTTAATTTAATCAAATAAGCGAAAAGATGATGGATTTTAAGACGAAATGATGTTAGTATATCAGATTCAAGTGTGTAATACCATTCAGGGCATTTTTAAGTGTCTACATTTTGCACCTCTTTGAAGTGGGGTACATGTTACGTTTGTTCAAAGGCAGGTACTTTTTGGCTTTAAAATTGTTGCTCAAATCAAAAAAAAAAAATGATTTTTTGGATGCCCCACTGTTGCCCCAGTGAAAGGAATAAGCCGGTTCCATTCCCCCTCGAGAGATTGGGTGGAAATTTTGAATTTTGGGTTGATCTCTCAACAAAGGTAAAATATTAATTCAGGTGCCAAAACATGCCTTGCGATGCAAAAAATGGCCTTAGAAACACAAAAAATGGCTCAAAATAGGTTGTACAGCATGGAAATAGGTAAGACAGGCCAAAACCCTAGCTTTGGCTCAAATTAGGGAAAAAACCCTAATTTTTTGGCATAAATGGGTGAAAAGGTTGCACTTCCAATTCATTTGTGCATTCACACTTTAGCAAACTTGTGCACTTTGAGCTCTAATACTATGACGAGATGGCCCACTATGCCCTTCCAGTTCACCTTTTCAAGCGAGTTCGAGAGTACCAGCGTCGAGCAGACGTAGGACCCCAGGTATGTGAATCAAAACTTGTCTCGATTGTCACATTTTAGTGTATTTATTAGTGCATACAAATTAGGTTTTCTAGGGCATCGCTATATAGCGACATGCAAAAGGCTTTGGAAGCATCGCTATTAATTTTTTAGTGATGCACTTTTTGTTTACTGGCGTGCCAAGATTTTTTTTTGGTGACACATTTGATTAGGGTGTCACGTGGTTAGAATAGAAATGCATAGGGTTTTTGTTTTAGTGATGCATAAAAATAGTGGGTGATGCACTTGTCAAACAGCGATGCACCATCTTTTTTAGTTATAGTGATGCACCTCAATGCCGATGTGCAATTGAGTATGCAACGTGTGTCACCAAATTGGTGATGCACCCCCTAAAATGATATAGTGACACATCCTCAAAATGGTGATGCTACTAATTTCAGCAATGCAATTGATGCTTTAGGATGCAGATCTTCATATTTTGATCAGTTTTTAGATTTTTAGGAAAATTGACATTATGCATGTGATGTATGCAGGAGGATCTGCAGCCTTTGATGTTGTGGGAGCATCGATCAGAAATTTTGGAAGTGGCACAAGACTTTGATGACCTTGAGGTGGAGTGGTTGGGGATGCTTGGATTATAGTTTATTGATTTTATGTCATAGGTTCGCACTCATCTAGCCATGATGACAATGCTCATCAAGAGGTGGCACATTGAGACATCTTCTTTCCATTTTCCCACCAATAAGGCCACAGCCACACTCAAGGACATGTGGCAGATCCCATAGCTTCTCATTCATGGGGAACAAGTTATCTATGACACAGATGCCAGGAGAGATGCATGTTGTTCACTTTTGCAGATTGACAACACCATTTTGGTTAGCTCACAGATAGACTTGGACCTATATAGAGCCCGAGTATCTATTTTCAGATTATTCGTTGTTGCACTTATTGTTGGCGTGATTTCCCCCAACTGACAAGGCAGAGATTTCAATTTCAGTTGGGGGTGGCATGGCACAGGATTATCTGAAGGACCATTATGTATGCATGGGGCTTGTTCTACTTGCTTCCTTATATCATGATATGCATCAGTTCGTATATTACCAGGGTCATAGAATTGGAGTGGGTGTGAAACTCTTACACATAGGGGCTTATGAGCACATTGCATTTTTGAGGCCTCTTGTTGTTTTAGCAAATGTTCATGAGGACGGCCCCATCATGTTTAGATACAGATTCCCTATGACATTACAGCACACTAAACCAACAGGTATTCCATATTGGCGATGTGTCATAGATGACATGACTCTATTCAGATGGATGTCATGGTTGCAAGTTCTTGCCTAGTATGACAACCAATGGAAATTATACTTTTCTTGATAGACCTACCATATCCAAGGGTGGGAGCACACTGTGGTGGATTAGTACCTTCTAGAATGCATTGCTAGATAGATCAGGGAGGTACAGGACATGCCACCTAGTGATTACACAGTTGTTTTTGTGAGATCCCAAAGGGAGGCTAAGTGGGGAGCTCATATTGATCTCATCGTGGGGATCAATTAGTTCTGACAGCTAGTTTCTAACCCATGGGCTTATGATCAGGGTTTGTTAGATGCGAGGACTACCTTTGGATATGATGCATGGTTTAGACCACCTATTCACCTGACAGACGCAATGGGGGATACCCCAATGGCAAAGGCAGAGGCAGACGCAAAGGAAAGGATGGGGCAGACAACAGCCCAAGTAGCAGCTAGATTAGTAGAGGGTTCATGTGCCAAGGGATAAAGAATAGCCTCAAAAAGATTAAGGTCACTAGGACCCAAAACATTAGCTTGATCAGTAGGATGGATAAGTTCCAGGGGCACCACCTCCACCTCCACCACCTCTGCAGCTAGATCCATGGGATGGGTAGATTGTTTCCCTCAAAACAAAGAGGGATCAGCTACATCAATAGCTCCAAGAGATGACTGCAAAGAGAGACATATAGGTTTAGTTGCGGTAGCAACTGGCCTACAACTGGCCCAAGAGATTGAGCATAGGCAGTAGCTTGAGGCCATTACAGTGGCATCTCAGGGACAAATGGTGTCAGCTCACATGTACAAGGAGGCAGTCACAGAGGCTACATATTATCATAAGCACTACCATCGAGATGTACCTAGAGAGATGAGACAACTTGACTACTCTTAGAGGAGTGGGGCTAGTTAGAGGGAAACCAAGGATCAACCATCAATCAAACCTAGGGAGTCAAGCAACCACTAGGGATAGACACTTTTTTGGATTCCTTGCCTGATTATTTATACAGATACACATTCATAGGCTCATTTTTTATAGCCTCATGTATATTGTACACTTGATGATATTCATACACACTTATTCAAATTTTGTACCATGACAGACATTTTTTTTGATATATATGAGATGATTCGGATTCATTATGTGATTTTCCTTTACTTCATGCTTTATGGATGTATGGATGCATATGATATGATGTAATTTTATATTTATGTGATGATTATGCTTATGTTATGGATGCACATCTTTTATTTATGTGATATGAAATGATCTATGATGTAATGTTTATGAGATGGAATGCAATGCAATGGATGTGTTAGCTTCTTTTTCAGTATCTTTCTATGATATGTTATGACATATTATGATATGCAAATGATATGCTATGCTTATGCAGGATGTATGGATGGATGC